>OW386294.2:9523248-10123248 GCA_936432065.2 Rutpela maculata
ATAACACTGCCTGTTTGAAGAAGTAAATAAATTGTTTATATTTTTATTGGGCTGTCTTACTAACTAATCTGGACCCTGATTAATCTCCGAACCAGCTACCCGACAACAAACCGTTACAATATATTTATAGTGAATATTCACCGTTTTTACGAATAAAACATGAAATGAAATTTATTTTAATTGTGACTGTCCAATATTAATAAACGAAAAAAGTAAACTTAGTAGTTTTATTTTATTTAAAAAATAATAAATTTACGTGGCACTGGTATCGTGTCCATAAATATACTTGATGCGCTATGCCCTGACGTATGTTATCTCCTCGAAGTAATTTCACTCTACACAATCATTTTTAACGATGATGAAATAAAACACTTATAACCTATCATATGAAGGCAGAAATGGACCTAACTCCATTGTTTGCTGTCTAGTTGTCAGTAGGTGCAGGAGGAGGAGGTGAAGTAGAGGTTAGACCTCTGGGCGTTTGGAGCGGTCATGGACTTGCAAAATTCAAATTGAAATTTGTGATCGGATTTTTAATGAAATTTTTTACCATCCATTTGATATATATTTTAATATGCCCTAAAAAATCAAAAAATACCCTTGACGGCATTCTTCGTGGTCAGGTCTGGTGTCCAGGCCCAACTTTCGGAAATTCCGAAAAAAACGGCTCCAAGTACCATGATGGAAGGTGATAATTTCACAGGCACACAAAATAAAGGAAGTGGTATTTTTTTGGTACTCCATTGGGTAACTCATATGGCCACCATTTTTTGTAGGTCGCAAAAATAACCTAAAAACTCATAATTTAGGTTATTTTCGCGATTTACTAAACTCACAGCCCCACAAAAAAAAAAAGTTCAAAGCAGCGAACCAGACCTATGTATCCCTATGTATTTTCGGCCGCTGAATCCGAATCCGGCGTCAAAAAAAATCGTACACCCTCAAAATCATTAGCTATAGCCAAAAAACAATGGGATAAAAAGAAGATTAAGCTACGAGAATAGTTGTTACTTCTCAATCAATCGAATTATACATATTAAGGTTAAACAGCAGCATACATACAATAGATATGAAACACACCCCCAGGGAGGGGCGAAAACTAGCCCCCATATATAAAAAAAATCGATCCAAAACAGCAATGACTGCTGAAAAGGCTCAAAATGGCTAAGTTTTGTTAAAGTGTTAAGAAACTACACCAGGTCCGACATAATCTTCATAAACTACCCCTATAGGGTTGAGAACAACCACCCTCAAGTTCAAAGGACACGAGATCTCTATTTTCATGGATGCTATGATTGGCTGAAATTGCGTAGTACTCTAAAATAGAACCAGAAACTTACGTACCATCAACATCCTACACTGTCAACCCTCAGAGGGTGTGAAAACTACCCCCTATGTAAGATTTAACTATAAAAAGTTACAGTGACTTCTATAAACATTCGAAACACCTGCGTTGTGTGGAAGAGAGAAGAAACTAGACTATGTTCGACGATGTGCTTGAAAACCACCGGGGTTGCGAGATACTACCCCTATATCTGTAGGATGCTGGAAAAACAGAGAGAAACTAACTGGATTTACATTTTTATGGATGCTATGATTGGCAAAAATCGTGTTGCACACTTAGAGTTTGAAACTCATGTTCTATAAATGTTATTAAGTAACACCTCCAGAAAGGATGTAAACTACCGTAATTCACGATGTAACGAAAAAGCTATACTGTTGCTTATTAGTTTCATTTCCATAGGTTTTTTTTAGGTGGCGTCTCTCAACCTCGTGGGGGTGGTTTTCAAGCACAGTGTCATAGTCTAGTTTCTTCTCTCTTCCACACAACGCAGGTGTTTCGAATTTTTATAGAAGTCAGTGTACCTTTTTATACTAAAACCTTACATAGGGGGTAGTTTTCACACCCTCTGAGGGTTGACACTGTAGAATGTTAATGGTACGTAAGTTTCTAGTTCTATTTTAGAATACTACGCAATTTCAGCCAATCATAGCATCCATGACAATAGAAATCCTGTTGCATTTTACGTTTTTTCTTGTTTTTCTCGTGTCCATTAAACTTGGGGGTGGTTGTTCTCAACTCTATAGGGGCAGTTTATGAAGATTACGTCGGACCTGATGCAGTTTCTTATCACTTTAACAAAACTTAGACATTTTGAGCTATTTCAGCAGTCATTGCTGTTTTGGATCGATTTTTTATACCTATATGGGGGCTGGTTTTCGCCCCTCCCTGGGGGTGTGTTTCATATCTATTGTATATACACTGCTGTTTAACCTTAATTTGTATAATTCGATTGATTAAGATGTAACAACTATTCTCGTAGCTTAATATTCTTTTTACCTCATTTCAGGGGTGTTTTTTGGCTCTAGCTAATGATTTTGGGAGTGTACGGTTTTTTTTTGGCCCCGGATTCGGATTCAGCGACCAAAATTACATAGGAATACATGGTCTGGTTCGCTGCTTTGAACTTTTTTTTTGTGGGGCTGTGAAATTGGTGGGTAATGGAGCTAAACGGATACCTGATTCGTATTCAGCATGTCGAAATACAATGGAGTCCCAGAAACCGATCACTTTTCATTTTTTTTTTGTGTCTGTAATATATTGATTTTCTAGAAAATGGCGGAGGATCCGGTGTTATTTATTGATATATTATTTAATATTTTTTTAATGCAGTTATTATTGTTTTAATTTAATATGTAATTTTTAAAATTGAAAATAATGGTCTTGAAATAGTAAATATTTAGTATACAATTTAAACTTTGTTTATGTGCATTTTACGTAGAAATTATACAAGTAAAAGATATTTTAATATTGTAAAGAAATAATTGCTAATTTTTTTTTTCATTATTTACTTCTACGCAATTATAAAAATTGTTTACTTAAAAAATATATGTTAACTGGTAAGCTAAATAAAAGTCTAAATCCACCACAATCCATTTATTACTTTGATAAATTATAATACAAGACAAACGCAGTCTCTGATTCAGTTACAGTATATGACTGGCGCTTGCGCGCATGCTCTATTTATTACAGGCTCGGCCGTCCTGTTCAGAACACGTGTCATGCCCACTATGCTAGGGCCAAAAAGGGGAGTTAGGGAGTATACGCTAACACGGCCATCCTGCAATCGATGCGTCCTCGCACCGTCGTGTACTGATTGTCGACCTGAAACTGAAAAAAGGCGACATTTTAGTGGGGCTACCACGACACTTTCATCTTTCAAGGTGGGGTTGCCACCTTCCTAGGCATAGTGGGGTTGCCACTACCCTTTTTTCTTTCAAGGTGGGGGTGCCACCTTCCTAGGCATAGTGTGGTTGCCCCTAGCCTTTCTTCTCTCAAGGTGGGGGTGCCACCTTCCTAGGCATAGTGGGGTTGCCACTACCCTTTCTTCTCCCAAGGTGGGGGTGCCACCTTCCTAGGCATAGTGGGGTTGCCACTACCCTTTCTTCTTTCAAGGTGGGGGTGTCACCTTCCTAGGCATAGTGGGGTTGCCACTATCCTTTCTTTACTTTAGATACTCTGACTTAATAAACTAACCTACTAGCAAAATTTGCCCATTAAATAAAAAAAAAACAATAATTGTTGTGTCAGGGTAAAAACAGGTTTAAACTTGTCCAACATCATTATCCTGATCTTTATGGATAAATTCATATTTATTAATGAATTATTATTATTTATTGTGTAATGTACTTTTATCTCTGATACATTCGTTAGTTACTACATAATCATTTAATCAATTAAACAAACCTGACACAACATAAACATTCTCACAGCAGTAGTCAGTACAAATGGAATCGGTACTCACATTTTTGTTTGTTTTTAATCTGTGGAAGGCCAGCGCCTCAATTGCTCATGAGCAGCTACCGTAGGTCGCCGTCCTCTCTTTTGCAGAACATACCTCTCATTTTGAAGTACCTTGCAGACGGTATATGGTCCTTTATATTTTGGCTTTAATTTTCCTCCACCAGCCACCTGAGAATCTTCAACAGCTACAATGTCTCCTACAGTAAACAAGCTGGTGCTATATCGAGTTGCGTTGAATTGCTGAGCTTGCTTATTGGCACTATTTGTTATTCGAGCTCGGGCTTCCGCAACGGCCTTGTCTGGGTCGACAACATTATCCGTCTGTGGTGCGTTTCCCAAAAACTGCTGAGTAGCGGTTAGCCTCGGATTTGTACCAAGCTGTAGCACGGTCGGAGCGTGTCCAGTTATCGAATGAATCGTTGAGTTTATATTATATTTCGTGTCGCCGTTCTCAAATTACATACTACTTGTAGTCGCAATTTTGTCGCAGCGCTGACCTCGAACTTCAAAGAAAAATGTTTTGTCTAGCAAAACTTGGATTTAACACTGGCACCATTCATCTCCCTGTATCGAATCTCGGATTATATCATCACTGCAATTTTTCGAGCGCTAGAAATCAGACGTGTTTTAGTTCAGTGTTCGTGTGATTTGTGTTAAACTTAACAATGATTATACAAAATATTTCCAACAAGGAAACGGAAATTACAAGATTTTTTGGAATCCTTTTTGAACAGCTCAAGTAAGTCTCGGTTAATTCTTCACTTGCCCGATTGCGAAACACTGACATTCTTTTATAACATTCACGAAATTGCACAATCAGCGTTGCCAGTGTCAGTACATTCGTACTGAAATCAGTAACTTTTATGGTGTGAGTATATTTTTTGTATCAAGTTTTACTAGCTAAATTCATAACTTTAGACTCCAATTTAAACAATTTATTCGGGAAACGAAATAAAAATTGTTTGAAATTTTGCTCCCCGCTCATCAATTTTAGTTATATCAGTACTTTTTTCTTAAAATCAGCACCTTTTGTGTTTCGATACCAGTACGTTAATTCTTTATCCAGTGGCAACGCTGCGCACAACTGATTAGTAAACTAATAGCTGCTTGCCCTGCCATAATTTGGCGGGTAATGCTTACAGAATCATGAGAGGGCAGAATGTTTGGCTTTACAAAATCTGCACAAAATTATACACGTATACAATTATACACTTTCGGATATTCTAATCTCAGCCTTGAGATGGAGGCATGGTATCTACTTAAATTCAGGAGTAGAGATCACTACCACTCCATTTGTTTTTACAATATACAATTAACACGGTCAGATTAGCTTGGGGCAGTCGAGGAAAGGAATTGCAACACACAGATACTGGAATTTAAGTGAACAGAAGTATCACATATATATATATATATATATATATATATATATATATATATATATATATATATATATATTTTGAATTGTTGACTGCCTTCAATACTTTGCAATCATTTGGATAAAATATTCCAAATTGTAGATTTTTTTTTTACGAATCGATAATACCACACCAATTCTTGAAAATCGAATGGGGAGTGTAAGATATTCACGCCTTACCAGAATTCACGATCTATTTGACAGTGGTGAGAAGCAAAGAATATTTTTATTCCCATTTTCTACGTAAATACCAAATGCAATGGGAAGCGGACTTAGAATCACGATCAAACGAGGTTTAAAGTGAATATTAGCACCCAGGTTGGACTCAAAATGTGCACGTTACAGATCCTGGAAGCCAGATCCTAATTCAATTGCAGCAGATGCGCTTACAATTTCCTAGCAGAGGAATTCTCTTATGATTTTCATCGTTTTTCTCCCATCTTAAAATTTTTAAATAAAATATAACTATTCTTCATCGGTTTTTTGTTTCTAAAAAACAGCACAATGCGTAAGCGCTACTGTTCTCGTTTCCGCACTTTCTTGGTGTTATTTAGATTAGTGTAATGCTTTTTGTTTGATTTTAAACAGTGCGATGCTTAAGCGCTGCTGTTCTCTTTTCCCCACTTTGGCGTTCTCAGCTAACAGTGAAATGCGTAAGCGCTGCTGTTTCTGGATAGTGTTTTAAAACAGTCCAATGCGTAAGCGCTGCTGTTTTCTTTTCCACATTTTGGTGCTCTTAGCTAACAGTGAAATGCGTAAGCACTGCTGTTCAGCTTTCTCAGCGGTTTCTGTTAAAACAGCGTAATGCGTAAGCGCTGCTGTTCTCTTTTTCGCACCTTGGTTATCTAAGCTAACAGTAAAATGCGTAGCTTTCTGAGCGTAGTGTATAATCAAGCATAATTATACACTCGGTGGAAAATGCCTAGTGCTTTTCCATACTTCCATTCCTTTCTCAGGTACTAAGCCTTTTTACAGTGTAATGCGTAAGCGCTGCTGTTCTCCTTTCCGCACTTTGGTGCGCTTAGCTAACAGTGAAATGCGTAAGCGCTGCTGTTCAGCTTTCTGGGCGTAGTGTACAATCGACTCTAATTATACAGGGTGGAAAATACCTAATGTTTTTCCATACTACCTGACATCCCTTTCTCAGGTACTTAGCCTTTTTACAGTGAAATGCGTAAGCGCTGCTGTTTTCTGGCTCCGCCCAGCCCCCCCTTTTTTCTCAAATATTTTTATTCCGTCTTGATGTTAGCTACATTTTCTTCAAGGTTCCAGTGTTTCTGATAGTGAGCAATCAGCACATTCCATTGGTGACTCGAACGATGACCAAAATGTCTCGCCATCTCGCTAGTACTGTGGAACCAGGCACTCCCAGTAGCTAACAACAGAGCGTTCCTTCGCTTATTGACAATAAATCTATTCCGCATATTGCTGGTCCAGAAATCTCTGAGAATTTCTTCTGTACTGTCAGGTCTTGCATATCATGGTAGAGCGAGAGCTCCGAAAGTTCACAATAGCTTGTTACCTGAAGATTGTATATTTTGTAAGGCTTTGCAACCATCCGAGTTGAATCCAGAAATCAAATCTTGTCTGGACAACGTTCCTCTAAACCATGACAGTTTTTCTCTGCAGACTCAGCTTCAGTTAACAGCTGTGATTACTACGCTGGCTCTTCCATTTAACATACATTTCATAGCGGTGCACTCACGCCCTCAACTCAAAGGCCGCTTGAAGCAAAAAGAAGAGGGGGGGGGGAGAAGTAAGTACAATATACAACGTCAACGCCAATGGTAACGTCAATGACAGTAACTCGGGTGGGTTCTTTTCTGCTCATACTGAACATTTATGTCAATATTTAGAAAACAATCACAACTTTCTATATTAGGTGTCTGGATAGAAGATCCGTGCCTTCCGTTTCAAGGCTTCATTCCAAATCGAGGCAACTCTGGTGCAAGGTGTTCAAAAATTTGTTAAAATTGGTGCTGTGTCTAAGACAACTTGTTGCAAGGATCGGTTTCTATCACCATTTTTTCTGTTCCCATAATCAGATGGTACACAACGGTTCATTTGAAACCTGAAAAGCCTTAATAAGTTTTTAGAAGATCCGCATTTTCAACTGAAATATTATCGAACAGTTTTAAAATTGATTTTACAACTGTTATTAAAAAAAAAAAAAGCATGATCTATATGATGCGTACTTTCTAATAGGCAGATGGACGAGAAATCCAGGTTGTAATTCGTATGTTATCAACTTTGGGCGTCCTTCTGAATTACCACAAGAGTCAATTAACGCCAACTAGACAATGCCAATATCTCGGCTTATTTTTGGTTAATAAAAAATGTTAAGTTCTATTCCAATAAAACATACCATTATTTCTAACATTAATGACGGTGCTACCGTTATACTCATCATTCCAAACTGGCCCACACGGCCATGGTATCCTATTTTCAGTAAAACTACAAATAACCTAACCTTTATGGTTCAAGCTAAATATGCATTTGCTGTTATCTCCTTTCAGAACGCCACATCCCTTACGGGGGAGAATTTATTCGGAAGGCCTTCCTTTAGAGGTCGTCCCCGCAACATCTCTACACGCCATTAAATACAGCAATAATAACTCTTTTATTAACAAATGGTGGAATTTTTGCGCAAGTCGACAACAGCATGCATACGTTTATTATTTTCAATGATTCATTCGCTATAGATTTTCTCAATAAACAATTTGACAGTGGTGCATCTTTTTCACCACTCAACTCTCAAAGCTCCACAATAGCTCTTATTTTTCCATTAGGGCGGAACATAAACTTTTCCTTAAAAGTATTTTAAAAAAAGTTATTTTCATCAACGTCCATCTCGACCAAAATATCACTCCTGGTTAACTACATTCAGCTATCTTTCACCCTTTAGAAATTTTATCTATTGGGTTATTAACTAAAATGTTATAAGCTGATAAGCTTTAGTGACTTGCCATAGACACCAAATTTTTTTTCCTTCCATCCACATTAACAATATCAAATTCTTCACGGATAGGTTGGAAATTCGCACTTCTGGTAAAATAAAAACCAACAGTCCCCAAAATGTTCAACCTTAATACCTTTCTCACTGAGAATTCTTCTCTCTGTTTAGTTTCAGTTATACAGTCTTATCTTACCCGTACCAACGACGTTCGCCCAGAAATCGTAACTTATTTTATTTTCACAATTTAAAAAACCTATCCATCCACTCTATCCGACAAATTAATCGCTGAATTAAAAAGAGCTTCAAAACTGTGAGCATTGATATAACCCAATTACCAATACTCGTTATGCAGCTTCATCAGCCGTCTTAAGGGCGGGTGTATCTGTAAAGCTTATTCGTATAGCTGCTGGATGGATAGAGAGTTCACAAATGTTTACAAGATTTTATAATAGATATGTTTTTGCTGATTCTTCTTCGTTTGCTAGAAATACAATACTTAGTGCCATAAAACTGTTTAGTGATCTTTTGGTTATACCTTGATGTCATTCCTCAAGATAATAAAGTTTTGTTCCTATCTAGTTCGTTCTCTTTAAACATCTACAAGTAGTATGTAATTTGAGAACGGCGACACGAAATATAATTAACAGATCAATCGACTTACCTGAAGGAAGGTTGATTCAAATTATATGAGTGTCACCGTTCGAAGAATTACATTCCCTTCCCTTTCTTCTCTTCACCCCACCCTATTTTAAGGCGAACGATCTAGGACAAAACTTCCTCGAGATTGCAGTGATCCGGGATTCGATACAGGGAGATGAATGGTGCCAGTGTTAAACCCAAGTTTTGCTAGACAAAACATTTTTCTTTGAAGTTCGAGGTCAGCGCTGCGACAAAATTGCTACTACAAGTAGTATGTAATTCTTCGAACGGTGACACTCATATAATTTGGATCAACCTTCCTTCAGGTAAGTCGATTGATCTGTTAATTATCTTCAATTGCGGGTATTGCAACGGTCCAAGTAATTTCTTTGTCGGCGGTAAGTGTGGCTCGCATCAAATTAAATACACAATACGCATCACACGCTCGACTTGACCATTTCCGCGAGGCGTATCAGTTGCAATATGATGAAGCTGCACATCATGTTCACTAAGAAAGTTCCGGAACACTATCGAAGTAAAGGCAGCTGCTCTATTGGCTATAAGACGTCTTGGTTTTCCTAGTTCTTCAAATACTGGCAATAATGCACGAATTGAATACTCAGAAGTCTTCTTTGGTATTGGTTATAAGCGACAAAATTTTGAAAATGCATCAATTATTACCAGAATGTGTGTGCAGCCATTAGATTTCACTAAAGGCCCTGCATGATCGATGTGCTTTGTGTCTAGTATATCATCGGATTTTTCGCCATGTTGCCACAATCCTGATCGACGACCAGTGTACGATTTTCCTAAGACACACGCTCTGCAGTTTCTGATGTACATCTTTAAGCATTGACCCACCTTGGGCCAGTATAAATCTTCCCGCATTTTCGCAATGCATTTGTCCCAACCAATATGTGATGACTCATCGTGGTACGGTAGCATCGTCAGTAGACGCGCGGCAACGGACACGAAACACTTGTGAGGTTTAGTTTTAATTACAATTACATTGTTTATTATGGTAAATTCTGGATGGCTGACTGGATTATTAACTACTTCGCGACAAAATCTGTAATTATCTTGAAACTCTCGCAATGTTTCTACATTCGACATTTTATTTATCTTCAATGTTTTTAAAGCGCACACTTTTGAAAGGCATTATCATTTTTCCGGTAGTGATATGGTCCAGTGTTTTATTTTTATAGGTCACCAATAAACTTTTCAATTGTAACATCAAGTTATCGTCTAGTTTGGTTTGCTTTATTTGGATATCATTTGTACCCTTTATAGTAAGCACTTTTGGTATGTTGAGTAGGTTATGGTGTAATTCAAGACTATCAGCATTTTTCTCGACACGCAAGCAAGGTCGACTTATAATATCCCATCCAATAATAATATCAATGTCGACCGGAATAACACTATTGGGTACAACTGTGAAACTTATTTCTAAGGTCAATGTCGGCAAAACAATTATTAAATCACAAACACCAATAGTATAAACAACTCGAGCCCCGAGTCCTGAAAAAGCACGTACGTTTTCGTCCGGTCTGATCTTACCATTTAATGTCTTTACTATAGAATGTTTTATTATTGATACGTCAGCACCACTGTCGATAAGGTAGGTAAAGGAGGGAGCGTGTTCTTTACACAATAATGTGGCTATTGGTGTGTTATTTAAGTGGCGTAATTTCTTTATTACAAAAGCTTTCTTTAGCTTGCCATGTTTATTCCCACAATTAAGTTCGGTATATTGATTGATTTTGATTGATTTACCAGCGTGCGGCAGGCATTGCTGCCACTCCCAGGGTTATACAGCTGGGCCTGCTACGTCCACGCTGGGTTGGACTAAGGTCATGCTTGTTGCCAGCAGCGAGAGCCACATGGCGCATGGTAAGGGAACATGGGACGGGAGGTGTAGGTA
Organism: Rutpela maculata; assembly: GCA_936432065.2. NCBI lineage: Eukaryota > Metazoa > Arthropoda > Insecta > Coleoptera > Cerambycidae > Rutpela > Rutpela maculata. The sequence goes on from OW386294.2 coordinate 9,533,984, forward strand.
TTTATGAGATGCGTTACCGCATTGTGTCGTGAGGGAGCGTTTAAGCTCCCTTTTTTGTGTTTTTGGTTCTGGGCATCTGCCTCTTCTGAATCTTCGTGTGAAATATGTGCTGTGTCTTGATATAGAGTGTTTATGCTCCTCTTTTTGTGTTTCTGCTTCTTCGAATCTTCTTTTGCTCAGTCTTCTGATTCCTCGGTTTCCGATGCTGCGTTGGATTTGGGTCATGCTTGTTGTCAGCAGCGAGAGCCACATGACGCATGTTTTTTCCTCGCTTTTCTTTCCTAGTTTTTTTTATCCTCTCGATTGTTGTTTTCCACGTGTAACATGGTCTCCCTATTTTTAGTTTGCTGCTGTTTAGTGTTACCGCTTTCTTCTATTGTCCTTTTTGCTTTAACCGTCTTGATCCTTGCCCTTATCTCTCTGCTTACCAGGGTATGGTCTATTTGTGTGATTGAGCTTCTATTACTCCAGCTGTCAATGCAGGTTTGACTTTTGCTCCATGTATTTCTTATTGTTAAGTCATGTGTGCTAGGTGTGCTAGGTGCGCGTTTCCATTTTCGTTAGACCATGTGTAAAGTATATGTGCATTGAAGTCTCCTATTAGTATAATGGGCATTTTTCTTGATTTTTCATAGCGTTAGTGTGTGCCGGTTTTCTTTTTCTAATTAACGGCTTAGTGCTTCATATAGACAGTCCTCTCTTCGGTTATTACTGATTTCTTTCTCCTCTTTGCCGCCTGGCATGATTTCACTGCACTATATATACCATTATTTACTGCGTTAGAGGGGAAGCACTGTGTAAAGTTTTGGTTTGTATACCTAATTAAACACTAACTAATATTTCTTATCAATTACTGAAAATGTTCCGAGATATGTATTATTTTACAAACACATCCACTTATACTTTTTTTAACTATATTTTTTACCCGTTGTCACTATTTAACTTTTATAAATTTTTATGGGTATCCATTGGTGACAGAGCATTACAAAGCAGGTCTGGTCGCCTCGACAGCAAGATGACAAGTCCAATGTGTTGTCGCATTGTGTTCGTTATTTAATGTTTATGCTCCTCTTTTTGTGTTTGTGTTTCTACAAATTTTCTTCTTCTCCTTCTGAGATTTCTGATGCCTCGGTTTTTGGTTCTGGTAGGGTATATCGCTGCGATTTCTTTGTGGAGTTAATTTTTTCCACTCGCTTTCTTTTCCAGTATGTTTAGTCGCTTCTCAGTTTGTTCATGATCCTCTTAGTTGTTGTTTTCCACGTGTAACCCGGTTTCCCCATTTTTTCTTTTTTCGTTTCTTCTGGTTTCTTGAGTCAGTTGCATGAATACCCTCCCTGCTGTCTTGTCTGATTGATCAATGATCAATGATCTTGATCATTTTGTATGATTGCCGTGGCTATGTTTTCGTTTATATTTTCCGTCCTTATTTCGATGGAGCTCTCTCGTTTGGTTACCTATGCAACTCCTCTACTGGTCTTTTCATAGTGTTGGCGTGTGCCGGGGTTGTTATGTTTTCTCTTTCTAACTGATGGCTTAGTGCTCGATTTTTGTACCAGTAGCTGATGTGTCTTCTTGTTACGTTTTGTAGTGGATACATTATTTTTGTGTTCTCTGCAGAGTTATTATTTCTTGCTTACTTTTTGCGTATTCTTACGGACCTAAACGTTTTTAATAAAATGTATATTTAAGTAAAAATGTATTGCTCTTTATTATAAACATAAATTAAAATATAAATTGTGCAGTTAGGGGCTCCACATCATAAAAAATAATGTTGATATATATACTTTGTTTGTATAACTTCGAAGCCGAGGATAGGCCATCAAAAGTACTATTCATTCATTTCTAATTTATACCCATAAGTAATCTGAAACCAATATAAACAAACGTGGACCTATTTTATTTGAGAATAAAAAATGTAAAGACGTCGGGAATAGCTTCCTTATTCGATGACTCTTCTTTGTGTAAACTACGGCAAGTATTCTGTTGATGACCCTGACGGCCACATTTAAAACAGGTTCGTTTAAAGCTTTTGTTTGGCTACATACCTTGTGTCTCGACGCTCCTTTAGCTGACGTTCATTCCTTCCCCTAGATGTTCCCCAAACTTCCGAATGTCTAGTCATCTTGTGTGATTCACAGCGACGTGCATCAAATTCGCTTAATAATTTCAACAACTCACGTTCTGAATCTGGTTTGTGTATACGCAGAGCTGAGCGTGCTTCCACATGATCCATGCCATGTTCAACCATACTTAGAATTTTATTCCAAGGCAGTTTGTCGTGAAATCCGTTGATACTGCATAATTTCTGACTGGCATAGTCACATAGTGACTCACAACGGAGACTTCGCAATGTAGCGGCATGATATGCACGAGCGCCAGGTGTTTCTCGGTCGGGAAAGGCAATGCTGAGGTCAGCACAACTTCGACAAATTGGCCTCCAATCGCTGTAATAACGATAGCCTCGATTCTGATTCTCCAGCTTTTGAGATCATTAAAATATCGCTGACGTTTAACTCGTCCTTGAGTTTTGCGGCGTCGTCCAGCCATTCTTCAATTGAATAGGCGCTCTTGTCTAGATCGTAGCTTGCTAATTTGAATGACAAGTGCACATGCCCAGGCGCAAGCGCACTTAAACTTTCTGCTCCGGATGTACTGGGACTGGGCGTTGGCAATGGTGACGGCGCCATCTTGGCTTGGCGCGTTAATTCAGCAAGCTGTTGTTGTTGTGTTGTAACTAACTTAATTAATGTCTCCTGTCACTGCACCTTTCAACGCTTTGGATCTGATGGAGCCCTTGTTGCATCTTCCTCTTCTAACTGTGACACTCACTATCACGATGAAGGCGCCTTTCGTCCTCCATTTTTAACGTCCACTTATTTTCTTTTTATTGTCTATTATAGTTCAATTAGCACAGCGCACGGATTAATCCCACTTCTGATGTTAACTCGTTAACTAAATAAAAGTCTAAATCCATCACAATCCATTTATTACTTTGATCAATTATGATACAAGACACTCGCATTCTCCGATTCAGTTACAGTATATGACTGGCGCTTTCGCGCATGCTCTACTCAGTACAGGCTCGGCCGTCCTGTTCAGAACACGTGACGTTCATGCCCACTATGCTAGGGCCAAAAAGGGAGGTGAGGGAGTATCCGCTAACATATACTAAAATATAAATTTAATTAAACGCCATTCCTTAAAAAAAATTTTTTTCAATTTAATTTGAGTTGTATATAAATAAAAATATTGCTCCTCTTGTTCTTCATCTTCATTTCTTCCTTCTTCTTGAACTTCGTCGATTTCCTTACCGTATAATATATTCAACATATTATTGAGATAAATCTCATCTCTTCCTATTGGAAAGTTTGGTACTAATATTAAGAAGATACTAAGGAGGGTGTCTTTACCGCATGTAAATCCCGGGATCAAAAAAGCGCGCTGTATTTAAAATTTGTATGCCCTTTGAACTAACTTACAGTAAAATTAATTCAGTAACGGGTAATTACATTACATCTATTTAAAATATTTTTACTAAAAAAATTTTGAGTGATTTACCCGAATATTCTTATTTAAATAAACTAACCAACTGAGTGAAGGAGAGTTGCTCATAAATCGTACATTTGGTGCAAAATGGCATTCTAAACACTTTTAATTGTTGTAATTTTTCTCAAAAATATAAACTTAAGCCAGAAAATCTCATTTTTATATTTCATAGCCGCTATTATGGGTCAGCCATCTTGAATTTTCCAACTTTTAAAATTGTAATCAGTGACCTCAAAATCCTCCGAGTATACATTTTCAGTCGGTTTTCTCAAATAGTTTTAGAGATAGCAAATTAACAAATTTAATTAATTTATTTAATGCTTAAAATTGTTTGTTAATAAGAAAATGAAAAAAGTCTCAGCCGCCTGTTTTTCCTTTTTACCAATCTTCCTTAGACTTCAATAAACAATTTGCAAAAAAATATAAGCCGATTAATCCTTTGCCAGAAAATTTCTCAGAAAATATCTATCTTGACGCGACTAATCATATATAAAGAAAATAAAGGAGCAAAGGAGAAGAAGTCATTTGACATTATAACAATTTACCACCCGCCCCCCTCCTCCCATAAAAACTCCTTAAAACCGGCCCTGCATTCATCCTTTCATGACTAGAATTTGTTTAAATTAAGTAAATAAAACACAAGAAAATATTTGACTATCAATTGCCTTTTCAGCCTCTTCTTTGGTTGACCTGTGATAATAATTAATTAGGCTTAAAATTATTATACGTTTGTTTCTGTATCATAAAATACAAATAAATTATGTCCTAAACAACGTGCGTCTTCACTGTAATTATTGTCCAGTAAAAAAAAATCTCAAAAATACTGTGTTTTCTTAATAAATAGCATAACCTTAGATACTCAAGTTTTTTGTTCATTTAAAACACTAGCTTTAGAAAAATTCCATACGTCATATTGAAGTAGTCACCATTTTGAATTTGTTAATTTCGACTTCAGAATCATAATCAGCGATTTCAAAAATATAAATATTCTTCTTTTCAAAAATAAATCAGCCATACTTTTTTAAATAATAAATGTCTAAATTTAGGGGTGGTTTTCAACTAGGGATGCTCCGGAGCTCCGGTTCCGCTTCGGTATTAGGCGGCTTCGGCTGGATTTTAAATATTCGGTCTTAGGCCGAAGTGGGTGGGGCTTCAATCGAAGCGGACCGAAGCGCAAATTCTTGTTAGAACTTATACTTCTTTCTATAGGCATACTCATGTGGTTTGGGTGTTTAGTATTTTAGTTGATTACATTGCGTAAAAGTCAGTATACGATTACAATGAGCAGTAAAACAACTAAAAAAAAGCGATATTTGGAAGTTTTATGGTAAACTAATCAAACTTTGTTTCATTTTCAATATATATGTAAGTAATATGTATTTATCTAGTATTTAGTTCCATAAAATAAAAAAGACTCAATAGTTTTTTTCTCTTCTTAAAAACGTAATTTCATGTGCCATTTCATGCCTCGGCCGGAGCACCGAAGCTGTTCGGTTTCGGTGGTCGGAGATGACCGGATATTCGGTATTCGGCTATAACCCCGCTTCGGCGCATCCCTATTTTCAACACTTGAGTGTAAGAGCAAGTATCGGGGCCATATAGAAACTGAAGATGACACTTCTTACCACCCATAAAAAACCGTTGCCTAAGGAATCACTACTTCCACATCCAGACTTCCTATCCAAGTATCCCACAACGAAAATACTATATTTGCACTCCACTATGTGGAAATACTTGCTTATGGAACTTTAATAATATAATATTTGAAATCGTGTACCACAAAAACCCATAAAATGATATGCCACATCGGTAGTGGGGGTGAATGAAGTGAAAAAAATTTTTGATGACTTGAGTTCTTGTACACACACTAAATCACAATATTTTTTCACCCCTTTTAATAATGGGGTGAGGGTAGTAATGCCAAAAATTTGTTTGAGACCTTAAGTTCTTTTTTATATATACTAAATACCAACTTTACAGACTCTTATTGCTTGATATACCTATTTACTCCCATTTACCCCCCATCTCTTCAACGGAAGAAGTCAAAATATGATCTAGTTCCAGATCTCGTTAAAATACATACGTGTGTCAAATTTTAAGTCAATATCTTAAACGGTTCCAGAGTAATCGTGAGCACCAAAAAGTTTATAACACCAACAGACAGACCGACGCGACAGACAGAAATTATTTTGCTCAAACTTAAAATCTTGACGTTTCATGACATTCTAAGTCAATTTCAAAAATGAAACTTTTCAAAATTTTTTTTGCGTTAGTATACTTCCACTGGATGTGGAAATAATACGCAGAAAATGCCATGACAAAGGTATAAAAAATCATTGTGTGCCGTGAACTATACGATAGAAGTAAAGCTTCTACTTCAAGCATTTTCTTCGAGGAAACCTACTACGTATCCATTCTACTGGAGATAATCCACTGAGCATGCAATTTACTCGAGGAAAGTCACTGCGCATCCATAATTCTCGAGAAAACCCACTGCACATTCGTACTACTTGAAGTAACCCACTGCGCATCCATTTCACTTAAGGAAACCCACTGCGCATCCATACTACTTGAGGTAACCTACTGCGCATCTATTCTACTCGTGGTAACCTACTGCGCATCAATGGTACTCGAGGAAAGTCACTGCGCATCCTTAATACTCAGGGAAACCTACTGCGTATCCATTGTACCCGATTAAAGCCATTGCGCATCCATACTACTTGAGGTAACCTACTGCGCATCTATAGTACTCGAGAAAAGCCACTGCGCATCCATACTATTCGAGGTAACCCACTTAGAATCAAGAAAATAATAGAAGATCTATAAACACCGTACAGGTTGCAAGGTATTTGGTATTCTAATTTAAAATCGTAGAAGCTAAACACACACGCGAAGCATCTCTGACGCCACCTCCTCATCTGTCCTTGAAACATTGATGTCAATTTAGCAACCTGCTGAAATAATCTTGAAAGGCAGGCTCGCTGATGTTCGTTTGTTCATAGGACTCGAATTACAATGCAACCTGTAGGGTGTTTATAAATCTGAAAATTCCTATGCAAGTCTTTCACAAAGAAAAAAATTTTGATACTATATTTGCACTTCACTATGAGGAAATGATTGTTTATGGAACTTTAATAACATAATATTTGAAATCGTCTACCCCAAAAACCTATAAAACGATACGTCACATCGGTAGTGGTGGTAGGGGTTGGTGGTAGAGGGTAGATGAAGTAAAAAAAAAACCGCTGCTCAAGGAATCACTACTTCCACATCCAGATTTTCTATCCAAGTCACTCACAACGAAAACATTTCGTATGTGGAAATAATTGTTTATGGAACTTTAATAATATAATATTTGAAATCATCTACCCCAAAAACCCATAAAACGATACCCCACATCAGTAGTGGGATGGGGGTGGTGATAGGGGGTGGTAGTGGGGGTGGATGAAGTAGAAAAATATTTTGAGGTTTCTGGTTTCTGGTTTCTTGTACACACACTAAATCACATTTTATTTTTAATCCCCTTTAATAATGGGGTGGGGGTGGTAATGGGGGTGGCCAAAGCCAAAATTTGTTTTGAGACCTTAGCTTCTCTTGTATATACTAAATACCAATTTTATGGGCTCTTACCTGCTTGATCTACGTATTTACCCCAAATTTACCCCAATTTACCCCCCAACCCTTCGACGGAACGAGATGAAAATATAAGATCTCGTTAAAGTACATATGTGTACCAAATTTCAAGTCAATATCTCAAACGGTTCCAGAGTAAACGTGCGCACAAAAAAAAGTTACAGACAGACAGACAGAAATTTTTTTTCGCTCAAACTTAAAATCTTGACGTTTCATGACATTCTAAGCCTATTTGAACAATACAAATTTTTTAAATTTTTTTTGTCGTTACTATACTTCCACTGGATGTGGAAGTAATTATTGAGGCCTTAGGTTCTTGTATACACGATAAATTACAGACCGACAGACAGAAATTTTCTTTTTGCTCAAACTTAAACTCTCGACGTTTCATGACATTCTAAGCCTATTTGAACAATAAAAATGTTCAATTTTTTTTTGCGTTACTATACTTCCACTGGATGTCTAAGTAATATCATTGCATGTGACTTTATTTCTAAATTTTACATATTTTTACCTCTAGGTACTGTACTAATATAACAATATATTTTTACATTTAGTAAGTATTAAATAATTACTAAAAAATATTAATTTTTTTCTCACAATTGTCAGATGTACTTTTTGAAAATTTTATGTATTTCTTATGAAAATTAAATGATAGCTCTATGGTAGTGTGCGGGTCCCCTTTGCCTCCTGGCCAATGATTTTAAACTCAGTCCGCCCCTGAACATGCGTATGATCGATCTCCGTATTCAGGCAGCCAGCCAGTGAGGATATCATGTTAAGATATTAGCCTCTACCTTGGGACCGTTCTCTAGCCTCGCTGCACAGGGGTGAAGGTTTCTTTTACGAGTAGCTAAGAAAAGATAAGATCTTTTCTTGTATTGTTGCAGTAGTTTATAATACCTATAAATCTATCATTTTCAAATGAAATCAAAATTTTGCTGACAGACCTATTTATTCCCCCCTAGCTGAGAAACGTTCCCAAGGTAGAGGCTAACGGCGTGACGTCAAATTCTAGTTGACGTGCTGCCTGTTGTTTATACGAACCCATTATACGGGTGGAGGTTTATCAGACGCGTATTCCTCTGTGTAGATAAGTGTAATAGCAAAATATGGTGGCAAGAAAATGGTGTTTTGTGCCTGGATGCATGAGTTCAACAGTTAAGACACCAACGAAGATATTTGTATCCGTTCCAAAGCAAATAATAAGAAAGAGAAAATGGTTCACGGCAGTAAAACGAGATGTTAAAGAGGTTTCAACGGCATCTACATTGTACTGCTGTGAGGATCATTTTAATGTAAGTATACAGAATGATTCATAAGTTAAGGTACAGAATTTAACTGTGGATAGTAGGAGTCAAAATATTAAGATTTAGCCAATCACTCCTTAATGGAATGTTGATAGGTAAAAAGATACAGGGTGTCAGAGTTAAAATTTAAAATTTTATTTTCCTTTGTAATTTAGTGGGTTTTTAAAATGTTCTTGTGAAAATTTATTAGTGGAGGTTACTTGGGGTGGGAAATCATAACATACTATCAATTTTGGTCTAACTCCTAGAGGGCGCTACGTTCGCTACGTTTAATATCTTAAAAAGACGTAACTTTGTTACCCTCACCTTTACGGCAGATTTTTCATGAAAATTGCATTCTTCTGTTATTCTTAATAAAGAAGGTATACTTCCAAGTCTCTAAAGTTCCATGTAAATTCTTATGCAATTTGAAAAATTATTTTGGGGCCAAAATCCGTCAAATTTTAGTTGTAGATATTTTTTTATTCAGTAGCTAAAATCGCTTATATGGTAATTGGCTGTCCCACTAGACATTGAAAGTTGCAAAGTTTCCTACAATGTTGCATCTTATTTATTTTTGTACTTTTAAATTGGTTTTTTTTTAACTATTTAACGTCGGCCTATTTCCGCTACCAGGGCCTATCACCGACGCCAGGAGACGAGCTACCCCCAACCTGGAAATTTTGCCGAACCTCTTCCCTTAAGAAGAGTAGGGATCTTTTACTTGCCTAACATTTAATAGACAAGGGACCGCCTGCTTTACATCCCCACCGAAGGATGGTATATCCACTACGTAATCCTCGTCTGAAATTACGTTGCTTCCGCGTATACACTGATATACAAGCCGCTAAAAGGTGGGACGAAAACGCTGTATTTCTCAAGATGGGTCACCCATCCAAGTACTAACCGCGCTCGACGTTGCTTCAACGGAATATCGACTGACATTCACATTGAAGTCGCCTCTACGATCGCCCCTTTTTAAATTGTTCATTTCCTGGAAGGTTTTAGCAAACTTGAAAGAAATAAGGTTAATTTTGTAAGTTTATATGCAGGTATATTCTAAGTGTAAAAGTAAAATACAGCTGAAAAGTTTAATTTTAAAAACATAGTGAAAGTTGAGGCTGCAAATTACGATGAATTTGATGTGAATTGCTAAAAGTTATATTGCAAGTGAGATAACACAGCTCCACAAAATAAAAAAGTGGTCTGTTCTCCGATTAAAGAACTTATATTTAGATACATAATTGTACTGATTTGTATGTTGCTGAGATAGTTAAAATCTAAGGCATTTCCTCCCATAAGTTCTTGATTGGCTAGTCGATCTGTTCGCTGCCGATTCGGGACGATCGGTTCAGTTCGATTATCATAATCTTAGTTTGACAATTTTGACAGTATCCGCCATTAATATTAATAAGTGTTTTTCGATCAAAATGTGGTGAAGAAGTCTTTTTATTTTAAGTTGTGATTTGCTTAAAACCTAAATAATATTCTCTATTCATATTTACACAGTTTAGTGACAATATATTTAGTGCAAAATGTTGAAGTGCTGTGCCGTTTTGCAGAAAGCAGTTTAGAAAAGAAGAAAATCGATCGTTCCATAGTCGTAACATGATGAAGTTCAGTTTACAGTTATAAAGTGAATAGCAATTAAATTTTAATATCCTTTCAATACATATTTATCTTACTGTATTATCTTACTGTAATATGGTATGCCTACATCACGTTGTATAAAAAGCCGGGAATTGCAATAATTCATTTTAATGAAAATATTTACCATTCTACACATTTTCTACACACACAACCCCATTGTAGCCTATGGGATGTGATGTTCATCTATTCTTTTTAATGGACATATAATGTGACTATGTTAGGAGCAAACAAGGTATATAGTGAAAAGATAGCCTATTATGTATCTAGATATAAGTTCTTTAATCGGAGGAGGGTCTATTCCTGGAACTCCTTTGGGTTGACCCCTACGTATTTCGACGTGCTGAACACGAATCGGGTGTCCGTTTAGCTCCTTCACCCACCATATTTTTGTAAATCGCGAAAATAACCTAAAAAGAACTCATAATTTAGGTTATTTTCACGATTTACTAAAAATTGCTGGGTGCTGGAGCTACCTGTACACCCGATTCGTATTCAGCACGTCGAAATACATAGGAGTTACCCAATGGAGTCCCAGAAACAGATCACTTTTTTTTGTGTCTAATATATTTGCATACGCGATTTTCTAGAAAATGGCGGAGGATCCGGTGTTACCTGCTAGTGCAAATAGTGAAGTGCTTGTAAATTTTGTGTCTAATCTGCGCTCAAATAAAGTGGATTTAAATAAACTAAACAATGCCGTGTCATGCGATAATAACACAGCCAACAGTGGGCCAGAATCCGAAAAAGCTGGCCAAAAGTCGAAAAATGGAGTAATGGTTTTGAAAATTTTCACTTGGGGGTTTTTGAGGTCGCTGATTACGAATTTGGTAATAGTTTTTTCAAGAACAAAATGGCGGCTCGAATATGGTGACAATCGTTTAAGAAAAGTTAGTCATTTCAATTGGAAATTGGTATTCGGGGGTTTTCGAGGTCGCTGAGATTACGAATTTGATAATAGTTTCTCCAAGAACAAAATGGCGGCTCCAATATGGCGACAAACGTTTGAGAAAAGTAAAGAATTTTAATTGGAAATTGGTATTCGGGCGTTTTCGAGGCCGCTGAATACGAATTTGGTAATAGTTTTTTCAAAAGCAAAGTGGCGGCTCCAATATGGAGACAAACATTTGAGAAAAGTAAATCATTTTAATTGAAAATTGATATTCGGGGGGTTTCGAGGTCGCTGATTACGAATTTCAATTCAAATTAAAAAAATTAAATTAGCTAATTAATTTAAATTCAATTTTACATACTACTAGGCATTTTATAAATTCCAACCCAAAAATAAATAATTTTTCAATAATTATTTTTGTCATAACAAAATGCTTTAATTTTTTCAAAAATTGTTTATAACACATAAATATTATAAATTGTTACGTTTAAATGGAATTTTTATGCTAAAACAACAAAGAAAATAGAGAAATTAGGAAAAGAAATACGGATGTACTAAAGTTAACGCGTCGCTGTATTTTGCACCGTGTCAGAAAAACGATCACAAAAACAATAGTGGCTCCTAGAGGCAGCCAATTTTTACATTTTTTTACATTTTAAAATTAAAATAGTAATTCGAAGCAGTTACTGAGCGAGGGCCCGTTGTCGTGTCGTACGTATATTTTCAATTTAAGACCTCGTACTTGACCAAATTATTACTCATTACTTTCAAACCGGGATGAACCGAAAACTATAAGAAATCGACCAGTAAAAGAATAATGCTTGGAACATGTTGCGCTTTTTTTGTAGCTCAAACAAAAGGTACCCGTTAATTTTTATTTCTTTATCTTTGTAGAACCCTCCGTTTAACACAATTTTATGACCGAATGTATCACATTTCACAAACAATAAATGTATGCAAAGTAAAATACTTACTTTATAAATTATCTTCCTAAAATTTTACTATGTTTTTGTTGAACTTACACAAATTACAGGAATATCGAATAGTACGTTCGAATGTGGCAAGAAACTATTCACAACTGTACGCTAACAGAACGTTGTATTTCTTAGGGTGTATCAGGTAAAAATGTGCAATAATACGGTTGGAATTTGCGGTACGTAATGAACTGAACATTTCTGACTACAAAAATATTACTTTGAATACAATTAAACCTCTTTCGAATTTTGGCCAGCTTTTTCGGATTCTGGCCCACTGTGCAGCCCCGCAAAAAAAAAAAAGTTCAAAGCAGCGAACCAGACCCATATATACCTATGTATTTTCGGTCGCTGAATCCAAATCCAGGGTCAAAAAAAATCGTACACCCCCAAAATCATTAGCTAGAGCCAAAAAACACCCCTGAAATGGGATAAAAAGAAGATTAAGCTACCAGAATAGTTGTTACTTCTTAATCAATCGAATTATACAAATTAAGGTTAAACATTGGCGTACATACAATAGACATGAAACACACCCCCAGGGAGGGGCGAAAACTAGCCTCCATATATAAAAAAATCGATCCAAAACAGCAATGACTGCTGAAAAAGCTCGAAATGTCTAAGTTTTGTTAAAGTGTTAAGAAACTACATCAGGTCCGACGTAATCTTCATAAACTGCCCCTATAAGGTTGAGAACAAGTTCAAAGGACACGAGAAAAACAAGAAAAAACGTAAAATACAACAGGACTTTTATTTTCATGGCTGCTACGATTGGCTGAAATTGCGTAGTACTCTAAAATAGAACCAGAAACTTACGTACCAACAACACCCTACACTGTCAACCCTCAGAGGGTGTGAAAACTACCCCCTATGTAAGATTTAACTATAAAAAGTTATAGTGACTTCTATAAAAATTCGAAACACCTGCGTTGTGTGGAAGACTAGGAACTAGACTATGTTCGACGATGTGCTTGAAAACCACCCCCACGGGTTTGCGAGATACTACCCCTTCATCTGTAGGATGTTGGAAAAACAGAGAGAAACTAACCGGATTTACATTTTTATGGATGCTATGATTTGCAAAAATCGCGTTGCACACTTAGAGTTTGAAACTCATGTCCTATAAATGTTATTAAGTAACACCCCCAGAAAGGATGTAAACTATCGTAATTCAAGATGTAACGAAAAAGCAATACTGTTGCTTACTCCTTTCATTTCCATAGTTTTTTTTTATAGGGGTGGCGTCTCTCAACCTCGTGGGGGTGGTTTTCAAGCACAGCGTCGAACATAGTCTAGTTTCTTCTCTCTTCCACACAACGCAGGTGTTTCGAATTTTTATAGAAGTCACTGTAACTTTTTATAGTGAAACCTTACATAGGGGGTAGTTTTCACACCCTCTGAGGGTTGACACTGTAGAATGTTGATGGTACGTAAGTTTCTAATTCCATTTTAGAGTACTACGCAATTTCAGCCAATCATAGCATCCATGAAAATAGAAATCCTGTTGCATTTTACGTTTTTTCTTGTTTTTCTCGTATCCTTTAAACTTGGGGGTGGTTGTTCTCAACTCCATAGGGGCAGTTTATGAAGATTACGTCGGACCTGATACAGTTTCTTATCACTTTAACAAAACTTAGACATTTTGAGCTTTTTCAGCAGTCATTGCTGTTTTGGATCGATTTTTTTATATATGGGGGGCTAGTTTTCGCCCCTCCCTGGGGGTGTGTTTCATATCTATTGTATGTACGCTGCTGTTTAACCTTGATTTGTATAATTTGATCGATTAAGATGTAACAACTATTCTCGTAGCTTAATATTCTTTTTACCCCATTTCAGGGGTGTTTTTTGGCTCTAGCTATTGACTTTTTGACCCCGGATTCGGATTCAGCGACCGAAAATAAATGGGGATACATGGGTCTGGTTCGCTGCTTTGAACTTTTATTTTTTTTTGTGGGGCTGTATAATAATTGTGACAACACGCAGTGTAAAAATTCATATGGAAATTGAACTGTTAAAAAAACTAATATATCTTTTAGAAAAGAGAATGCAGGAACAAGAGGATTTAATATTATTGAAGCAACAAACAAATACATTTAATATTAATATTGCCAAAGAAAACTATGCGCCATCTACCAATAAAATAGGAGAACAAAAAGTAAATGTGCCTACAAGTACTGATATTAACCGAAATGGTGAAAAACAAAATCCCAACAAAAACCTTACTCAGATGTGTTAAAAACAGGCTCTACAAAAACAGCCACAATCAATGGAATCCCCAAGCAATCGATGACACGGGATTCCTAACCAAAAATAATAAATAAATTTAACAGACACCGTTTTAAACTTATTCTAGGCAGCGGAAAAAACACCCAAGTACAGACAATTCCAAAATTGGATCGTCATGTATACCGATGCGGCCCAGAAGCTACCTGTCAAGACTTATTAAATGTAGTCAGTGATACCGCACCGAGAATACGTTTCAATGTGAAAAATGCAACAGAACTGAATATAGAGATGAGTTGCTATTTAACAACCTGTAAATAGCATTAACAGACTATTATTTCTGTTCAAAAATAACAGGTGAGAAAATAACAGATAAGCAGCTGCGGCAGCAGCATGATGTATAAACGTCTCTGAAATAACATTTGCAACTGCGCGCTGCGGTATGCGCATGCTAGTACATCTCTGCGATCTGTTATTTTTAAACTGTTATTTTAAACAGTTATTTCAAAATAGCAGTAGCAGTTTAAACTGTTATTAAAAAATAACAGCTTTTACCCATCACTAACTGAAACGAGCTCGTCTTTTAAAATATCTTTTCCTATTGAGCGGTACAAAGAAGTGTACAATCCTCGACTTGTGGCTTGCGGGTGCTGCAGTGAGTCGTTTTACCTTCCTCAAAAAGGTAAATTTTCAAGATGCAGCCTCGATACAGACGGACAATTAGAAAAAACCAAATATGCTGACGATTGCCAAATTAAAACTGTAAATAATGTGAGTATATTCCATTTGAACATACAAGGTTTTACAAATAAAACTGATCAGCTATCGCTATTCGTTGAAGATAAAAACTACTCGGTAATATGTATTTCCGAACATTTCTTTTATGAAATAAATCTGAATTGCATTAATTTAAACCAATATACCTTGGGTAACTAGTTTTGTAGAAACATTGGCAAAAGAGGTGGTGTAGCTACATTTCTAAAAAATAATATAAAATATAAACCTCTTAATCTAGCTCATTTTTGTAGTGAGTTAAATGCGGAATTTTGTGACGTTGAACTCATTGGCCTAAAATATTGCAAGATTCCAAATAATTAATTATTCTTATAGCTATAATTTTTTCACAAATTTTAACTAAAATAGGAAGTAGTGTTATTGGCCTATAATTGGATAAATCCTCAAGATCTCCTGATTTAAACAAGGGAATAATTTTTGCTATTTTTAACTTGTTTGGAAATGTACCTGTTTCAAGCATAAGGTTAATAATATGGGTCAGTGGGGCAGATAAAGATAATAAGTTGTCTTTGTACATATCAACTGAGTGATTGTACAGGTCAGTAGCTTGAGAATTTTTTAGAGACTTTAACACATTTTGTACTTCTAATTCCTCAGCGGGATAAAGAAAAATTGACAAGTCACTTGTTTTTCTATTATTATGTAAGTATTCCATGTATGTTGAATTTGATTTAGGTACTTGACCTATTAATTTGTCTGCTATTTGGGTAAAAAAGGTATTGTATCCATCCATAATACTGCCTCAACGCCTACTTTAAAAATTATTATTTCAAAAGACTATTAAAAAAGCTGCATGGAACTTTTGATTTACATATTTCTCAAAAACTGTTGTATTTGCCTTGAAATAAGTATACCTTTTTTATTAAGAAATGATAGAAGAAATGGTGCGGATAAAAGTTGCGGCCTTTTTGATAAATTAAACGTAGCGTGCGTAGCGTCCTCCAGGAAGAAAAAAAAAATTAACTCTGACACCCTGCATCTTTTTACCTATTATATAATAATAAAAAAGCAGACCACTTTTTTTTTGTGGGAGGCGACCTGAGCACAAAAAAAGGTGGTCTGTTTTTGGGGCTCCATTCGGTAGCTCTTATGTATAAAAACCTCATTAAAAACGCCATAAAAAATTGGTGATGGAGCTAAACGGACACATTATTCGTGTTCAGCACGTCGAAATACATAAGGGTCACCTAATGAAGTTCCTGGAATAGACCACTTTTTTATTTTATGTGCCTGTGATTCATTAAGGCCAAGTCTTAATATTTTGACTCCTACTACCTACAGTTAAGTGTTGTACCATTACTTATGAATCACCCTGTATAGGCTAGGAGTATTTCCTCTGAAAGTAGCTCTTAAATTGATTAAAAAGCAAATAATGTAACAATTGGGTATTTGACACCCCCCCCCCCCATTTCGACCCTGCTGAATACGAAAAAGATGGATGCCAAATCAAATATTCCACCGGAAGTTCGATATTTCAAAGATGGCGCCAATTTTCGGAAAAATCACAAGTGAACAAATTTGTAGAGCATAAAAATAATAATATTATAATGCTTGAAGGTTTACGTAAGAACTTTATATGACCACACTTCAAGAACAATGCGTTATTGATTGTTTCGGGTATAATTTGAATTAAATTCGTTTGAATGTTTTTACAATAATTGAAAAATAACTTACTTGAAGGTTTACATGGGAATATTATGACCATACTTTAATAATAATTTATTGCCCTGCCATAAATTTGTCGACAGTTGTCGACTTTTCAAGGGTTTAATGAACATAAACACTTCTCGGTTTATGTTTCTAAGAAAGTTATGTACATATCTGTACTAGAACATGCAATATCGCAGAATTCTCTTATTATTAATACAAAATACAAATAATACGTTAAAAATAAACAACACTTACCTGTGATACGTTATTACTTCTCTTCTTTTCATTTCCCTTTTTGGTTTGGTTTATTAAATTACAGTTAAAATAGTGTGCAGTTCTGAATGTACGTAATTAATCACTAACTATATTTCTCACAAGACCGCAAATAGCACATACCGAGATATGTATTACTTTTCAAACACCTGCCACCCACTTGGTAACTTAAAATTATATCTTTTGCAGCTTATATTTAGCTTAAGTTATGGCACATAAAAAAGGGGCTGCTGAGAGAAGTCTGCCCTCGACCATGTCTGGCCTTGAGACTCAATGCGTAGTATTATATTATGGGTTTTTGGGGTAGAGGATTTCAAATATTATATTATTAAAGTTTCATAAACAATTATTTCCACATACAAAATTTTTCGTTGTGAGTGACCTGGATAGAAAATCTAGATGTGGAAGTAGTGATTCCTTGGGCAGCGGTTTTTACTTCCACATCCAGTGGATGTATAGTATCGACGAAAAAAATTTAAAAAATTTTTATTGTTCAAACAGGCTTAGAATGTCACGAAACGTCGAGATTTTAAGTTTGAGCGAAAAAAAATTTTCTGTCTGTCGGTCTGTCGTCTGTGCGCACGAAATTTGGTACACATATGTACTTTAACGAAATCTAGAATTAGATTATATTTTCATCTTGTTCCGTCGAAGGGTTGGGGGGTAAATTGGGGTAAATTTGGGGAAAATAGGTAAATCAAGCAGGTAAGAGTCCATAAAATTGATATTTAGTATATACAAGAGAAAAAAAATGTTGGCATTAGCCACCCCATTACCACCCCCACCCCATTATTTAAGGGAATGAAAAAAATTGTGATTTAGTGTTTGTACAAGAACCAGAAACCTCAAAATGTTTTTTTACCTCATCCACCCCCACTACCACCCCCTATCACTACCCCCACCCCGCTACCGATGTGGGGTATCGTTTTATGGGTTTTTGGGGGTAGAGGATTTCAAATATTGTATTATTAAAGTTCCATAAACAATTATTTCCACGTACAAAATTTTTTCGTTGTAAGTGACTTGGATAAAAAATCTGGATGTGGAAGTAGTGATTCCTTGGGCAGCGGTTTTTTATATGTACCGTAGCATTGGTGATAAAGGTGACATAAAATTGACGTCAAAATGGCCATCTTGCCTGGGACAATGTTTGACAAAATTCCACAATCTTGGGAAAAAAGAATAAGTACGCAATTGATTACAATATATTTGTTAACAACAATACGAAATTGATGCTTTTCCTAATAAAATCACTTTAATAAGTGCAAATATCTTAATTACTTCCACATCCAGTGAAAATTTTTGTTGTTCAAATAGGCTTAGAATGTCATGAAACATCGAGATTTTAAGTTTGAGCGAAAAAAAAAAATTCTGTCTGTCTGTCGGTCTGTCTGTAACTTTTTTTGTGCGCACGATTACTCTGGAACCGTTTAAGATATTGACTTGAAATTTGGTACACGTATGTACTTTAGCGGGATCTGGAACTAGATTATATTTTCATCTTATACCGTTGAAGGGTTGGGGGGTAGATTGGGGCAAATGGGGGGTAAAAAGGTAAATCATGAAGGTAAGAGTCCATAAAATTGGCATTTGGTATATACAAGAGAAGCTAAGGTTTCAAAAATTTTTTTGACATCGGCCACCCCATTACCACCCCCACCCCATTATTAAAGGGGATGAAAAAAAATGTGATTTAGTGTGTGTACAAGAACCAAAAACCTCAAAAAATTTTTTTACTCCACCCACCCCCCCTGTCACCACCATTATATTATTAAAGTTCCATAAACAATTATTTTAACATACAAAATTTTTTTCGAGACTTGGATAGAAAATCTGGATGTGGAAGTTGGGATTCCTTGGGCAGCGGTTTTTAAGGAAGAGAACGGGAAATTATACAACTGTATAATGACCAACTTGGTCAAAACCATTTTCCATTTACATTACGCCTATGATGAGCATTTTTGGGTTAATATCAGTAATAGCATACGATGTCCGCCGGACGTCCGTTTTGTGTCCATTTAACGTACTGATGTCCATGGACATAAATTGGACGCCTACCGGACGGATTTACTTTAAAATTGTACGGAATGGACGTCTTTTGAATGTCCATTTAATGTACGGGAAGTATATACATTTTATGTCCATATAGGGACAGGAGATGGACGTCCATTTCGTGTCCGTTGATTTAAATATTATATTTTTGTAATAAATGATAATATCTCCATACCGCTTTCTCTCCAACACATTTTCGAGATATGTATACATACCAGCGAATGTCACACTGAACGTCTAACATATGTGTCGCAGCGGACGTCCTTATGTTCGGCAAGTACACACATTTTAGGTCCCTATAGGTTAACAAAAAAACTTTAACAAAACTGGTTTTTCAATTTTACAATGTTTATATTTATATTTGACAGTTATTCCTGTAAAATTTGTAGTTTATTTTTTATAATAATTTGTAATTGTCATTGATAATTTAATTTTAAGCTTTTTTGTAAATTATTAATGATGTTTTTTGATACTGAACTAAACATTCAAATACTTTCTACATTTTGAAATAAATAGCTATATTAGGCTAAAACCTACTTCCAACTGTACAGTCTTTAAGTAAGTACTAGTAAGCTAGGTTAGTGGCCGAGTGAGAAAGCCTTAAAATCATGAGATCGGCGGTTCAATTCCTGCTCTTTCCGTTTTTTTTTTAATAATTGGGATGTATAAATATTGTCCAAAGTTGTGACATTTGGACGTCCCTCGGTTGTCCGTCGGATGTACTTCTAACCAAAAACGTACGTCCATCGGATGTCCTGTATGTCCGTCGAGGACGTCCTTCGGATATCCATAGGACAATGTTGTGCTATTAGGGATTTTCCGATGTATTTTTTATGCTCTACAGTTTTTATGTGTTGTATTCTTTTCTGTATCTGTTACATTTTTCAAATTAGAGGCATATTTTTGTAAATAGTGCAAAAGTTGGCCACTATGAATATAAAACTTCCAACGTAAAATTCACTGTGGCATCTATGATATTCATATTTAGCGATGTCAAAATAACCCAATTGTTACATTTCATGCTTCCAATATTTAAAAATGCTCCTAGACGAAGTCTTTATTAAAAGTAAACAAATACTAGTTTTAACTTTTACAGCTTGAAGAGGATATGGAAAATTATTTGGAATATAAACTTAGTAAAGTAAGGGCACGTATAAAAGGTGACGTGGTGCCACACATAAATACTTATCAGCCAGATAAACCAGTAGACGAAAAACCTCCCTTAACTAGTGAACGGGGCACTCAAACAATAATCATTTCCGAGTTAAGATCTTGGGAGTTCTCCGGCTCTAATGTTGAATTTAAAACAAAACATGATGCGACGACGCAAACTCGACGGCATTTTCGAAGTAAGGGCAGTCAAGTGTCATTTTCAGCATTAGGCAAGAATAAGGCCACGTCTCCCGTAGAATTTGTGTCCCTTCAAAAATCGGTTACGGCACGAAAAAATTTTCAATCAGATAGTGATGATTCCAGCATAGATACAGATACATTAATGGCAGACCCAGATTCAGATACTGAAATAGCTTCCAATTCACAACAGTAGCGAAGACGAGCTTGCAATAGGCAAAAAATAAGAGCTATATGTCGATCAATGTTCTTCCGAAAAATTGAGAAATGTGTTCCCAAAGAGTACCACCCGTTTTAGAAAAGAGAAGTTCTCTAAAAAACATTTTATTCTTAACTTTATATAAAATTAGGAGTAAAACCTCTTTTCAACAAATAATTGCAATTCTCTTGGAACATCTGAAGCATATACATATGTAATATGAACTTATGAGGTAATTGATTTATTGAACGAGTAAGAAGTATAAAAAATCTTCCCATAAAGTTTCGAGTGTACACCATTATATATTTTAGTTTTCTCTACCGCAGATCGACTCATAAACTTCATATCAAGTGGGTATAATAGTGGTCATATAACTGGCGTTGCATTATTTGAAGATTGTGATTATTTGAACATTGTTCCAGAGAATAGTATTGTCATGGCCAACAGAAGCTTTAAACAGATTGAAACTTTCTTGAGCAAAAAAAATGTACTTAAGACTTCCAAGTGTTGCAGGTAATATGAAAATGACAAGGGATAACGACCTACTTACGAAAGGCATAGCCAGTGTCGAATACATATCGTACGCATAATAAAATGCATTCCAGATTTTAAAGTGTTAGGCCGCCCCACGCAACTACCTCCTTAAAAATGGTCCAACAATTGGATAATACAGCTATAATAGCTTGTGAGCTGATAAGTTTGTAGAAACCAATTATAAACAATAATTTTATTTTCTAATATTAATATTATTATTATTAATAAAATTGTATATTTGGTAAACCAGTATTTTTATTTGATAATACATAGTTTTAAGGTATTGGTATTATGAATTTTTCTATTATTGGCGATTTCAGCTAAGGGTCACGCCCTTTGCGTTGAGTTGACGAACTACAAGAGTGACGTCATGATGGGGATAAAATGTGTTGTTTACCGGTACTTTGGAAAGGAAGCGTTGCCTTTTAAAGGATATTATTAAAGTATATGCCTATCTACATCAGCCCAGTTTAGTGAATTTAATGCCAAACAGTCGATATTTTTTTTATTTCTTATACTATTGTAAATCACTCAAACCCTATTTTGGCAGAAGATAAATTTCATACAAATAAAACACATATACAGCGGAATAGCATTCGTCGATATATAAGAAATATATCGTGGATAAAATGGTTAATGCTAGACAGGGCCCAGGTAGCAAGGGTACGTTATAATGACGTCAAAATCTGGTGATTCTGGTCAAAAAGACGTCAGGGCACTAAAAATCGACGACAGAATGACGTCTTATAAATGACATTAAAATGACGTGCTACACATCACGTCATATTGTCGTCTTTTTTCGGTGTTAATAATAATAATAATATTTATTTGCAAAGCAAAGCAAAAACAAATACAAGTACATTTCCAAAAAAGATGGTTACTATAATATATAAACAGCGTAAATATATACGAGATACAATGATATATGGTATTATTCAATATTAATAATTATCGCAGTAAG
Source organism: Rutpela maculata (assembly GCA_936432065.2). NCBI lineage: Eukaryota > Metazoa > Arthropoda > Insecta > Coleoptera > Cerambycidae > Rutpela > Rutpela maculata. The sequence continues at coordinate 9,556,002 of OW386294.2, forward strand.
AAAATCACACTATTGCAAATAAACAATTGCTACCCACAAAAAATAATTTGTACGTGGGTATAATTGCGTATCATTAATTAGTGTGTCTGCTTATTAAACATGTGTTAAAGATAGTTAGGGTATCTTTTACAAAAGAGTAGGAAGTTATCTACATAATCATTTATTTTTTCATATTAATTAGGCTATGGATCTGATCTCTTTTGGTCTTTAGGATAAATGTTTTACATTTACATTTAAACTGATGTATGGTATTAGATTGTCGTATGTCTAAGGGTAGAAAATTATAAAGGCGAGGCGAAAGGAAATTATGACTTCTTTGGCCTATGGTCTTAGCAGAGGCAGGAATTTTTGCTTGCAAATTTGATTTAGCTCTTGTAGGATATGCATGAGTGAGTAACTGTAAATTATTTCTATTTCTATATTGATTGATGACGATGTGCAAGAAGAAGAGTTGCTTAACATCAAATAATCTGGATTCTGAGAATAACAAATCTGTTGAATATATTGCTGGTTTACTTAGCATTATTTTTATGAACCTCTTTTGTACTATTTCTAAACTGCTTAAATGAATATTTAAAGCACCACCCCATCCCAGAATGCCATACGAAAGCCTAGACTCCACTAGTGCATGGTATATTATTTTCATTTGTTTTACATCTAATATTTTATTTAGAAACTTAAATTTATATAATATACTTCTGAGAGTACGTGTAACGGTATTTATATGCACATCCCATCTTAGAAATTTATCTATGTACACTCCCAAATATTTTGTGACGTCTGAGCCGTTTATTTCAATCAAATTGTTGTGTGCATTTATTTCTAGTTTGTTATAATCAGGTAAATTACTTCTATTGCAACTGAAAGGAACGTAAGTAGTTTTCTTGTAATTGATGGTTAATAACTTGTGATTAAGCAAATCTATTATATTTTTTAAATCACTTTCTACGTTTCTTTTTAGCTCTGTCCATGATGCCGACTCGTAGAAAATGGCAGTATCATCTGCAAAACTAATTATTTTTCCAGTACTATGAATGGTAAGTAAATTATTTATATAAATAATGAACAGAATTGGACCCAAAACAGTCCCTTGGGGAACACCATATTGCACAATTTTATGAGCGCTGACACTATTTTTAATTTTAACAAACTGTTTTCTGTCAGACAGATAGCTGGTAAACAAATCATGTACTTTTCCTCTAATTCCAAAACATTCCAAGGCATCTAGCAGCTGGACATGACTGACAGTGTCGAACGCTTTGGCTAGATCTAAAAACACACAAAGTGAGGCTTTTCCTTTATCTAACGCCTGATAAATGTTTCCTGTAAGAGAAGAAATAGCACCCTCAGTGCATTTGCCCTCCCTGAACCCAAATTGCTTATTTGAGATTAAATTATATTTATTTAGATATTTTACTAGTCTTGATTTAATAATCTTTTCAAAAATTTTTGCTAGATTTGTGATCAAAGATATTGGTCGATAATTAGACACTAGTTTTCTGTCTCCGCTTTTAAACATTGGTTTTATAACCGCATTTTTAAACTCCGGAGGACAAATTCCCGTTTCAATAATTTTATTAATTAAGTAAGTCAGTGGCGGTGCTATTTCTTCCGACACCTCTTTCAGGGTCTCTGATTTGATTAAATCCAATCCTGGTGCTTTATTCACTTTTAGTGAGTTTATGGTGGAAATAATCTCTTTTTTGTCCACAGGTTCCAAGAAAAGAGAAAACTGTGTTGAATGTATTTTAGCAGGAGGAGATTGTGGTTTATGAATTTTTTTTGCCAAATTTTTGCCAACATCTGCGTAAAAATCATTAAAAACATTTGCCATTCCGAGATCATCAGATATAGGTTGATTTGCACTATTTAAGACTTCTTTAATATTAATGTTTCTGTCTACTGAATTTATGGTTTTTACTGTATCCCATAGATTTTTTACACAATTTCTATTTTTATCTATCTGGTCCTTATAATATTTAATTTTTGTGTTTTTGATTAGGACATTTAACCGGTTCCTATACATGATAAATTCATTTTTTAGTTCAACATTATTTGGATCTTTTTTATGACATTTATATAACTTATCTCTTGTATTTATTGAATTTATTAGTCCATTTGTTATCCAACATTTTCTTTTAATATTTTTTCTTTTTATCTTAATTATTTTTGTGCATTTGCTAATTTGTTCAATTAAAGTGTTAATGAAGAACGTTGTCATGTCAAATATATTATTTTTAGAGTAAAACTGTGACCAATTGTAATTTTTTAAATTTAATTTTAAACTATTGTAACTAATAAACTTTAAGAATTTTTCGTGATCATTTTTTTCAATATCCATGTTTAAGGGTAAATTAACAATTGTCATAAAATGGTCAGTAATATGTGACTTTAGAATAAATGGAAAACAATTTTCTATTATATGTTTTCTTGTGTTTAAAAAAACGTGGTCTATGCATGATCCATCCTCTTCTCCAAGCCTTGTATTTCCATTAATTAAGGAAACAAAATTAAATTCACTTAAATTAGTTAGGTATTCAGAAACAGTATTTGAGTCTTGTTTAATATTTATATTAATATCCCCTACAAGGACATGAATATCAACATTTAGAATGGCTGTTTTTGACAAATATTCTTTTAGACTGCTAACAAAAATTTCTGTACTAGTCGCTGGCGGTCTATATATGGCTGTTATTAGGATGATTTTATTTTCTAAAATTAATGTCATTTCTAGAGCTTTACATTCACTTATTTCTACAATTTTATACGAATAATTTAATGATTTTTTTAAATAGACTACTAGGCCATCATTTTGGTTTATGTTTCCTTCATTGTAAAGAAAATCATAATTTTCCAATTGCAAAGAATCATAGTCGCGAATTTTCCAACATTCAGACAAAACAATACATTCAGGTAACTCATTAAATTGATCCAGATATATTTTAAATTCATCGAGATTTTTGCCAATACTTCTAATATTTTGGTGTAAAAGTTTAAAAGTGGTATTTAACCTATTATTTTTAACAAAGCTATTGTAATTTGATACATTTTCTAATTCGCGTGTAAAAATAGGTTTGTCCTCGTAATCACGACTGTATTGATTCATTAATTTTTAATATTCAATATTTTCAATTTAGTACTTAACACAATTAACCAATATTAAAATATATATCAACCTATCTATCAATATCTATATATCTAAACTAATTTAATTTCTTTGGTTTCGACCTCCACTTCGTGTTTTAAAAACCTTTGGTACCGCTCCAGTGTTTATATTAGGACTGCCTTGTAATTTTCTTTTCTTCTCTTCTGTATCGTGATATTTATCGTTTGATTCTTCTTTTTCAGTCTGTGAACTTTCTGACTCCCTGACAGTATTTCTCTCACTCCTATCAACTTCCTCAATAAGTTTAGTCTGTAGATCTTCAAATTCTGACGGTGTTCCTTTACGTTGTGGTGGCGGAGTGTGATATCCAATATTTTCTACACTGTCTTTATGTTTTACAAAATCTGAGTAGCAATATACTTCTCCTTCTATGATTAATTTATTCCCCTTTAGCTGCGCTAATTTACTTTTGCTTTTTGCCAACTTTAGTTGTTCTATTAGGACCTTTTTTTCTTCTCTGTCTTCAGGAATAAGGTCTTCATTAATGAAAATATTGGTACCTTTTAAATTTTTTCTTTCCTTGATAATTTCTCTTATTTTAAACTCAGAAAGTAATTCCACTAGTATAGGTCTAGGTTTTCGAGCGTTTTTCCCCATTCGAAAGGCATTAGTTATATCATATTTTTCAAGTTTAATGCCTAGTTTTCCCTCAATTAATTCCTCTAATACAAGGACAATATTTTCGCCTTCTTCTTCACTGACACCATAAAAAATCAAATTTCTTTTTCTTAGCTTCCTATCAACGTTCAAAAGGCGTGATTTTAACTGTCTATTTTCGTTCTCATAAATTTGTACCTTTTCCCTGAGTTGAGTAATGGTTATATCGTACTTTTCCTCTATACCTTTGAGTTTAACTTCTAATCCGTCTATTTTTTTACCGATTTCTTGACTTGATAATTGTAGTAGTTTATACACATCTCCAATGTTTATTTCTTTATTTTCTGCAGCATCTGTTTGTGGCATTATTCAATACTCAAGGTATTTGTTTATACAAATTTGATTAGCTAGTAATACTGATTTATTTTACTTTCTGTACAGTACTGTGTTTTGCACCCGTACTAATATTTATTTATTTGAGTTTTATCTAGGCAAGTTTTTGTACACTTTCTTGTACTTAAGCAGTTAGTTCTTCCTATTTATTTTACGATTAAAATTTTGAATTTCACTTACTTTTACTGCCTTATTGACCTTGATTGTATAACACTATTTAGTCAGTTATTTTAGTAACTACATAGCATAATTTCAGTATTTTTCAAAAACTTTTATCCACTTTATTTTGGCTATTAAACACGGAACTGCAAAGCAACACACACACACTACTACTATATTGTTAAATTTATTTATATTTTATCGGATTACAAACTTTAAAACTCGCTAATGGCATTTTGTTATCGTAAGCAGAGTGTAAAGTTAAAAAAAAATAAACCATGTCGTGAAGGATAAGTATTGGCGTTTTTATTCGAGGATATAATGTTTTTTAACATTATCCAAAATAATTTATATTCGAAAGAGTTTGCAAAGATTCGGCAGTTTATTTGTTTAAATTATATTTAGAATAAAACACACCTTGCCATACCAGGCGTTGCCTATTTTTAGGCAACCTATCTAGCCCTATAATCTCTTTTTAATCCTTCATTAACGATAACATTCATTCCTTATTTTCTGTTCTGTCCTGTTTTCGTTCTAAATTATTCTTCCTAATTATAATCTTTATTTTATCTTAACCTCCAGATTTGTTAACATTTTAAACTATACATTAAGCGGCTTGGCATCCGCTTCGTTCAGTAATCACCATTATCTGAAGCGGGTTTTTTGGTTTGGTTCTTTTTCCCGTATTATCATAGGTATCATAATTTAAAACAGTGCGCTTTACTTCCAGTTAATATTAAGTTTTATAATCCTTTTTTTTTTTGAAATTTATCTGTTAATACCTTTTTTAATTTGCCCCATGGTGAAAGGAGTTCAGGTCAAAGTTTTATTTTTTAAAGTTGACCAGAGTCCGCTCCGTCCTGTCATTCAACTGTCACGGAGCTGCGCTCCGTGAATGTCTGACAGTATTCGGACACGGGTGTCTGGGATATATTGTAATATATAATAATAATAAAGTTTGATTGTATTGTATTGTATTGCGTCGTCTTCCAAGTCATGAGGTCGGCGGTTCGGCCCCTGCTCATTCCGTTTTTTTTTTATTGCGAAAAAAATTTTAGTTGTTTTTTTTAAGGTAATAATTGCTTATTGGTTTTTTTCAATTTTAGGTCTGTTTTAGACCATTAAATATTCTATTTATGTTGTAGATGACGATATTACACCTTTACCGTTTTTTCTCCAACACGCTTCTCAGGTTTGTATAAGTACCTCAACTTAAAACTTTAATTCTTAAAATAGTTGTCTCCTGACTTCCCCTCCACCGCTCATCAAATTTGAGATAAGGAAAATTTTTTTTTCGGATTTCTCCCTATCTGCTCTTCAATTTCGAGATCTGGGGAAAATATATTTTTTTTAACGAACCGCCACTAATACTAATTAATGTAATAATTACATTGTTCAACAACTACTCGTACTTCTCAGGTGACACTGGTGACAGTTTAATTAAATTAAATAAGTTCTTCTTAATAATTATAAATAAATAAAAATACTAGTAACTCGAAGCGAGAACCTGAAAGATTTTCATATATTTTAAATAAGGCAAGAAATTCAATTTCACATAATAAAGACTTCATTCACCACCATAAATACTGCTTTTAGCATCCGAAATAGCGGTCGCCAAGCTAGCTCAGTTGGTTGAAGCGTCAGTACTGTAATACGGACAACGGGAGACCATGTAGGTTCGAACCCTACGGACCGCAATTGGTAACGGTAAGTAAAAATGAATTTAATTAATAACTTAATAAACATTATAATTTGCAGGCAACCCTTGTGAGAAAAAGTTGGAGTGATGGTAAACAATATTAGATATGTTAATGTAAATAAAATTACGGATGGCTAACAAACAAATTCATTAGGACAAAACTCATTTTTGCATTAATTATTTTATTTTTATCAAGTAGATTACTAACTAGTATGTAGTTTTATATGTTCCTATTACTAAAAACCTGTGGGGGGATTACCTAATATAACCTGAAAAAGACGTCATTCGTCTGAGACATTAGGAAGTCATTTTCACGTTTCATTTACGTCATCTAACTCGTCATTTCTCTTCACTCCTGACCATTTTTTCACGTCATTTTCACGTGCCTTTGCTACCTGGGGGGTGGATGGGGTCAGTCCAATCGGTCCTGGGAATTTTGGGGAAACGGCCCAACGGAACTAGAATCTCAAATTTGAGTGGGCCAGAGAAGAATAATTGTTGTTTTGTTTTGTCGCCGCAGGCGAAAATGTTATATTTTTCAAGGTCAAGCGCTCTAAAATGAAAAGTCAGAAATTCGAGTAGCAAAAACATTTTCTTCGAAAAATAAGTTTCGTCAACGAATTTTCCTTTTTTTTCATGTAATTGCAAAAATTATTTAAGGGTTCAAAGTACTAACGCGTAGTCTGACTCAACCACGGTCTAAAGCAAGACAGCTACTGTCTTGGTGACATTTTTAAAAACGCCACTAAACATCCATATCCTTTATTAAAATTTATTGACATTGCTACATATTGCTACGAAAATTGATTGTCTGTGATATGTATATATCTTTCAACAATCATACATATTTCAACTCCTATTTCTATGAAATATATTAGTAAAATCCATAAAAAAAAAAAAATATTATGGAAATAATATTTCGCAAGATTTCCATTTTAGTACAAGAGACAAAAATTAAGAGACTATATATTTTTTTAATTAAATAATTAATAACTTTTTTATTTACTGAGCGATTTCCTTAAAAGACAATAGGGTTCTTCCTCTAGCTAACACTAACTTACTTTCTAAATTTCAATACAATCGAACACAATGCTATGAAATTTTTTTCTCTACGAGCGATATTTACGATTTTAGAAATGTGCCGATCAAATACAATATACTCTTCGTTTTTGCGAAGAGTATAAGTAAATTCTTAAATTTGACAGCGATTTTGACAGCTGTCGGGAATAGTGATGGGCGATATCGTGATATTTCAATCACAATGTAAATCGTTACTGTGATTTTCTTATATCAGTGAATTTAAAACGTGATGTGATCACGACTTTCATAATAAGACGTACGGAAGAAATTGTTAATCGTTCCCTAAGCGCCGATAGACGGTGAATGGTGAATTAGATACTTTGGTAATCCGTGCTGCCACAGATATGCATAATATGTATAATATATTATGATTTGTTTATCCAAATAACCTGATGTATGGATTGGTAATAAAGCAAAAGCACTAGGTATTGAATGGAACTTGATAATAGGATATTTTGTAAAGTTGTACAAACATTAACATTTCGGAAGCATCAATAAATTTCTTGTTTATATTTATGTTTATGTTTATTTTACACGAATTTTTGTTAATTTAAAATGGTAAATTAATTTTTTATTGTTATTTTTTTTGTTGTTTTATAATATATAAGGATGTTTTTTAAAAATGTTTTCATTTGCTTATTGTCGAATTCCATATTTTTATTCATATTTCATGCCGAAATGTAAATGCTCAATATTTGCAATAAAATTGCTAGTATATTTAATCATATAAAATATTTTTACGCATGGTTTTAGTAGTTAGTTACTTCTGGTATTATAACAAAAATGTTCCGTCACGACCCTGCCCCCAATCGCCACATCGCATCTCCAGTCAATAAAAGACATGCATAAAGATATTTATATCATTATCCAAATAGTGTGAAATGCGTATCTAACGACGCTAAGGCACGGGATCGCTTGCTTTACGTGTTAATACATACGGCCGCAGACAATAATCGACTCAAAGTAAATATCGTGAAAGATATATTGGCAAGAGCACGGCAAGGGAACGAAATACGGAAAGTCGTGATCACGTCACGCTTTTCTGCCAACTTTACTAACAGTCGTTACCTGTGATTTCTTAATATCAGTGATCAAATCACAGTTCGTGATATATCGCCCATCACTAGTCGGGAATGAAAAAACAGAAAATGAAAAATCTACTTCGGCAGATCGATTATGTATTTGTAAAATAAAGATATAAAACTAAAATTGTGCAAATTTTTCATATATAGGCTAGGCATATTAGGATTCTCAGAGGAAAGTTTTGCTATAGTTTTTATTTTCTCATCCTCTATGTTTTTTGGTGGCTGAATACGAATTTGAAGTTTGCAGGCAAAAACTTGGCCCGGAACTTTGTTTTTTTTGGCACTTCTTGCCCAAATTTTGGCACTTTTCTCAGTTTTTGGCCTATATCTCAGAAAGGAAGCGTTTTTTCGACAAGCCCATTGCATACAAAATTAAAGTAGACAAAATTTCCTGTATTTTTTATGTATCACTTTTTTTTGTAAGACTAACCATTCCACCGTTAGAGCGCGCCAAAAAAAAACATTCCCGGACCCAGTATACCTTACATGAATAATGAATATAGGAAAAGTAATTGAAAAAAATGGAGACAAACGAATGAAATGCAGCTATTACTAAAGTAGTTATGTACACTGTATTAGGGCGCGTTTGCACGCATCCAGTAATTTAGTCGAGTCGTTTAGTAATTTAGTACTCCACCAGTACTCGACCAATGCGGGCAGCATTTTCCACTAAGTTACTCGACCGAAACACGCTGTCGGCATTGGTCGAGTACTGATCAAGTACTAAATTACTAAACGACTCGACTAAATTACTGGATGCGTGCAAACGCGCCCTTATAGTCAGTAACAGTGGCGGCTGGTGAAATTTCAATATTTTTTTTCTCGTCTGTGGCGCATGGGACCCATACGAAACTTGGGAAATAACATCTAGAGAAGCACTTCTCTAATGACCCCTAAAAAATTTTGAAAAAGCAGTTTGCGAAAAAATTTTTGAAAATTCGCTAGCCTCCCCTGGGTCTAGGGACCCCTGTTTACTTTTATTTTTTTTTGTCATATGCATTTGACTTTTCATAAAAATGCATGGACAGATTTTGGAGTTTGTGAAAATATTTTCATTACTAACTAAGATACAACGAATTGAAATATTGTAATTTGTTAAATTGTAAATTACAAAATTTCAGTTCATTGTATTTCAGTTAGTAATGAAAATATTTTCACAAACTCTAAAATCTGTCGATGCATTTTTATGAAAAGTCAAATGCATATGACAAAAAAAAATAAAAGTAAACAGGGGTCCCTAGACCCAGGGGAGGCTAGCAAATTTTCAAAAATTTTTTCGCAAACTGCTTTTTCAAAATTTTTTAGGGGTCATTAGAGAAGTGCTTCTCTAGATGTTATTTCCCAAATTTCGTATGGGTCCCATGCGCCACAGACGAGAAAAAAAATATTGAAATTTCACCAGCCGCCGCTGGTCAGTAACATAATATATACTAATATCATTATAATGATAAATGTTGCGAATGATGAATTAGCGCAGGAGTTTTAGTCAATATATCGCTTCTATCCGGAATTAATTATTGTAAAGCTGAAAATTTCCAGGATTGTAGTTTTGGTCCAGGACAACACGTAGTAAAAAGTCCCCTACTCTCCCCCCGTCGGTTCCCTGTTTTTTTCAGAGCAACAAGGGCCTAAGTCGCAAAAATTGCAGAGCTGGCTATAAAGTGCAACAGGAAAGTTGTTACTGGTCCGATTTGGGTCGAAATGATCATAAAAGATTAGAAGAAGCATATCCGTTCATATTTCAGATGTTCCATGCATATTTTTGTTTATAATTTTCCGTTCTAGTTCTGTAAACATTTAAAAAATTTCAACATTTTTTAAAAAAATTATAAAAATTCCGAGATGGCGCCATTGCGGATAAATGAAGACAAGGAGGGGAAAACGTACCTCAGTAAACATTTCTCTTCATACTTTGGGCTTTCCATTGGTATGTCTGCCTTCTCTGTAGCGTCACCCGTTACGGAGTTACGCCACCCAAGGAACAATTTTAGTTTCTTAAATGTATACAAGGGTGCTATAAAACTATTTATAAAATGCCTTGAAAAATCTATTTTGCTGTAACAATATCCTTAATACCATCATAAAGCGACTTGTAGACTAAAAGGGCCCACCCTTATGAAGGTGGTTAAGGCCTTTTTAAATTCCATCATAAAACTCCTTAGTGAGGCATAGTGCTACTCTTGAAAACCTTATTAGGGCCGTTTTAAAACCTTTCTTAAAACCTATTTTAAAGCTGTCAGAAGCTTTTCTATTAGCTTCCTGCATTTCTAGAAAATACCTAGAAGGCTACCTTAAAACTGGTTTTTAAAACTCTTATAAGTCCATATTAGAACTGAGAAGCTATAAGAATGTCCACGAAGGAATCCGAATAATTTTATTATTGCATTTATTTTTTCTAAACTGATTCAAGCAAACACACCATCAGACTTATTGAAGATAAAATGGAATTTGAAATGTATAAAGCGTAGAGCACTATAACCTCTCTAAGGCCGATTTAAAAGGTAATAAGAAGCCGTCAGGTATGACAAAAAAATTTAAACCAACGGCAGTTTATCGTTAAAACTACATAAGAAAGGTCCAAAAAACAAGAGCCCCTCAGAAATAATAATGATTTTAATATCCATACAAAATTTGCAAAGACACACGTAATCAGCAAATTTAAAAAAGTGGGCTGCTTCTCGGTTTCCACGGTAATATTCAGTCGTTTCTTGTAATTCTACCTTAATTTGCTAACGAAAAAGTGATAATTATTGATAATTATAATTGTGAGATTGACCTTGAATATTTTTATATAACAAGAAAAACATGGCCGGCCAACTAAAAACCTAATTGTCATTTTACAGTCCTCTCCAGTGTTGCCAGGTCTAGTGAAATTTCACTAGATCTGGTGATTTTTTTTTTTAAATCTAGTGATTTAGTGAAAACTTTTATGAAAATGCCCAAATGTCCATTTTTAATGATTTTTGAATCATCCAATTTATTGCCCTCTACTGGTAGGTAGATAAACATTAAATTCGAGTTGCGATCGATTTAATACAAAACTGTTCACGTTAATCGCTACCACGGTCAGTAAACTCTACGGTTACCTCGATCAGCAGCTCTTAGACGAGAGAGACGCGCGGAGCGGGGAATCGAATGAAAGAGACAGACATATCTGATTTCCGTGCAAAAGACACAGACAAAGATGCCTGTAGTGTCTACAGCTGACGTAGGCTGTAGACCCTAACAGAATATCTTTCATTCGATTCCCCGCTCCGCCCTTCTCTCTCTCTCTAAAAGCTGCTAATTGAGGTAACCGTATAGTTTATTGACTGTGAATCGCTACAATCGAATAGCCTGGGCTCGTTGCCTCGTAGACAAACAGTACTTTCTAGTTACAAACCATTTAATACAATTCAGAGTACGAAGTCTGGCAACGAAATAATCAGATAGAGGACGCTCAAAACTATGCTGTGCTCAGAGAGCTCAAGAAAATGATGTGTCCTACAGACACTGCAACTTTTGAAAATTAAAGATGAGAGCTTTAATTTCAAATCTAGTGAAATTTTAGTAAGATTTAGTGACTTTTTAAAGCGTCGTCTGATACTTTTAAAATTTTGATCTGGCAACACTGGTCCTCTCATTAAACTATATATTCTAATAATGGTAATGACCTAGAACATTTACTCTAAATGAAGCCCTTTTAGTCTTTTTGTATACTATCACAAATAATCCCTTCCTTACAAAAATGCAAATGCACTTGGCGAAGATCACATGGACTTGATAAAAGCTGTAATAAAACGTTTGGGACGTTGACATTTGATACAAAAAACTTAAAACTTAATCTCAAAATAATTTGTATGTGTGTGTGTTTTAACAATCCTTTTAAAATGGCTACTCTTTTTTATTTTCTTCCACCTTTCCAAAAAAGACTTAATTACACATCAGTAAGTCGTGAAATGCTTTTAATTAATACACACACACACACACATGCATCAACGACACTTCAGGCAGACATATTTATTATTTTTATAATAAATGTTTTATTGAGGTTTTGGAAAGTGTTTTATGGAATTAAAATTTGCCTTTTAGATTTATAGAGGCCTTTTTCTCTTCATAACGGTTTCATCACAACATTTATCAAGGATGTTTTAAGAGTCTAGTTTTGTAATGGCCATTAATAAGTACTAATAGGCATTGAAAATGTCTAGTTTTAAAAAGGATTTAAAATGCATTTATTGCAAATATGTTAAAACCATAAAGAATAATTTAAAGCCTCTTTAAATCTAAATGGAATTTAAGACGTTCATAAAACTAATTAGCTTTATGGAGAGTTTTATGTAGGTTATGATAAATCCATTAAAAATACATATTATCGTAGAAGCAAATTAGCTTTATAATTAGGTCTTACAGAATGCTTTAAAACTTACTATTAAGAGCAAGTATACTTGAAGCCTAAAATGCCTTAACTACAACATCAATAAAGCACATGGCTATTTCCTAACCCTGACAAACCTTTCTTAAATCCTCCTCAAGTCCAAATGACTTTTAAATTGTTCCTTGGGAACTCTGAGTGTCGTGGCGGCGACACTCGGACATTTAAGTGCGTTCATTATTCAGTCTATCACGTCTAGTCTAAACAATCAAGAAGGCGCAAGACGAGCTATGCCCTTAGCTCTTTAACTTTGACAGTGTATGCGTTGATTCATTGGTGCGGCAAAATTGAGTGATCTTAGTTAAGCCATGTAGCACAGGAATTTTAGTTTTTGAACAGGAATTAATTATTGTAAAGCTGAAAATTTGCAGGATTGTAGTTTTGGTCCAGACACGTACCAAAAAGTCCTCTACTCTCCAAGGGCGGATCTAGAAATTTCATTTCTCGTCTGTGGCGCATGGGACCCATACGAAATATGGGAAATAACATCTAGAGAAGCACTGCTCTAACGACCCTTAAAAAATTTTGAAAAAGCAGTTTGCGAAAATTTTTTTCAAAATTCGAGTGCCCCCCCGAACCAAGGGACTCCCGTTTAAAATTATTCTTTTTTGTCATATACATTTTACTTTTCATAAAAATGCAACAATAGGTTTTGGAGTTTATGAAAATATTTTTATTACTAACTGAGATACAACGAATTGAAATTTTGTAATTTGTTAAATTGTAAATTACAAAATTTCAGTTCATTGTATTTCAGTTAATAATGAAAATATTTTCATAAACTCCAAAACCTATTATTGGATTTTGATGAAAAGTAAAATGTATATGACAAAAAAGAATAGTTTTAAACGGGAGTCCCTTGGCTCGGGGGGGGGGGGGGGGGGGGGCACTCGAATTTTGAAAAAATTTTTCGCAAACTGCTTTTTCAAAACTTTTTAGGGGCCATTAGAGTAGTGCTTCTCTAGTTGCTATTTTCCATATTTCGTATGGGTCCCATGCGCCACAGACGAGAAAAAAATTATTGAAATTTCTAGATCCGCCCTTGTTACTCTCCCCCGTCGGATCCTTTGTTCTTGGGGAGTAACAAGGGCCTAAGTCGCAGAAATTGCAGAGCTGGCTATAAAGTGCAGTAAAAAGGTTGTTACTGGCCCGAAATGATCATAAAAGCTTCGAAGAAGCATATACGTTCGTATTTCATATGTTACATGCATATTTCGTTCATAATTTTCCGTTCTAGTGCTGTCAAAACTTCAAAAATTGAAAAAATTTCGAAATGGCTCCATTGCGGATAAATGAAGACTCGGAGGGGAAAACGTACCCGGTTAAGGATAACTGTTTTAAAATTCAGTTGCAAGATTTGCCCTAAACAAACTAACAAAGCTTGTAAAAAACCATTCGAGTGTTCCTTCCAACATTTTTACGACTTGATCCGCTGACCAAGAGTCTCACGCAAATTTTGGAAATTTAGAACATTATATTCAGCAATCATGACAACCCACACAAAACACGAGTTAATAATAATTTACGATCAACAGTTAAGTATCATAGCAAGGGCGATTTCCGAGAAAACGGTGAATTTCACTAGATATGGGAATATGGCCCTTTTTTGGCGCGCTCTAGCGGCGGAACGGTTAGTCTTCCAAAAAAAACGTTATATATGAAAAATGTAGAAAATTTTGTCTACTTTAATTTTATATGGAATGGGCTTGTCGAAAAAACGCTTCCTTTCTGAGATATAGGCCAGAAACTGAGAAAAGTGCCAAAATTTGGGCAAAAAGTGCCAAAAAAACAAAGTTCCGGGCCAAATTTTTGCCTGCAAACTTCAAATTCATATTCAGTGACCAAAAAAACATAGAGGGTGAGAAAACCAAAACTATAGGAAAACTTTCCTCTGAACCCCCATTTATTTCCTAATAGGTATGCCTAGGTTAATATTTGTGACCTGTAGACTGATTTTAATTAAAAAAAAATATTTTCCAGTAAAAATTCAGTTTTAGATTAAAATTATAAAAAATTATAGCTAAAAATCAAAAATCCGGCTCGACACATTGATAGAGAATTTCAAAACTAACATTAAAAAAAAGTTTCTGATAACTTTAACTTGACGACCTCTAGAGTGATTTGGGTGGCACAGTAGGGTTTCATCCCACTGTGCGAATTTTATATCATAATTTTTAGTGATCTTTTTTAAAGGCATCTTTTAAGAAAAACATTTTCACATTTGTGGATTCTTATTTAGCTTGTGGCATGACACAGATGGACAGCTATTTGAATTCTGATTAGACAACTATCTATGCATGGCGGAGTATTCAAGGTTGTCTAATATATTAATCCCTTCTGGAGCTTTGAAATTTTTTTGTAATTCTTTTCTGCTATTTTTGAGAGATAAATACAGGTCATTGCTAATTTGGACGAAGATTACATGAAGCTTTTTAACTAGTAAACATATTTTTTTGAAGCATAATCACAGTTAATTTATAAGATGTCACTGATAGTCTATTAGCAGTGCTCAGAATATAAATTTATTGTATTAAGTTTTCTTTCAACTGTTTTATAAGCCTTATTTGGAGTTATTTACATATCATATCCGACTGATGACATCTTTGGGCAACTCGAGATTACAAGGTTACTCAAAATTAATACTGGCCATGCCATAAGGTATCTCATATGTCTCAAACACAAAGGGTAGGCTAAAACTCATGTGAAAGGAAGATGTTAAAAAGTGGCTAATTTTGGCCTAAGCTGAACAACTGAAAATGAACATGGTTTGTGATTGTATTTTTCCCGTAGAATGTGATGATGTATTCAGTTTTACGAAAAAACCGCGGGAAAATGTGGAAATGTTAAGAAAATACTTCGTCAGTATTAGCTAGGAGAGTATAGTTGTTTTGATTGGTTCTCCCATAATAAGTGTTTTAAAGTATTTACCTAACTAGTATATTAGCGTGCCCAGATTAGGGCAACAATATACAGAAAGTAGCCCAGGTAGCAAGGTGACGTCATTATGACGTCTTTTAAAGGTGATTTTTCGTCGCCGACGTCATTGTCCCAATAAATGACGTACCAGAGACGTGATATTTATAACGTCATCATGAAGACGTCAAATATACGTTTCTTTTAGGTCATTATTTTGACGTCATTAATAAATGACGTACCAGAGACGTGATATTTAATACGTACTTCTGATGTCATCATG
The DNA here is from genome assembly GCA_936432065.2 of Rutpela maculata. Lineage (NCBI taxonomy): Eukaryota > Metazoa > Arthropoda > Insecta > Coleoptera > Cerambycidae > Rutpela > Rutpela maculata. The sequence continues at coordinate 9,571,791 of OW386294.2, forward strand.
AAGACGTCAAATACACGTTTCTTTTAGGTCATTATTTTGACGTCATTAAAATGACGTGAAATAAATCATTATAAAATAAAAATAAATAGAAGTATTTAGTGACTAGTTCAATTTTTACCACATAGTAATAATAATTTTGTTTTACTATTTCTAACTAGGTATACAGCTTTTAAACATATTTAAATAAAGATGTTCAATGGTTCAGTGAGTTAAGTGTTAGGTTGCGAGGCAAAAGGTCCGCGGTTCGATCCCTGCACATTCCGGTTTTTTTTTCGTCAAAAACTTTATTAATAATTGTGGAAAAATATTATAATGAGAGGTTTGCATCCCTTATCGCAAAATTCACTGATTACCAATACGTCATATTTGCGTCATATATATGACGTCATTGGGCTGTGACGTCTTTTCACGTCATTTTTACGTCATGATGAAGGTGAAATTGACGTAATTAATGCCGAAAAAACGACGTCATAATGACGGCACCTTGCTGCCTGGATGGCCATACCTGGAGGATAAGCGGGACGTCCTAAACTGGGTTAATCCCGATTTCGCACCTCCTGTGGATATCCTTTTGGTGCAAATCGGGTTTGCCCATGAATGTCTTCAATGGGATAGCCCATGGTCGTCCATAGGAAGAAAAAGGGACCAATTTAGGTTAAAATCTGGACAACCTAGACATCCACAAAAGTTGCATTAGGTTATCCATAGGTATCTCTCTTTCTAAAATATTGTGATTGCTGTTGACAATTTGAAATTCTGGGTATACTCACTTACCCTCCCTGGGGTAATAAATAAATCTCATATTGAAAAAAAAATAATAAATAATAAAATATGCATTTGCAATATGTGCATTTTCTTGTATAGTGGATAGACTAAACTTTAGTTTCTGACTTTTTGGCAGTAAACACTGCTGACTAGGTGAGTATCGCAACAGAAGTAATTTGCAAATTGCAAGGAGAGCCATCTACCATGACTTATTGAAACTAGCGCTAAGAACAAGCTAGCCAATATATAAATTTTAGGGTTGTTGATATCCTATATAAAATATAGGACATCAGCTAAATATATGTCATGATGAAAATATAATGTAAATAAAAACTAAATAAAAATTTTCTTATTTGTACCTTACGTGAATTATGAATTATCATGTATTTGGAACCTACATTAACCCACAGGTTGACCTATGGATGGCCCTTGGGATAGCCTTTGGTTATCCCTATATAGGTTTTATATAGGACATCAACAACCCTAAAATCTATCCTATAGATATATATCTGTATAGGTTATCCAGTGGATATCCCTACCCAAGTAGCACAGAATTCTTAAAGATATCTTTAAGAAGTTCTATTTACTGCCCGCGAGGATATCTTGTATTTATGTACTCTAGAAGTCCTTCCAAAATCAAAATGAGAAATCTTTATATGTGCTCAACTTTTATGCACTGGGGAAATGTAAACTGGGAATTATATAGGAATTTCAACTTTTGTTAACCCACAGACATCTACTAGAAGTTCTAAAAGGGAATTACCATACAGCTCAATTTTCTAAGTATTATAGAAATCAAATTAAGTATTAAAAGGGAAATAATATTATTATCCTTAACAGATTAATTGTAGACATCTTCTAGAAGTTCTAAAAGGGAATTACCATACAGCTCAATTTTCTATGTATTACATGATGAGATCAAATAAAGTATTAAAATGGAAATATTATTATTATCGCTAATAGAACACCTATAGAAATCGCAAGAAGAAATTCTTTTAATGCATAAAATTTGTTTGCTTACCACGTAGTTTGTTACAGAAATTATTCCTAGATGACGCCACGTACAAACCACTGACGATAATCAGTCATGCATTATCTTGTACTCATGAATTTATAGAACATTAATAACATTACTGCAACGTTCAAATTCTCTCGGGGATCATTGATTTATTTGGATGAATCTTATAACGATCTCTAATCTTTGGTTTGGTTTGGGCCTGATGTCTCATACTGAGATTTTGATTAACCAATATTTCACCAGCTGGCAGCGGCCGCTGGCAATTCTATAAGAAGTGTGTGTTGGTTCATCTAATAGAAATCCTATAAAGATGTTATCAGTACCATTTATATTGGTAAGCGATAAAATACCCGAAATATTACTATAGGAATTAAATCTGTTTGCAGGATCGATGCGGTACATCTAACAGAAATTCTATAAAGATGTCCTCGGGACCATTTATATTGGCAAGCGATAAGATGTCCTAAAGATTACTATGGGAATTTATAGGTATGCAAAAGGCTGCTCACAGGATTCTATACTAATAGCTTTTTTCGATTACCATGGGGAGTACTATTTAATACTGATATGCTGACAATTGCCCATCTCAGGGAACTCTTACAGACCTCTAGAAGATATTTACTAATTCCTAAATTTTTATCCTCGGGATATCTTGAGGAATTAATTGTGCTACTTGGGTATTCTGGCTGTTAGGACCATATTTTATAAGTAAGGCCTTCCACTAATAAAATTCATTCTGTCACGATGAAAATATAACGTAAATAAAAACTAAATAAAAAATTTCTTACTTATACCTTACGTGAATTATGAATTACCATGTATTTGGAACCTACATTAGCCCAACAGGTTGACCTATGGATAGCCTTTGGTTATCCCTTTATAGGTTTTATATAGGACATCAACAACCCTAAAGGTTGTCCAGTGGATATCCCTATTCTGGCTGTTATTAGGACCGAAGGATAACCATTGAACTTCCTATCGGCATCCTTAATGAACAATCCATTTATGGAACATGTGGGATCATTTCAGGATATCCCGGGGTCATCCTGTGCTGTGGGGTTAAGAACCAACATTATTAGCTTGAGATTATAGTGGTTTTATCTAACGTTAGATACTCTGGATCTTAATGGGTTTAACTTGTGGTGTTACAGGCTACAAGTTATTACGCACTTTTTTAATTTTTCCGAATTTTCCCGGGGTTTTCCCGCATAGCCGTTAACCTTCTCTTTTCATTGAATAAGTACGAAAAACCACTATAGTCTAGGAGATAGCTACATATATGGAGCCTGGGATATAACCTGTTGGCATTGCTGTTATGTTTTAGAAAACATTTTTCTGAGTATTTTATCTTATGTGAGTCAGACCTCTCCCCTGGCCGTTTTGATACTAGCTGCCCCCGAAAATATTAAATTGTGGAACAGAGTATAACACTTTGGGGCTTGGTGTTAGTTGAAGAGGGTATCTTGGCGATCAACATTCGACATGTGCCAACATTTCTGCTCCGTGCAGTTGGCATGACCTGGGTCTAAGGACAATTTATATCTAAAAAAATTTATAACGAAAACCACCTCCATAGTGGGGTAGAAACTACTTCTATATAAAAATAAAGTACATAAATGCCAATAAATCGTGGGGAATGTTGAAGTTTATTTTGTAGAGTGCCGTCGTACATGAATCTGGAGTGACTCCAAGCGCGACTCGCAGTCGTGACCCGAAATCACCCCCTATTATGCGGTGGAAACTACCCCTATATAAAAATAAAGTCCACAAATGCCCATAAATCTTGTAAAAGGTTGAAGTTTTTTTAGTTTGGAGTAAAGTGTATGAATCCGGAATGACTCCTATCTATTCGCCCCACACGTTACCCACAAATAGGGAGTGGAAAACACCGATACGTACATAAATGCACGGCACAGAGTACAAAAATGGCAATAAATTGAAACAGATCTTTTTTATATAAATATTTTTGGGCACAGAATATATTTCTCAATTTCTTTTCTTGAAATACCTCTTTGTCTTGCCTTCAAATGATCTTCTCACTCGCTGTCAAGGTCCCCACAAGGGGGGTCAGTAGGTACCATGGTACCGGGGCCCAGTTAGACCAATAAACGCAATTTTCACTCATTAATTTTGAGACCTGGACAATATTTTTTTTCACATTTTTCCCCCACTCATCAATTAAGCGCAGGGGTTAGAGAGAGATCTTGACAACTTTTTTTACAGCCCCCCCCCGTTTATCAACCGCATATCAATTATTAGGCGCGGGGGCCCGCCGGTGAATTTTGTACCGGGGCCCATGATTTGATGTGGGGGGCCTGTTGGCTGTCTGTGGTGTTATCAGTTGTGTGCCTTTTGTCCCTTTTTATGGACCAACAGTAGTCTGCCTCATGCGCAACACCCGTAAATGTAAAACTGCAGAGAAAAGAGGACGTAACAATAACAAACAAGACAATATACAACAAACGTTATTTTAAAACCGAGGGTGAAAGTAGATTTAACAGTGACAAACAGCAAATAAAAAAAAACTTTTTGTAGTTTTTTGAAAATACGGTATTTATTTGACATAATTGTTATATTTTATATTTTACTCATCTATCAATGATGGCAGCTTAGTAGGCGAAATCTTCATCGGTTTACTATGAAGAATTTTTGTTTTTGTTAAATCTAAGCAAAGGCTGCAGCTTGCAATGCTCCTTATGCACATTTTTTTAAGTGAAATGTTCAATGACGTTTATATTTACTGATCAACTTTTTTCAAAAACAATAGAGTTCTTCCTTCAACTAACATTAACGTACTGTCCAAATTTGAGTGCAGTCGGACTTTGTTTCTTAAGTTAATCATGCTTACAATAAGCGTGACGTGACGGGCGTACAGGCGGAACTTGAAAAGTTATTTAGAATTCGATGACCAACACAATGATAGATTTTCTATCCAAGTCTCTTACAACGAAAAAAAATTGTATGTGAAAATAATTGTGTATGGAACTTTAATAATATAATATTTGAAATCGCCTACCCCAAAAACTCATAAAACGGTATGCCCATCGGTAGCAGGGGTGGATGAAGTAAAACAAAATTTGAGGCCTTTGATTCTTGTATACACAATAAATCACAATTTTATTTTTTTCACCCCCTGTAATAATGGGGTGGGGGTGGTAATGGGGGTACCAAAAAATTCCTCGAGACCTTAGCTTCTCTTATATATACTAAATACCAATTTTATGGACTCTTTTACTTGCTTGATTTACCTATTTACCCCACATTTACCCCAATTTACCCACCCAACCCTTCAACGGAATAAGATCAAAATATACTCTAGTTCCAGATCTCGTTAAAATACATACGAGTGCAAAATTTTAAGTCAATCTTAAACGGTTCTAGAGTAATCGTGCACACAAAAAAAACTTACAGACAGACAGACCTACATGTCTGGCTGCCGCAACAGGCAGATTTTTTTTGCTCAAATTTAAAATCTCGACGTTTCATGACATTCTAAACCTATTTGAACAATAAAAATGTTCAATTTTTTTTGCCTTACTATACTTCTACTGGATGAGGAAATAATTGATTTAAAATAACTCCATTTCCCTTGTGCTTATTTTTTTTTGGCAAAGATTTAAGCATTAGGAAACAAAATAAAAAACCGCTGCCCAAGGAATCACTACTTCCACATTCAGATTCTCTATCCAAATCACTCACAACGAAGAAAATTTATATGTGGAAATAATTGTTTATGGAACTTTAATAATATAATATTTGAAATCCTCTACCCCAAAAACCCATAAAACGATACCCGACCTCGGTAGTGGGGTGGGGGTGGTGATGGGGGGTAGTGGGGGTGGATGAAGTAAACAAATATTTTGAGGTTTCTGGTTCTTGTACATACACTAAATCACATTTTTTTTTCATCTCCTTTAATAATGGGGTGGGGGGGTGGTAATGGGGGGGCTAATGCCAAACATTTTTTTGAGACCTTAACTTCTCTCGTATATACTAAATATCAATTTTATGGACTCAAACCTACTTGATTTACCCATTTACCCCAATTTACCCCCCAACCCTTCGACGGAACAAGATGAAAATATAATCTAGTTCCAGATCTCGTTAAAGTAATACGTGTATCAAATTTCAGGTCAATATCTTAAACGGTTCCAGAGTAAACGTGCGCACAAAAAAGTTAGACAGACCGACAGACAGACAGAAATTTTTTTTCGCTCAAACTTAAAATCTCGACGTTCCATGACATTTTAAACCTATTTGAACAATAAAGATTTTTTTAAAATTTTTGCCAACACTATTTCTAATCATTACATAGATATATCAATATAAATAAGTATATGAAAGAAAAATCGCAGTAAACATAGCTTATCATTTATTACAATGTGACATTTAGGTAAATAATTAATTAAATTTCAATAAAACCCTAGCGCGACGCACAGTTCTAAAAAGAATCTAGTAGGCTTTGCTCACTGTGCTTACAGTAAAACTTGAAAACAAAAACGCATCTCTTGTTTTCAAAGTAAAGACGCGTCGTTTCTTGTAGGTTGAGTTTGTAAAACTACGTGTTTTAAATAGGTTTAACAGATTTTAGATTATGTGTAGTTTCTAATAATATTAATGGAAATTAATGAACATGTGCTGGTGCTATTGTGTAGGATTACAGAAGTTGCGGAAAGACTGTAAGTACCTAATAGATACAAATATAACCTCAAATTTTAATAATTGAACAACTAATCGTGCATTCTGTGTAATAATAGCAACGTTTTTATTAAGAATTGGTACCAAATTATTGTTTTTAATTGTGGAAATTGCATTTAAATTTAAATTTTCAAATGACGGTAATAACGTTTCAGGTCGTTTCAATAATGACGCCACAATATATGCAATCAGTCATGCGTGTGTCTTCTGAAATACATAAATAAGGGTGTTTCAGCGACATTTAGACCTACTGGTGAATGAAACTGGAACTACTGTCATCTCAATCAAATCATACGGGCTATACAGGCACAAAGCTGACAGCTAGAAAGTCAGGTACCATTTAATGTTTTTTAAAACTTTTGCCTCTAACCCGAAAACAGGCTTTTATGATGAACCTCTTCTCCATCGCCTCCTTAAGGCAGGATATTAAATACTCCAGATGGGTATATTATAAATGTGGAATATAAAAAATAATGCAAAAGGTATATTTCAAAACCTAACATAATAAAAATCGAATTCAAGTTTACACTACATACTTATTAAATATAAAAACTGGGAATTTAAATGGAACAATTAGGGAATCAATAAAATTTTGCATAGATGTTCACCTTTTCTTTATCAGGAATATCCTATATAACTATTTTATCTAAGGGAGGGTCATTACAAAATGAGTTGTATCAATTTTTAGTCATTAGGCATATTCTAGTTAGCGACGTGAATTAATTCTTTACATTGCTTTAGTCATATTTGCATATGTTTTGCTCTGCCGAAACGATTCTCGTCCTATATAAAATATGTCTAAAAATTGATTATTTTTCCATAACGTACCTTATCCATCAACTGTTATTTCAAAGTGAGTCTGATCCAGTTGGAGCAATCGTAAGGATGTATTTTGATCATGCGATTCACACCGAGAAAATTAGCCTAAAGAAAATCTTTGCTACCACTTTTTTTGCTATTAGAACATATATTTATTTTATAACGGTAAACACTCTATGTTGCAGTTAAAAAAATCGGTATGCTGCGGCACTTCACAGTAGATTAGATTAGATTAGATTAGATTGAAAAAGGAGCTGGCTGATTCGCCTTGGCCACCGTGACCCCTGTGGATCTATTGTGGCTCTCCTTGTCTAATTTTACTTAGAGCTCCTTATCCAGCTTTGTCTTTTGTATCAGACTCCACAGCCTTGATAAGGGCTCCTTGGTATAGCTATCTGCCCTTGGTTTCTCTTCGCCAAGTAGTTGGAACCTCAGTCTGGCTAGGCATTCGCAATGACACAGCACATGTACTGAGGTTTCCTCTTCCTCTTGACAGAATCTGCATGTTGCATCCTCTGCCAGGCCCATTAGACTCATATGTCTATTAAGCCTACAATGTCCAGTTAGAAGACCTATTATTATCCTAATGGCCTTTCTATTTTGGCGTAGCAGGTCTTCCGTGAATTTAGCCGATCGTTCTTTAATGAACTTTTTGGCTTGTCTCTGTTGTGGGAAATTCTTCCACCACTCTAGAGATTTATTTTGTACGCATTCGTTAATGGATGTTCGTATGCGTGGCTTAGCCACACCGCAAAAGGGTTCGGGTCCTACTAGGGCCTTAGATGCGCCTTCTCGGGCCAGTTCGTCAGCCTTCTCATTTCCCCTGTGTCCCTCGTGTCCTGGTACCCATGCCACGGTCACTTTGTTCTGACTTCCTAGGTCTGTAAGGACATTTATACAATCCCATACTAGTCTTGAATCGACCTGCATGGAATCGAGTGCCTTTAGCGCTGCTTGGCTATCGGAACAAATGGCAATTGACTGGTTTACAGTTCCTTGCCTCATTATTTCCTTTGCACACCACTGTATAGCGGCCACTTCAGCCTTAAATATTGTGGCGTGTATTCCTAGACTTATCGGGATTTTCGTTTTCTACCTTATCCCGTAAATCCCAGCTCCGACTCCTTGTTCTGTCTTGGAGCCGTCCGTATACCAGATCGTTTGCGCCAATATTGGAGGACCGTTTTTCGAGTCCTCTCTGTCTGGTATTTTGATTTGAAAATTTTTGTAGAAGTTATACTTTGGACATTCCCAGAATGGGATCTGCCTTCAGCTCTGAGTATAACTTTTGGTGCTCTGTTTCGTGTTGTTGCCTTATGGGCCCTATGTACCACTGAACGAGCTTCCCCTTGGATAAATATGTGTAGTGGTGTCAGGTCTAAAAGGACTTCCAATGCAGCCGTGGGAGCAGTTTTTATGGCCCCAGTGGCGCACAGGCAAGCAAGCCTTTGTACGCCACTTAATAGCCTTACTGCTCCAAGCTGCAGTGTCTTGGTCCACCATACCACTAATCCATAGGTTATCATGGGTCTTACAACCCTAGTGTATAACCATAGGGTCCTCTTGGGGTTTAACCCCCAGATTTTTCCACACATCTGCCTGCACCTTCCCAGGGCAATTGTTGCTTTCTGTGTGACTTTTTGGATGTGGGAATTCCATGTCAGCTTTTGGTCAAAAATGACTCCTAGGTATTTGACCTCGCTGGCAAATGGAATTTCCACTCCATTGAGCCTCAGGGGTTTTAGGCCTCCCAAGGCTCTTTTCCGTGTAAAGGTGACGACTGTAGTTTTGTGAGGATTTATGGAAAGTTCTTCCTCACTACACCACCTGTCGACAATATTTAGGGCTCTTTGTGAACGCTCTGATATCGTGTTCGCAAATCGCCCCTTGACTATTATCGCTAGATCGTCAGCATATCCTAGGTAGTAAAAGCCTTCTGCAGAAATTTTTCGGAGGAGTTCGTCAACAAGGGTTGCCCACAGCAGTGGAGATAATACCCCTCCTTGAGGGCAGCCTGTACTCACTTTTGCCTCAATGATAGCCTCGCCTAGATTGGATACTATTATCCTCTTTTCTAGGCTGGCTTTAATTCACTGGCAGAGTACTGTTGGAACTCCTCTATTTAACAATGGATTCGTTAAAGATTGCATTGTCACGTTATTGAATGCTCCTTCTATATCTAGAAATGTTGCCACTGCCATTTCTTTGTCATCTAATGACTTTGTCAGTAGCCTATTTAAATCATCCAGCGCGAGGTCTGTTGACTTTCCCGGCTGGTATGCATATTGACGCTCACTAAAGGGGTTTTCCCTTAGTAGGATAAATTTATAGCGTTATCGCTATAAATAAAATTAAAATCGAAGTTAATATACGTATATTTGTTTTTAATACATGTTCATATTTTATGTGATTTGGGTATTTTTTAAGTATATTGATGATATATTTTTATATCGAATGTTTTTATTTTTCCTAGCGACTCCATGGAAACTTCTCCATTATGGATCGAGTTTTCCTTTTTGTTTCTTAGCGACTCCATGGAAACTTCTCGCTTTTGGAACTTCTCGATTTCCAGTGAGTGAGTCGCTATAGTCGCTATAAGTCTCTTTTGGCCTTGCGGATTTCGTTGTTGTATTGCGTGAGTTTTATTTTGTAGGTATCCCAATCTTGGTTGGATCTGGCCTTACTGAACAGTTTTCTCACTTCTGTTCTGAGGCCTTCTAGATGTTTGTTCCACCAGATTGTTTTACCCCTGCTTTTCCTTGTTTTCTCTGGGCAGTTTTCCTGGTAAGCGGCTATTATCGCCTCGCTTACCTGTTCCACTGCCACCTCAAGGCTCTCTACATCTCTTCCGGATGCTGTTCCTCCCTCCAGATGCCTTCTGAGGGACTCTGAATAGCCTTCTTAGTTGGTTTCTCGGGGATTTCTGAACTTTGTCTCCGTCAGAGATGGAGTCGTGATATCAAATCTTATGTGCCTGTGATCGGAGCCTGATGGCTCTTCTGACACATGCCAATTTATAATGTTATCGATTATGTTACTCGTGCATAAGGTTATGTCCAAGACTTCTTTACGCTCTGAAGTAACAAAAGTGGGGTTCTTGCCTATGTTGGCTATTAGTAACCCTTCACGTAGAATGAATTGTAATAAAGATTCACCCCTTACGTTGATGTTGGTGCTTCCCCACACCACTTCACAGTAACAGAAACATTTTTTGCTGGAATAATAAATAGTCTATACTGTAACACAATAAAATATTTTATAAAACTTTAATTTACAATCACTAAATAATTTCTAACTACCATTGGAATGTACTTTGTTACTTCAGAAAGTCAAATTTTGTATAAATATTTTAACTGCAGTTGAAAACTATTATTGTTCCTAAAAAAAACTTAGCTGGTACAAAAGAGAATTCTTTAAAAAATTGAGCTAACGCATGCGCTTTGCGAAAGTAGACTCGGTTCTCTTCATAAGAGTGAAATTCTAATTTAGTCTTCTTATTGTTTTCGTTAGTTATGCTGCGCGGGCTGGAAGAAGAATCTCATTATTGCATTATTCTCTCATTCCTCACAATACAATCATATTTGTATTGGGGCCACTACTGACCAGAGTAGCATACCTAAAGTACGTGCCACGTGGTGTGGTGCAGTATACGTGCCAATCTTTGGGTACTTGCCGTGTGCCGTGTACACAAATTATGTATTAATTTGTGGTGAAGATATATTTTGTGATTAGTGATTACTGATTAGTGGTGCAAAGCCTTTCGATTCCAATTATTTTCGAGTTGTAGTTATCGTTATCCGTGCTTTGGCAAAATTTCTAGTATGAAAATGACATATTTATTTATCAAAATGTTGTTTCAAAAAGTTTTAATGAGCATTTATTTTCCTTTCTTGTGGAAATCACTGACATAGAGAGTTGCATTTTCTTTCGAGATTTGAAAATTTATGATACGTACGTTATAATACACGAAATGCAAATAATTATGTATCAGTATGATTACGTTAAGAAACGTGAAACTGATTTCATTTATTTATTTTCTGTCAAGAATTTTCAATTTTCATCTGGCAATGTTTATTCGTCCTTTGGAAAAAATTTTAGTATAATTGAGGAGCTTCCAGTAGAAAGAGACTAAATGCCAAAAGTAAAATTTAAATAGCTTCTTTTATTGGCAACTAACCGCTTTCTGCATATTAGTAGGTGGTATGTAGAAATTTTTGATTGCAATAACTTAGAAATTTTACTTTCGGCACTTAGCCCCCTTCTACCGGAAACTCCTCAATTACATATTATTTATTTATCAAAATGTTGTTTCAAAAAGCATTTCTTTTTTTTTGTTGTGGAGATCAGAGTTGCATTTTCAGTAGGTGCCTATAGGTTAATAAATGTTAAACTGGTTTTATTTCTTTTTTTGCATTATATACAGCAATGTATTTTTAAATAAACGACCCGAACATTAAAAAACGTTTATGTGTTTATAAAACCACTTTTTCCTTGGCCTTAAAAAAAAAATGAATCATGCACCTAGCTAATTTTGTCTATTTTATTTAGAAGGCCTTGTACAGGCTTTTCAGGATTAACCATCAAATTTTAAATTTGGATGAAAAAAAATCCTTTATGTATGAAGGTATGTTCAGAAATGCAACGTTCAAGAATTATGCCACAAAAATGGCAGCTAAAAATTTTGAAATGGTATAACTCCTTCATGAGGCATTTTCGGATACCTGTTATACCTCCATAGGAAATATTTTTCATATTTAGAAATACCTATTCCAAATTTACAATTTGACCGGTTAATCCTGAAACACCCTGTATAATGGCAATAAAAATCTTACTAGGGTAGCAAAACCATTTTATAATGCCAGCAAAGTTACTTTATAGTAACAGTAAACTACTTTACGACTATAGCCAAATCAATCTACAATGACTTCAAGTCTCTTTTTTGTGGTAGTGAAGTCAATTTATATTCCTTGCAAGTTAATTTATACTGACAGCAATTGCTCCTTAACAATAGTAGCAATGTTATTTTCCTGGATCAGAAAAGTTATTTTTTATGAAATAAGTATACTGTGGTTGTAAAGTACTTCCAGCAAATCAAAATTATCTGCTACAGCACAGTACTACACTGGCGCCTATGTTATTAGAGTTTTCTGCTACTACAGCTTATTTTTTTGCTATGATGGCGAAAAAATTTTCTCGGTGCAGAGAGTGCAAATTAATTAGTTTCAAATCTAAAAAAACTTCGTTAGACTTAATTTGGATTGGATTGGAAAAATCATCCCGAATGTGATTTTTTTTTTGCAAATTCATGGAGAACTTTAAAGCTGTGAATGATTTCAGAAGAAACTGAAGATTTTCACGAGTCTGTTTCAGAGAATCCAAAGATCTTAGAATTTAAAGCCTTTTCATTTTTATTATATTGCTCTTCATATCATTTTTACGATGAAGTAGTTGCATAAGAGTTTCAAACATATTTTATTTTGACAAACTTTGTTTCTATATTTACTTAAATAGTTTTTTCAAAATGCGTCCTATCCATAGTCTGCTGCTCCAAAATGCTTCTTATCCAAATTTAATTTTGAATTTTTGAGAATACAGAGCATAAATGATTTAAAAGACTTGTGTTTTACTGATCTATTAATAATACTCTTTTATGCAAAATATAGGTAGGAACAAAAAAATGTATAAATAATGGAATACGGTTTTCTCGATTTCCTGCAATTTTCGTATAGCGGACAAGGCCCTCCTCATCTATGATAAGTTACGCAGTAGCGTAATGAATCCAGTAGGATTTATCGCATCCATTTTCAATCAAAATTGGTTGAAACTGTGAACTTTTTTTTATTCAAAAATACATTGTGTTCTAACTGTCAACTCTCAGGTTCCTCGTCATAGCTGATAAGTTTATATCAGATCAAATGGTTCCATTATTATACGAATTTCATCATAGTAGATTTCTAACATTTGGGTCGAAGCTTGGAAGAAAACCCGATATTGCAGAAACCTTAATTTATAAAGTGAATATCACTATTCAAACTGTGTTAGTACTAGAAATGAATAACATTGTCGCGTCGGATAATATTTCATGATTATTATTAAAAATCAAGGATTATAAACAATGTACAGAAGTGAACAATCCTCAATCCTTAATTAAAAATGGGGAATCTTCCAGTATTTACCAGTTTTACTCATAAACTTCAGAAGTTTATGGTTTTACCACCGTCTATTTGTCGAGATATTTTTCCAGTTTACTACGTAGTTAAAGACATAGAAGTTGTGGATTTGTTTATTACTTTCACATCCAGTGGAAGTATAGTAATGACAAAAAATTTTTTATTGTTCAAATAGGTTTAAAATGTCATGAAACGTCGAGATTTTGTAATTTTGCGGGTGTACAAGAACCTATGGCCTCAAAAAAATTTTTTACTTCATCCACCCCCACTACCGATGTGGCATATCGTTTTATAGGTTTTTGGGGTAGACGATTTGAAATATATTTTTTTTTTAAGAGGGGCTCCAATCAATCAATGGTATATTGGAAGCGTCAGACTCTTACTAACTAAAGCCCGCTCCTCCCCGGGTTCGTCTGTATACTCATGGTGTCTACCAAATCCTGACGTGGAAATTCCCGGCTTTTTCTCGGTTTTTCCCGGACTTTTTCCCCGATTTTTTTCCCCAAGCTTCAATATAACAGACTAGTACAAACAATAAAGAAAAAGTAATGAACGAAAAGCAGATTTTTCTAATTAACTCAGTCACAGCTCCAAAAGTACAAGAAAAGAGAAAGCATTAATTTAAAAAATACAAGTTTCATATCGTATGCTTTATTGTCTACAATAAAATAGATTTTAAACAGTAAATAAAAATATTTACATTGTCAAAAAATGTCAATTTTGCTCAAGAGTAAAGTACCTTTATTTATAACAATATCGACAGTCGTTATTAAGAAAAGTTGATCCTAATTGAAAACTACGGTCAGATATCCAATATTATCCATCTACCATGAAAAAACGATCTTTAATAATTTTTGGGTATATCTGTTTTTTCATGGTAGATGGATAATATTGGATATCTGACCATAGGATCAACTTTTCTTATTAACGATTGTCGATATTGTAATAAATAAAGGTTCTTTACTCTTGAGCAAAATTTACATTTTTCGACAAACCTCGTATACGACTGCAAAAAAATTGATATCTGATTATTATACTCTTTGCAAATACGAAAACGAAGAGTATATTACATTTGATCGGCACATTTCTAAAACCGTAAATATCGCTCGCAGACAAAAAATTTTCATATTACTTCCACGTCCAGTGGAAGTATAGTAACGACAAAAAAATTTTTAAAAATTTTTATTGTCCAAATAGGCTTAAAATGTCATGAAACGTCGAGATTTTAAGTTTGAGCGGAAACAAAATTTCTGTCTGTCTGTCGGTCTGTCTGTCTGTAACTTTTTTTTGTGCGCACGTTTACTCTGGAACCGTTTAAGATATTGACTTGAAATTTGGTACACGTATGTACTTTAACGGGATCTAGAACTAGATTATATTTTCATCTTGTTCCGTCGAAGGGTTGGGGGGTGAATTAGGGTAAATTTGGGGTAAATGGGTAAATCAAGCAGGTAAGAGTCCATGAAATTGGTATTTAGTATATATAAGAGAAGCTAAGGTCTCAAAAAAATTTTTGGCATTAGCCACCCCCATTACCACCCCCACCTCCTTATTAAAGGGGATGAAAAAAAATTGTGATTAGTGTATGTACAGGAACCAGAAACCTCAAAATATTTTTTTTACTTCATCCACCCCCCATTACCACCCCCCTATCACCACCCCCACCCCACTACCGATGTGGGGTATCGTTTTATGGGTTTTTGGGGTAGAGGATTGCAAATATTATATTATTAAAGTTCCATAAACAATTGTTTTCACATACAAAGTTTTTTCGTTGTGAGTGACTTGGATAGAGAATCTGGATGTGGAAGTAGTGATTCCTTGGGCAGCGGTTTCATTGTGTTAGTGAACGAATTCTGAACAACTTTCAAAACGTCCGTCTATCTGTCCGTCCGTCTGTTCGTCCGTCACGTTTCTTGTAAGCACGATAACTCAAGAAAGAAAAATCCGATTGTACTGAAATTTGGACAGTAAATTAGTGTTAGCTAGACGAAGAACCCTATTGTTTTTGAACAAAATCGATTGGTAAATAAAAATGTTATTAATGATATAAATTTGAAAACAAATTTTTTTGATTTTTATGTTTTTGTAATTGAATAGAAATCTGGTGAAATGATATTTCATTTTAATATCTAAATATTTATATATTTTACAAATATACATTTCATAATGTAATATGATTTTAGCTCGTGTCTTATAATGTAAAAATTAACATTTTTTTACGTGTAAGGTGGTTTTGTAGTTCTTACACTTTTGACTCGGAATCCAAGGGTCCCGGGTTCGAAACCCAAATGGTATAGTTTTTTTTTTTAATTTTTTACGTTATTTTACAGTGAGTATTTTACCAACTAAGTTCGTAGTATAAAATTAAAAATGTCTAAAACTAACATTATAAAAAACTGCGAAGAGTATCCTATAGAAGGTGTAACAATTATATAAAAAGTTCAGTGAACAAGCGAAGACTACGTTTTCAGCTTGTTTCATTTTGGATTTTAGGCCATGCAAAACTTTTCAAGAATAATTTTTTTTCATAAATCCAATAATAAAAAACCACTGCCCAAGGAATCACTACTTCCACATCCAGATTTTCTATCCCAGTCTCTCACAACGAAAAAAATTTGTACGTGAGAATAATTGTTTATGGAACTTTAATAATATAATATTTGAAATCGTCTACCCCAAAAACCCATAAAACGATATCCCACATCGGTAGTGGGGTGGGGGTGGTGATAGGAGGGGGTGGTAGTGGGGTGGATGAAGTAAAAAAATATTTTGAAGTTTTTGGTTCTTGTACACACACTAAATTATTATTTTTTTTCATCCCCTTTAATGTCAAAAATTTTTTTGAGACCTTAGCCTCTCCTGTATACACTGAATACCAATAAGGGTCCATAGACTCTTACTTGCTTGCTTTACCTATCTACCCCAATTTACCCCCCAACCCTTCGACGGAATGAGATGAAAATATAATCTAGTTCCAGATCCCGTTAAAGTACATACGTGTACCAAATTTCAAGTCAATATCTTGAAGGGTTCCAGAGTAATCGTGCTCACAAAAAAAGTTACAGACAGAATTTTTTTTGCTCAAACTTAAAATCTCGACGTTCTAAGCCTATTTGAACAATAAAAATTTTCAAAATTTTTTTTGTCATTACTATACTTCCACTGGATGTGGAAGTAAGTTTCCCATATGGTGCCGATTTAGTTGGACAAACTGTATATTCTCATATTTCTAGGTAATGTAAACAAACATATGGGGAAATACAGTACAGTATAAGCTACCCTGTATCTTGCGAATGCAAATATACTTACGCAATTATTAGCCGACGTTTGCAATTCCCGATTACTTTCTGAAATTCCCGTCTTTTTCCCGGTTGGACTAAATCCCATCATTTTCCTGGTTTTCCCGGTTGGTAGACACCTTGATACTACTCCGAGGGCACTGCGGCCTCCTGAGCTTATTGTGCTTGTTGTAGAACTCTCCAAAATCGTCCTAAGTTGAAGACAGAATCAAAATTCGACTTAGGCAAAAATTTCATTTGAAGACATTTTTGGGAGTCTGGAGAGGCGCAGATCGGTCCATAAGGATCGTTTTGGGTTCTATAAGGCGTTGGAAATGACCAGGTGAAAATTCGAAGAAACACCGAATTTTCACTTAGGAAAAATGTTTTTGGTTCAGAATATGAGAGCAGAAGTATATAATGACAAAGATTTATGAATAATATACCTTTTCAAAGGTACCACAATTAGCTTTTCAAAAGTACCTTGAAATTTGGCTTGAAAATCGATTTTTCAAAAGTACGCCAAAATTGCACCCGCAGATTAGTTTTTCAAAAGTACCTTGAAATTTGGCTTGAAAATCGATTTTTCAAAAGTACACCAAAATTTCACCCGCAGATTAGTTTTTCAAAAGTACCTTGAAATTTGGCTTGAGAGTTGATTTTTCAAAAGTACGCCGAAATTGAAAATAGAATTTTCAAAAGTACCACAAAGTCAGTTTAAAAAGTACCACGAAAATATACTT
The DNA here is from genome assembly GCA_936432065.2 of Rutpela maculata. Taxonomy (NCBI): domain Eukaryota; kingdom Metazoa; phylum Arthropoda; class Insecta; order Coleoptera; family Cerambycidae; genus Rutpela; species Rutpela maculata. The sequence continues at coordinate 9,589,285 of OW386294.2, forward strand.
TAAATTATTTTTTATTTTTTATTCCTCAACCAAAGACATTGACCTTTGAGGTACGGTCATTGAAAGCCCAATTCTAAAGTATGAGCATAAAATTTTAACGATGCACTGCATCCAAAAGGCAAAATAGAAGATTCGGCGTAGTGCCGATAAGCAAAAATTGATCAAAATCAATGCACATGTACAAGGCCGGTTTCTCGCATAGAAAGAGTTTGGATTGACTCAGCGGCTCGCAATTTGGTCGAGCGCGTTGAGTGGTCCAGACAAAGCAATGATAGAAAAGCCAATAACAGGGCTTTTCAAATGACAAAGTTATAGAGGAAAACGCCTTGTGCATAAAAATCCAAAAATTCAATTTTGCCTAAAAGTCGCTCGGAGGTGAGTAGCTGCCATATCGATAATATTGAACAACTGTGATAAGGGCTAGTAAGTCGTGGACTGATCGAACGCCACTCAACTTATGCAGTAATAAGTCCTCTGAATGTGTTCGAATACGTGGCTCTTCACGATACAAGAACTTTAAAGCTAAGTAGTCTCTAGCGAACCTAAATTCAATGAGTAAAACTTTTTAAAGTTATTTTAGTCAGTCATAATTATTTTTTTACCCAGAGTCTGAGACAACTCTAAAAATGCTCGCATTTTGATTCTGAGAAGGTATGTATATGAATCTTTTCTACCTAATCGATCGTTAGCGTGAGCACTCTCGCTTGTATGGTCTGAAAGTCATTACCTTGATTGGGGAAGGCACGATTCTTATCTTGAGAATTTTATAAAACCAATTTTGTTAAATAAACGGATTCTTTGAACTAATGTTTCTTAATTGATCTTGAGGCCTGTTGACGGTCCATAATCCCTGGAACTTTCGTATAGAAAGCCGGATGTGTCGAGTTAATTCACATTAACGTTCGACCTTCTGGTTGCTTTACGGAGGTTTGAGAGGGATTTTTTTATGCGTTTTTTGAGAAATAGATTCCATCATTAATGGACCAAAACGTGGTTTCCACGTACAAAATTAATCCCTATGCAGAGAAATTCTTCGGTTGGGATTTTTTTATGCAAAATTTCAGGAAATTAAGAGGTGCCTAAACCCCTAATGGGGGAATTCAGGTCCAGAGAGAGCGTCATTTCCGATCTGTGGTAGTGCAGCCTTGGTCCATTACTCGGCTATCGAAGTGCATCTTATCTCGAACCTGCCTGGGAGGTAGAAGAACGGGGTAATACGCGACTGGCGCCCCCTGAGAAATAAATTGATGTCGCGTCATTTTGACGCCCGGTATTTCGTTCTTCTACATGCTCACCCTGTATTGCCCGTAAGGTGTTCTTACTACCATTGCTAGCAACTGTTTCAGTGCACGGTGCCCCTTAGAGGGTCTGACCACCATCACCCATCCAAGTCCTCACCGCGCGAGACGTTGCTGCATTTCGGTGATCTAGTCTAGGTCTGGTTTAGTACCTCCCTGACTTCTCACCTATTATGTTATTAAAGTTCCATAAACAATAATTTTCAAATAGCGAAGTGCAAATATAGTATCAAAATTTTTTTTGTTGTGAGAGACTTGGATAGAAAATCTAGGTGTGGAATTTTAAGATTTATAAACACCCTACAGATTGCATTGTAATTCGAGTCCTATGAACAATCGAACATCAGCGTGCCTAAGAGGTGAGCGTAGATGCGTCTTCACTGTGTATGTATCTCGATACTCCAGTGAAGCAACGTGCAGCACGGTTAGTACTTGGATGGGTGAAATTCATCTTGGGAAACACGGCAATCTCGTCCCACCTTCTGGCGGCTTGTATATCAGCGTATACGCAGAAGCTATGTAATTGTTTCAAGACGATGTCTATTAAATGTTAGGCAAGTAAAAGTTCCCTATTCTTCTTACAGGAAGAGGTTTGGCAAAATTTCCAGGTTGGGGGTATCTCGTCTCCTGGCGTCGGTGATAGGCTCTGGTAGAGGAAATTAGCTAACGTTAAATAAAAAAGATAAAAAAAAATACCTACAAGTAATTATTTGGTGTAACATCAGAGTTAATAATACTTTCAATTTGTAAAGTTAACCAAAATTTTGTGTGATAATTTCTAGACCTATAAAATACGTAGATTTTCGTGGCCACTTATACTTTGAGGTCTAATTAGCACGAGACGCTATATTTTCTCAGCATAGTTAAAGTATGATTCCAAATTGAAATTTGCAAAATGAGTGTGTATGAAAGCGAACTGACGAAAAGGTAAAAAAATACATAATTTTACCTGTAAAGTCATATTTAACATATAGCATACTCTCGGCTCAAACTTACTATATTTCTTTTAATTTGGCAATAGGAATTTCCTCCTAGATTAATAGTTTGGAGGTGCATTGTTATTTTACGAAGTGCAACTGATATGCACAAAATTTTTTTCGACGCATTGATTTCAACAAGCGAGAACTGCAGATACTTATAAATTGGATTTATTTTACCAACACTCATTTTATTTCGTTATTGTGGGTTAGGTATCTCTTTAATTTTGTAGGCGACTGACAATATGTCGACTACTTATAGAGAAAAATACCAAATAAGTATAATAATCTTATTTTTTTTCCTCTTGGTGTCATTTTCCAATTTCACATACATCCATAGATTCGACCTAAAGCTAGTCAACTCGATCTCAAATTGACATTGAATTTAAGTAAAATTCTCCTAAACAGGTATTAGTAACCAAATATATTGTGCGTCTACAAGTACGATTTATGTGTAATTTTACCTATCTTAGTCGATAAAACGTTAATTCTAATTTTGCAACTAAATTTATTACACATAATTTAGGTAGTTTTGACGTCAAATAATACCTGAATGGTTGCTGAGAATCAGTTTCCATTTGATTTCAGAGGGCAAAACATATTTCAGTTTATACAGAGTCCTCAATTTGAACGATTTCGGAAATGTTAAAATTTCTAAATTTCATGTGGTTCATATGGTCAAATGGTCCGTCGTTTATTCCAAGGAATCAGTTATTTTCTCTATCTATCTGTGAGTATTGTAACAAAGCATTATCTAAAAGTACCATGACAATATAACGTTATGGAAGTAAATATGTCGTCTAAGATGTGCCGGTTACTGCGATAGACGTTGAACGATTTTTTTCAAAGTATAACTGGATATATGTATGCTGATTCATTAATAAAGATGTTTATTACTTTTATTATTCTAATAATGCGTAGTTATCAAGTGATTGTGTTTATGCCAGTGTTACAACCAACTATAACTTTACGGAATTCACTAGACACAATTACATGGTAAGCTTTGTATTATTGTGCATGAAAATAGTCAATTGTTCATATCGCCAAGAGCTGATTCTGGTTTTGACATACAACTACGTCCGAGTCGGGGCCTGTTTATAAATAAAAAGATGTGTTTAGAATATAAATTATTTATTTAAGTGTATTAAAATCATATTACATTAAATGTTAAAAGCATGGAAATCAAATCATTAATTAAAAACAATGCATTAAAATGTGTGGGGTAATGGTTTATTTTGGACCTCTAAATATATATTTTTCATCTCATCTTTTATATTGCTTTAATATAATTAGTTACATCTAAATGTAAATTGAGTGTTTTCGGGTAGGTATATTAGACCTTAAAAATTCTATCGCCTATCAATGTACAAAAAATAAATTATTTTAGTCATTTTAAAAGAAATATATTTATATATAAAATTTGCTTTTTTGATCAATTGATGCCTATACACTTTAAAAGCACATGCAATATTTTTGAACCTATTATATTGCTTTAAAATTTAAGTAACACGCTGTTCTTTCTCTCAATTTTGCAAAAGAAACGTGATTTGTGGGGCCCGTAATAACCGAGCATCAATTAACTAATCATATAAGTACATTATTAATTGCAACTAGCAGTACTTCCTAAGACAAAACTGGAATGTTATATAAATCAACTGCGTATTCTAACAGACCAGTCAACAGACAAAAAAAATTATCTGAAAAAAAAATTACTAATATTTTATTTCATAGAACAGCTATTTAGGTATGACTTGAAACATTTTTGAACAATATCGATACTGTTTAAATATTATCAACAGTAAAAGAACATTTTAACTGTTTTTTTTCCTCTATGGGAAGAATGGTAAAAACTAGATCAAAATTTTCAGGAATCTTTGTTTTTGCACTAAGTACGGTGTCAGTAGATTGGTAAAAAGCTATTTTAAAACCGTAAAATTTGGAGTACCACAAGGTACGGTCTTGGAACCATTCCTTTTTATAATTGATATAAACGATCCATATCAAAAACTTAAGAAATTCGTATTCTTTTTGTCCTTATTATTATTTATTTCAATATAAATCCGTGAGAATAGTTTGAAAAACCTAAATTCTTTACAAATACGCTTGAGTTTCAACGCACACTGTACTTATGCTGCTGATTTGTAATAACAGTGATTTCACTATTTGGAGTTATTTAAAACCAAGGGCTTATAGTACTCAAATTGGGGCGAGCGTAAATGCGTCTTCACTGTGTATGCATCTCAATACTCCAGTGAAGCAACATGCAGCGTGGTTAGTATTTGGATGGGTGATATCCATCTTGAGAAACACAGCGATCTCTTCCCATCTTCTAGCGGCTTGTATATCAGTGTATATGCAGAAGCTATGAAATTTCGAGACGAGGATTACGTAGTGGATATACCATCCTTCGAAGGTGATGTAAAGCAGGCGGTTACTTGTCTATTAAATGTTAGGCAAGTAAAACATCCCTACTCTTTTTAAGAGAAGAGGTTCGGCAAAATTTCCAGGTTGTCCAGCTCGTCTCCCGGCGTCGGTGATAGGCCCTGGTAGCTAAAATAGGCCAACATTAAATAAATAGATTAAAAAAAATAATAACACTCAGATTGACACCATTGAATAGTTGAGAGAAAAAATTTGTCACTAGTTTACGATGCTACAATTCAACAACGTTCCTTAAAAAAATATTAGATTGTGCATTAAAGAATATGGACATTTAAAACAATTTTTATAATCGATAATTGGCAATTTTCTATAAGGTCTGGCAATGTATTACTACCAGTACTTTCTTCACCGCCTAGCCTAAGTAGCCGAAATCTGCCGCGTCAACACCCAGCATCTCATAGATGACCTTGGTCACTGACTATGACTACATTTGGTCATCTTGGTCTTCAGCATTGCCTTTAACCTTTTAACCATCATCATCATCTTAAGAAAACAACATAAAATAGATTACACAGAGAAACAAATAACAAGAGTAATGAATTGGCTTTTGCGAGAAGTGCTGACACGTTTTTTGCTCCTTGATTTGACAACAATTATCTTGAAGACCAGGATGGCTAAATGTAGTCGTAGTGATATACATTGCTGAAAACCGAAATATTAAGACATTGCCAAAATTATTTGACTGTTAGTCGTAGTAAATTTTTCATTAACTCATTCTTCTTGTTATTTGTTGTACTTTAAATTGCATTGCGTGCATTTTTTTCGCCCAATGCATAGAAAAAAAACTGCCTGGTGAAAACTAAAAAAATTCGGATTTTTTGTATTATATTTGAAATGCTACAAGAACCTATGGCCTCAAAAAAATTTTTTACTTCATCCACCCCCACTACCGATGTGGCATATCGTTTTATAGGTTTTTGGGGTAGACGATTTGAAATATATTTTTTTTTTAAGAGGGGCTCCAATCAATCAATGGTATATTGGAAGCGTCAGACTCTTACTAACTAAAGCCCGCTCCTCCCCGGGTTCGTCTGTATACTCATGGTGTCTACCAAATCCTGACGTGGAAATTCCCGGCTTTTTCTCGGTTTTTCCCGGACTTTTTCCCCGATTTTTTTCCCCAAGCTTCAATATAACAGACTAGTACAAACAATAAAGAAAAAGTAATGAACGAAAAGCAGATTTTTCTAATTAACTCAGTCACAGCTCCAAAAGTACAAGAAAAGAGAAAGCATTAATTTAAAAAATACAAGTTTCATATCGTATGCTTTATTGTCTACAATAAAATAGATTTTAAACAGTAAATAAAAATATTTACATTGTCAAAAAATGTCAATTTTGCTCAAGAGTAAAGTACCTTTATTTATAACAATATCGACAGTCGTTATTAAGAAAAGTTGATCCTAATTGAAAACTACGGTCAGATATCCAATATTATCCATCTACCATGAAAAAACGATCTTTAATAATTTTTGGGTATATCTGTTTTTTCATGGTAGATGGATAATATTGGATATCTGACCATAGGATCAACTTTTCTTATTAACGATTGTCGATATTGTAATAAATAAAGGTTCTTTACTCTTGAGCAAAATTTACATTTTTCGACAAACCTCGTATACGACTGCAAAAAAATTGATATCTGATTATTATACTCTTTGCAAATACGAAAACGAAGAGTATATTACATTTGATCGGCACATTTCTAAAACCGTAAATATCGCTCGCAGACAAAAAATTTTCATATTACTTCCACGTCCAGTGGAAGTATAGTAACGACAAAAAAATTTTTAAAAATTTTTATTGTCCAAATAGGCTTAAAATGTCATGAAACGTCGAGATTTTAAGTTTGAGCGGAAACAAAATTTCTGTCTGTCTGTCGGTCTGTCTGTCTGTAACTTTTTTTTGTGCGCACGTTTACTCTGGAACCGTTTAAGATATTGACTTGAAATTTGGTACACGTATGTACTTTAACGGGATCTAGAACTAGATTATATTTTCATCTTGTTCCGTCGAAGGGTTGGGGGGTGAATTAGGGTAAATTTGGGGTAAATGGGTAAATCAAGCAGGTAAGAGTCCATGAAATTGGTATTTAGTATATATAAGAGAAGCTAAGGTCTCAAAAAAATTTTTGGCATTAGCCACCCCCATTACCACCCCCACCTCCTTATTAAAGGGGATGAAAAAAAATTGTGATTAGTGTATGTACAGGAACCAGAAACCTCAAAATATTTTTTTTACTTCATCCACCCCCCATTACCACCCCCCTATCACCACCCCCACCCCACTACCGATGTGGGGTATCGTTTTATGGGTTTTTGGGGTAGAGGATTGCAAATATTATATTATTAAAGTTCCATAAACAATTGTTTTCACATACAAAGTTTTTTCGTTGTGAGTGACTTGGATAGAGAATCTGGATGTGGAAGTAGTGATTCCTTGGGCAGCGGTTTCATTGTGTTAGTGAACGAATTCTGAACAACTTTCAAAACGTCCGTCTATCTGTCCGTCCGTCTGTTCGTCCGTCACGTTTCTTGTAAGCACGATAACTCAAGAAAGAAAAATCCGATTGTACTGAAATTTGGACAGTAAATTAGTGTTAGCTAGACGAAGAACCCTATTGTTTTTGAACAAAATCGATTGGTAAATAAAAATGTTATTAATGATATAAATTTGAAAACAAATTTTTTTGATTTTTATGTTTTTGTAATTGAATAGAAATCTGGTGAAATGATATTTCATTTTAATATCTAAATATTTATATATTTTACAAATATACATTTCATAATGTAATATGATTTTAGCTCGTGTCTTATAATGTAAAAATTAACATTTTTTTACGTGTAAGGTGGTTTTGTAGTTCTTACACTTTTGACTCGGAATCCAAGGGTCCCGGGTTCGAAACCCAAATGGTATAGTTTTTTTTTTTAATTTTTTACGTTATTTTACAGTGAGTATTTTACCAACTAAGTTCGTAGTATAAAATTAAAAATGTCTAAAACTAACATTATAAAAAACTGCGAAGAGTATCCTATAGAAGGTGTAACAATTATATAAAAAGTTCAGTGAACAAGCGAAGACTACGTTTTCAGCTTGTTTCATTTTGGATTTTAGGCCATGCAAAACTTTTCAAGAATAATTTTTTTTCATAAATCCAATAATAAAAAACCACTGCCCAAGGAATCACTACTTCCACATCCAGATTTTCTATCCCAGTCTCTCACAACGAAAAAAATTTGTACGTGAGAATAATTGTTTATGGAACTTTAATAATATAATATTTGAAATCGTCTACCCCAAAAACCCATAAAACGATATCCCACATCGGTAGTGGGGTGGGGGTGGTGATAGGAGGGGGTGGTAGTGGGGTGGATGAAGTAAAAAAATATTTTGAAGTTTTTGGTTCTTGTACACACACTAAATTATTATTTTTTTTCATCCCCTTTAATGTCAAAAATTTTTTTGAGACCTTAGCCTCTCCTGTATACACTGAATACCAATAAGGGTCCATAGACTCTTACTTGCTTGCTTTACCTATCTACCCCAATTTACCCCCCAACCCTTCGACGGAATGAGATGAAAATATAATCTAGTTCCAGATCCCGTTAAAGTACATACGTGTACCAAATTTCAAGTCAATATCTTGAAGGGTTCCAGAGTAATCGTGCTCACAAAAAAAGTTACAGACAGAATTTTTTTTGCTCAAACTTAAAATCTCGACGTTCTAAGCCTATTTGAACAATAAAAATTTTCAAAATTTTTTTTGTCATTACTATACTTCCACTGGATGTGGAAGTAAGTTTCCCATATGGTGCCGATTTAGTTGGACAAACTGTATATTCTCATATTTCTAGGTAATGTAAACAAACATATGGGGAAATACAGTACAGTATAAGCTACCCTGTATCTTGCGAATGCAAATATACTTACGCAATTATTAGCCGACGTTTGCAATTCCCGATTACTTTCTGAAATTCCCGTCTTTTTCCCGGTTGGACTAAATCCCATCATTTTCCTGGTTTTCCCGGTTGGTAGACACCTTGATACTACTCCGAGGGCACTGCGGCCTCCTGAGCTTATTGTGCTTGTTGTAGAACTCTCCAAAATCGTCCTAAGTTGAAGACAGAATCAAAATTCGACTTAGGCAAAAATTTCATTTGAAGACATTTTTGGGAGTCTGGAGAGGCGCAGATCGGTCCATAAGGATCGTTTTGGGTTCTATAAGGCGTTGGAAATGACCAGGTGAAAATTCGAAGAAACACCGAATTTTCACTTAGGAAAAATGTTTTTGGTTCAGAATATGAGAGCAGAAGTATATAATGACAAAGATTTATGAATAATATACCTTTTCAAAGGTACCACAATTAGCTTTTCAAAAGTACCTTGAAATTTGGCTTGAAAATCGATTTTTCAAAAGTACGCCAAAATTGCACCCGCAGATTAGTTTTTCAAAAGTACCTTGAAATTTGGCTTGAAAATCGATTTTTCAAAAGTACACCAAAATTTCACCCGCAGATTAGTTTTTCAAAAGTACCTTGAAATTTGGCTTGAGAGTTGATTTTTCAAAAGTACGCCGAAATTGAAAATAGAATTTTCAAAAGTACCACAAAGTCAGTTTAAAAAGTACCACGAAAATATACTTTAAATTATTTTTTATTTTTTATTCCTCAACCAAAGACATTGACCTTTGAGGTACGGTCATTGAAAGCCCAATTCTAAAGTATGAGCATAAAATTTTAACGATGCACTGCATCCAAAAGGCAAAATAGAAGATTCGGCGTAGTGCCGATAAGCAAAAATTGATCAAAATCAATGCACATGTACAAGGCCGGTTTCTCGCATAGAAAGAGTTTGGATTGACTCAGCGGCTCGCAATTTGGTCGAGCGCGTTGAGTGGTCCAGACAAAGCAATGATAGAAAAGCCAATAACAGGGCTTTTCAAATGACAAAGTTATAGAGGAAAACGCCTTGTGCATAAAAATCCAAAAATTCAATTTTGCCTAAAAGTCGCTCGGAGGTGAGTAGCTGCCATATCGATAATATTGAACAACTGTGATAAGGGCTAGTAAGTCGTGGACTGATCGAACGCCACTCAACTTATGCAGTAATAAGTCCTCTGAATGTGTTCGAATACGTGGCTCTTCACGATACAAGAACTTTAAAGCTAAGTAGTCTCTAGCGAACCTAAATTCAATGAGTAAAACTTTTTAAAGTTATTTTAGTCAGTCATAATTATTTTTTTACCCAGAGTCTGAGACAACTCTAAAAATGCTCGCATTTTGATTCTGAGAAGGTATGTATATGAATCTTTTCTACCTAATCGATCGTTAGCGTGAGCACTCTCGCTTGTATGGTCTGAAAGTCATTACCTTGATTGGGGAAGGCACGATTCTTATCTTGAGAATTTTATAAAACCAATTTTGTTAAATAAACGGATTCTTTGAACTAATGTTTCTTAATTGATCTTGAGGCCTGTTGACGGTCCATAATCCCTGGAACTTTCGTATAGAAAGCCGGATGTGTCGAGTTAATTCACATTAACGTTCGACCTTCTGGTTGCTTTACGGAGGTTTGAGAGGGATTTTTTTATGCGTTTTTTGAGAAATAGATTCCATCATTAATGGACCAAAACGTGGTTTCCACGTACAAAATTAATCCCTATGCAGAGAAATTCTTCGGTTGGGATTTTTTTATGCAAAATTTCAGGAAATTAAGAGGTGCCTAAACCCCTAATGGGGGAATTCAGGTCCAGAGAGAGCGTCATTTCCGATCTGTGGTAGTGCAGCCTTGGTCCATTACTCGGCTATCGAAGTGCATCTTATCTCGAACCTGCCTGGGAGGTAGAAGAACGGGGTAATACGCGACTGGCGCCCCCTGAGAAATAAATTGATGTCGCGTCATTTTGACGCCCGGTATTTCGTTCTTCTACATGCTCACCCTGTATTGCCCGTAAGGTGTTCTTACTACCATTGCTAGCAACTGTTTCAGTGCACGGTGCCCCTTAGAGGGTCTGACCACCATCACCCATCCAAGTCCTCACCGCGCGAGACGTTGCTGCATTTCGGTGATCTAGTCTAGGTCTGGTTTAGTACCTCCCTGACTTCTCACCTATTATGTTATTAAAGTTCCATAAACAATAATTTTCAAATAGCGAAGTGCAAATATAGTATCAAAATTTTTTTTGTTGTGAGAGACTTGGATAGAAAATCTAGGTGTGGAATTTTAAGATTTATAAACACCCTACAGATTGCATTGTAATTCGAGTCCTATGAACAATCGAACATCAGCGTGCCTAAGAGGTGAGCGTAGATGCGTCTTCACTGTGTATGTATCTCGATACTCCAGTGAAGCAACGTGCAGCACGGTTAGTACTTGGATGGGTGAAATTCATCTTGGGAAACACGGCAATCTCGTCCCACCTTCTGGCGGCTTGTATATCAGCGTATACGCAGAAGCTATGTAATTGTTTCAAGACGATGTCTATTAAATGTTAGGCAAGTAAAAGTTCCCTATTCTTCTTACAGGAAGAGGTTTGGCAAAATTTCCAGGTTGGGGGTATCTCGTCTCCTGGCGTCGGTGATAGGCTCTGGTAGAGGAAATTAGCTAACGTTAAATAAAAAAGATAAAAAAAAATACCTACAAGTAATTATTTGGTGTAACATCAGAGTTAATAATACTTTCAATTTGTAAAGTTAACCAAAATTTTGTGTGATAATTTCTAGACCTATAAAATACGTAGATTTTCGTGGCCACTTATACTTTGAGGTCTAATTAGCACGAGACGCTATATTTTCTCAGCATAGTTAAAGTATGATTCCAAATTGAAATTTGCAAAATGAGTGTGTATGAAAGCGAACTGACGAAAAGGTAAAAAAATACATAATTTTACCTGTAAAGTCATATTTAACATATAGCATACTCTCGGCTCAAACTTACTATATTTCTTTTAATTTGGCAATAGGAATTTCCTCCTAGATTAATAGTTTGGAGGTGCATTGTTATTTTACGAAGTGCAACTGATATGCACAAAATTTTTTTCGACGCATTGATTTCAACAAGCGAGAACTGCAGATACTTATAAATTGGATTTATTTTACCAACACTCATTTTATTTCGTTATTGTGGGTTAGGTATCTCTTTAATTTTGTAGGCGACTGACAATATGTCGACTACTTATAGAGAAAAATACCAAATAAGTATAATAATCTTATTTTTTTTCCTCTTGGTGTCATTTTCCAATTTCACATACATCCATAGATTCGACCTAAAGCTAGTCAACTCGATCTCAAATTGACATTGAATTTAAGTAAAATTCTCCTAAACAGGTATTAGTAACCAAATATATTGTGCGTCTACAAGTACGATTTATGTGTAATTTTACCTATCTTAGTCGATAAAACGTTAATTCTAATTTTGCAACTAAATTTATTACACATAATTTAGGTAGTTTTGACGTCAAATAATACCTGAATGGTTGCTGAGAATCAGTTTCCATTTGATTTCAGAGGGCAAAACATATTTCAGTTTATACAGAGTCCTCAATTTGAACGATTTCGGAAATGTTAAAATTTCTAAATTTCATGTGGTTCATATGGTCAAATGGTCCGTCGTTTATTCCAAGGAATCAGTTATTTTCTCTATCTATCTGTGAGTATTGTAACAAAGCATTATCTAAAAGTACCATGACAATATAACGTTATGGAAGTAAATATGTCGTCTAAGATGTGCCGGTTACTGCGATAGACGTTGAACGATTTTTTTCAAAGTATAACTGGATATATGTATGCTGATTCATTAATAAAGATGTTTATTACTTTTATTATTCTAATAATGCGTAGTTATCAAGTGATTGTGTTTATGCCAGTGTTACAACCAACTATAACTTTACGGAATTCACTAGACACAATTACATGGTAAGCTTTGTATTATTGTGCATGAAAATAGTCAATTGTTCATATCGCCAAGAGCTGATTCTGGTTTTGACATACAACTACGTCCGAGTCGGGGCCTGTTTATAAATAAAAAGATGTGTTTAGAATATAAATTATTTATTTAAGTGTATTAAAATCATATTACATTAAATGTTAAAAGCATGGAAATCAAATCATTAATTAAAAACAATGCATTAAAATGTGTGGGGTAATGGTTTATTTTGGACCTCTAAATATATATTTTTCATCTCATCTTTTATATTGCTTTAATATAATTAGTTACATCTAAATGTAAATTGAGTGTTTTCGGGTAGGTATATTAGACCTTAAAAATTCTATCGCCTATCAATGTACAAAAAATAAATTATTTTAGTCATTTTAAAAGAAATATATTTATATATAAAATTTGCTTTTTTGATCAATTGATGCCTATACACTTTAAAAGCACATGCAATATTTTTGAACCTATTATATTGCTTTAAAATTTAAGTAACACGCTGTTCTTTCTCTCAATTTTGCAAAAGAAACGTGATTTGTGGGGCCCGTAATAACCGAGCATCAATTAACTAATCATATAAGTACATTATTAATTGCAACTAGCAGTACTTCCTAAGACAAAACTGGAATGTTATATAAATCAACTGCGTATTCTAACAGACCAGTCAACAGACAAAAAAAATTATCTGAAAAAAAAATTACTAATATTTTATTTCATAGAACAGCTATTTAGGTATGACTTGAAACATTTTTGAACAATATCGATACTGTTTAAATATTATCAACAGTAAAAGAACATTTTAACTGTTTTTTTTCCTCTATGGGAAGAATGGTAAAAACTAGATCAAAATTTTCAGGAATCTTTGTTTTTGCACTAAGTACGGTGTCAGTAGATTGGTAAAAAGCTATTTTAAAACCGTAAAATTTGGAGTACCACAAGGTACGGTCTTGGAACCATTCCTTTTTATAATTGATATAAACGATCCATATCAAAAACTTAAGAAATTCGTATTCTTTTTGTCCTTATTATTATTTATTTCAATATAAATCCGTGAGAATAGTTTGAAAAACCTAAATTCTTTACAAATACGCTTGAGTTTCAACGCACACTGTACTTATGCTGCTGATTTGTAATAACAGTGATTTCACTATTTGGAGTTATTTAAAACCAAGGGCTTATAGTACTCAAATTGGGGCGAGCGTAAATGCGTCTTCACTGTGTATGCATCTCAATACTCCAGTGAAGCAACATGCAGCGTGGTTAGTATTTGGATGGGTGATATCCATCTTGAGAAACACAGCGATCTCTTCCCATCTTCTAGCGGCTTGTATATCAGTGTATATGCAGAAGCTATGAAATTTCGAGACGAGGATTACGTAGTGGATATACCATCCTTCGAAGGTGATGTAAAGCAGGCGGTTACTTGTCTATTAAATGTTAGGCAAGTAAAACATCCCTACTCTTTTTAAGAGAAGAGGTTCGGCAAAATTTCCAGGTTGTCCAGCTCGTCTCCCGGCGTCGGTGATAGGCCCTGGTAGCTAAAATAGGCCAACATTAAATAAATAGATTAAAAAAAATAATAACACTCAGATTGACACCATTGAATAGTTGAGAGAAAAAATTTGTCACTAGTTTACGATGCTACAATTCAACAACGTTCCTTAAAAAAATATTAGATTGTGCATTAAAGAATATGGACATTTAAAACAATTTTTATAATCGATAATTGGCAATTTTCTATAAGGTCTGGCAATGTATTACTACCAGTACTTTCTTCACCGCCTAGCCTAAGTAGCCGAAATCTGCCGCGTCAACACCCAGCATCTCATAGATGACCTTGGTCACTGACTATGACTACATTTGGTCATCTTGGTCTTCAGCATTGCCTTTAACCTTTTAACCATCATCATCATCTTAAGAAAACAACATAAAATAGATTACACAGAGAAACAAATAACAAGAGTAATGAATTGGCTTTTGCGAGAAGTGCTGACACGTTTTTTGCTCCTTGATTTGACAACAATTATCTTGAAGACCAGGATGGCTAAATGTAGTCGTAGTGATATACATTGCTGAAAACCGAAATATTAAGACATTGCCAAAATTATTTGACTGTTAGTCGTAGTAAATTTTTCATTAACTCATTCTTCTTGTTATTTGTTGTACTTTAAATTGCATTGCGTGCATTTTTTTCGCCCAATGCATAGAAAAAAAACTGCCTGGTGAAAACTAAAAAAATTCGGATTTTTTGTATTATATTTGAAATGCTATATTTGTTCCAGAGTATATAAACACTTTTGACGTAGCTTTTACCATTTGTCCCATACAAGGAAAAATCTATTAAAATGTACCTTTAGTTGTTGATATTTTTTAAACGAATCTATATTATTGTTCTCTCATTTAAATGTTTTCATTTTATACGTATACGTTATTTTATAAAATAAAATATTTTTCCTACTTCAACTACCAAATAACTGGTCTACAATCAACGTCTCACAATTTATAAAAATATTCAATTGACCAGGAGATCACTTAGGATAGATTTACCGTTGACAAGTAAAAGTTTTGAACGTATGTGTACGGCACAACGAACAAATAAAACGAGAGAAAAATTCTCCTAATTTGTATCTGAAAATGAACTGATTTTTCGTGCATTTACTGTTGCACTGTACACTTGAGCCATTTTTAGCCTCTTATATTTTAGTAGCACCAAACTAAACTCTTAAGCAGGTATAAACATGATATGCTAATACCAGTCTTTAAATATTAAATATCATAATAAATATCACTAAAATAAGTCTAAGACAACTCGAGCATTGTTGAGATTCAAAAATTACCCCTAAACTTTGATTATGTACAGGATTACTTTGTAGTTTCGCTTAAAACTTTTACTTTCAACTTTAAATATGATTGTGGATACATTAAGATTGGATTTTGCATAATTAAGGTTAACGTTTATTTAAGAGGTCACCATAACCTCAAAATCTGAGGAACTAAACTGTTCAAACTATGACTACATTCAAGTGGTAGAATAATTCCCATGATGCTGTGCATTCAGTGGCGGCCTGTAGCGAAATTTTTTTAGATACGGTACCAAAGTTCTAGAACATGTATGGCGGAAAGCTGTGGGAGGTCTGGAGACTATTTTAGTACTTTCCCGTTGCGGTGCAAATGAAAATGTTCTAAATTTCTGTAATGAAAAAATATCGTCCATAATACATTTTTTTAACTGTGTTTAATGTTGAACCAAATTTCTACTCAGTCAATAATATTTTCTGCTATTTTTGAATTTAGACTATCCAGCGGTAACAATGTTAATTAAAACATATTTTATGTAAAAAACTGATCTGCCTTCTTAAAAAAAAATCACAATAGGTTATGAAACAAAATTTCACCACTTCATTATCTAATGTCAATATTGAAGACAGTTAAAATACATTCAACAACCTGTGTTAGGTAATAATGTCCATTTAATGGAGCGACTGAGTGAAATTTTGTTTCATAATTTATAGTGATCCTTTCTTGAACATAGTTCAATTCTATACAGAAAAAATTGTCACCGGTTTTAGATGCCACATCTTTAGCTTCTACGTATTGAAAAAAGTATACAAAAAATTTTATACTACCGCGTACCTACTTTAGTAGCCTTGGAAAGCATACATCCTTAGTGCCCAATGGAGTAGAATTTTCATGTGCTAGCAGGTGGTAAAATACCTACGAGTCATTTTTGACCAGAAACTGACATGCAATGCCCACATCCAAAAAGTCACAGAAAGCAACAATTGCAATGCGAAGGTGCAGGCAGACGTGTGGAGAAAAATTGGGGGTTAAGTTCCAAGATGGCCATATGGTATACACCAGATAATCTATGGGTCAGTGGTATGGTGGACCAAGACACTGTAGTTGGGAGCAATAAGAGGTAAAAAGGCTTGCTCGCCTGTGTGCCACTGGGGTCATAAAAACCACAGCTGCATTGGGGAAGAAGTCCTTTTAAACCTGCACCGAAAGTTATATTCCGAGCTGAAGGCAGATCTTATTTTAGGAATTCCCATGGATACCATAACTTAAATATCAGACAGGGAAAACTGAAACTGGAAAAATGATCCTCCAATATTGGCATAAATAGTCTGGTATAAAGACGGCTCCAAGACAAAACAGGGAGTCGGAGCTAGGATTTACTGGATGAGGTCAATAACAAAAATCACCATACTTGACTCGATTTACGATATTTTTAATATCGTAAATCGAGTCAAGCACATTTTTTAAACAAGTCATTTCAGGATGTGCAATAATATGCGGGCACTTCATATTTGTAGTGAAAAGAAAGCAAATTTGAGCAAATTGGCTAAACACGTGCCAATTTTTTTCCACGTATGAACCCCCATAAGATAATTTTATAGGTTTCTAGAAATGACCAATAGGGCAAAAATAGAGTATCGCGTATTTTTGACTTTATTTTTGTTCATTTGTGATTTTTTTGTACAACTTATTATTAATTAGTAAGATTTGAGTTTTTATTAGCATTTTTAAGAATTTCAAATCGTTTAAACAATCATATTTTGCTATAAATTAAATTTATAACAAAATAAGATTGTTTGAAGAATGTCATAAATATTAAAATTTTACCAGAAATTAAAATGTGACCAAGTAATAATAATAACAAAATCGCAAATAAACAATAGTATACGTCAAAAATAATAATAATAAGTAATTCTGTTTATATTTACGTCTTGGTGAAGTCATTTTTGGGATCCTATAAAAGAGTCTTATGGAGATTAAATTTGAGAAGGGATCGTAAATTTCTAATTTTGCGAAAAATATCTTTTCTCATAGGAAATACATGGAAAAAAATTCTCAGAGGCACGTGTTTATATTAATCGATTTTGCTCAAATTAGGAAATCGATTTTGCTCAAATTAGGAGATCGATTTTTTGAGATTTTGAATCAATCTGGTGGTACGACAGAAAAATCGAACCTATTTTTTCTCTGATATAAATTTGAACTGCCCTATTGCGCATTCTGAAATGACATTTATTTAAAAAAATGTAGTTGAATCGATTTACGGCATTATTATCTGCTTTACAACAATTCCTTAATTTTTTTCCATTGGTTCTGGTTGCTGCAACATGTCTCTTTACCTTCCCATTATTTAAAAGATAAATATTTCTTGCTTGTGAAAAACGAGTAAAAGATTTTATGCACATTATCTTTGAGTTGTGGCAAATATTTTACACACTCCTGATTGTTTATTAAAATTATTATTCTGAAACAGTTTTAGTCACATAATTTACCAGTTTAGTTACGAATTATACAATTTGATTAACAAACTTTTGATGCTTAATCCGTATTACTAGATGAAGACTCCGTATTTCACAGTAATTGTATAAATATATAATGTTACTTAATCAAATGAACACTAAAAACATGTAATTAACAATTTTCTACATGCCAGTATACTTTCACATGAGTATATAGAGCTTCGCGGGCCGGGCGACACTGCGGGAAGGCATCTTAGAGTGCAACGGGAAACAGCAGAACTTGAGATCAACACATTTACACTTTGAGTACAGTTCGTCTCAAAGTTATAGCAACTTAAGGGTCGGTTTTTCAATGCAAGGTTAAGCACTTTATCATACAGATAAACTAATTAGAAGTTTAGATTGTGCTTTTATTAAACATTTTAATATCGCAACTTCACGTTCTAAACTTCCAGTTAGTTTATCTGTATGATAAAGTGCTTAACTTTGCATTGAAAAACCGACCCTTAGGTTGCTATAACTTTGAAACGAACTGTAACACGACTTAGATCCTTTCCCAGATAGCACAATCTAATTCCTAGAATAATCATAGATTGTGTGTTTGAAAGATTTGATTATACCTAAAATAATTTTTAACATTCCAGATATTACAGGAATAATCAAGTTACTCTAGAAATATTTCAAAAATATCATAATATTTTCCCTCAATAGAATATTCCTAGATTATTATTCCACTCTTTCACGAATATTATGGGTATAAGCTTATATTATTTTTACATACAGATTAATTCCTATTTTATTGGATTTTTGATGTTGCCATCACATAAAATGTAATAATAAAATGATGAACAATAACATTTTAAACTGAAATGACATTTACCAGTTATATAATTATCTTCTTGACTTATCATTGCTTAATGTACGAGAACGATACTACAATGGAACGAAACTACAAGAAACTCGATTAATTGCTTACCACTATCGATTTCTAACTGTTGCATGTAAGATTCTGTCTTAAGGTATCACAACGGAGAATGTACATGTTGGATTGCCAATATGAATTATTAGGTGAATACTACCAAAATCTATTGCAAACTTGGAAAGGCTTCAAAATGAATCAAACATACGCGATTAATTCTAGATAACAGATAATTGCCTTCGCCGTTGCGACATTATTATATAATTGGCATTTGATGTCATCTCTTACCCATAGTTCCAACCGACATTTGTTTGTTTAATGGGAATATTCCTGGAATATTATTGTTTTCTTCTCAAAAATCATATAACTTCTAAGAATATTAGACTATTGTTCAAAATGAATATTCTTTTATTATTCTTATGAAATATTCCAAGATCAACATATTAAATTGTATATATTCTTAAAATAATAGAATAATATTTCGAATATATACATTCCTCAGAGGATATTTACAAATCATCCTTAGAATATCTTGTGCTATCTGGGTTGAGTCCACTTTTGCTTTCGATTATACGTACTAAATCACATAACAAGCAATTTTGTGCCTTAAGCTTAAATGTTGCTTCATCTGTAAATCAACACTCATCCATTTTGCGTAAAATCACTGATATAAAAAATCAGAGTAAGATTCACACTGGGATTGAAAAGTCACGATATCGTGCATCACTGCGGACGGCAAAGTCTGAGAGGTGGCAAAATTTTTGTGTTGCATTTTCTTATGTTTAAGGACTTTGCTTTGAATCATACATATTTAAAAAAAAAAAGGACCAATTCTTATGTAATTGGATTGTGAGGTTATGGTTTTTACTCTTAATCGTGGGCCGAGGGGATTCAGTAATTGGCATAGTGGTTAAACAATCCCGTGCTAAATTCTAGACATTTTATGTAGTAAGAATTGATATTTATGCCAACAGGTTTGTCATATCCACATTTTAAATACAATCAATAAGTAACTTATAAACATCAAAAAGTCTAAAAACACTAAATTAAATTAAAAAACTCTGCATTTTGAACGACTCTTAAGGCAGGATTTACTGTTTTAAGTGATGCTATTAAGTCTACATGTGACGTCTTTTAAGATTTCCATGGTCTAAAGTCGATTCGGGCGCTGTCTGGCCTATCAACTCAGAAGGAGCGTTATCATCCGAAACGTCAGATGCATGATCCTTGACAGGCTCACTCTGATTCCCGACATTTGTTTTTGGAGATCCAGGACATTCATAGGCACTAATGGAGCTTAGGTTTCTTGTATGGCCACCACCTTCATGATGATGATGATGGGGCTTTTCTTCAAATACTAAAATAAAAAATGACACTTTTATAGCTCGGACAGGCTTTTTAAACTAGAATGTATGACTTCGCCAGAGTTGCTTATACTCTATAGATTCCTCAAAAAATCATCGGGTTCATAAGAGCATGAATAAGAATATAGTGGGTCCCCGGATGGGGTACCGCACTCTTGGAAACCTTCTTATTTTTATTTGCCGAGAAAAAGTCATTCTTTATAAAAAGTTTTGCTTGTCTTATAAAGGAATTCTAGTTGGACAATGGTTAGGCAATCACTTCCACAACAGGTGGATTGGCCGCTATGGACGAACAGCATGGCCAGACCGTTCGCCAGATCTAACCCTGTTGGATTACTTCTTATGGGGGTATTTAAAGCAAAAAGTATGCGTAAAAGATTTCGAAGATGACATAGATTTGTTAAGGCAATAAATTGTGGATGCTGTTACAACCATAAATGAAGATATGATCTCATCTGTCTATGAAGAATTTAGAAAAAGATTAGAGGAAGTGGAATAGTTTTCAACTACACCTCGTGTTTAAGCTTTTCTTCATAATCGAAAAAAAGTTTGTTAAATCAAATTTTTAATAAAAATGTAAAAAATGGTACTTTGCTTAAAGTCGATTTCATATTTTCTAATTTTTAGAATACCCTGTATAATTTATCTTAAGTTTGACAACTGTTTATGACTTCCTAAGATAAGCAAAAGTTTTTATAAAGAATGACTTTTTCTTGGCAATCAAGTTTACTAGAGTGCGGTACCTCATCCGGAAACACATTGTATAATAAGAAGTTAGGTATAGATATTAGGTATTATTTTGTTTCTTCTAAGTGCATATAATAATGCATTTACAACTGATGGTGTCCTAATTGCATTATGGTGGAATATCAGATGGGACTCTTAATAAGGAGGGCAGAGGTGCTCATGAGATCGAATCATACGCCACTATTACTAAATTTAAGTAAATTCTAACTCACATTTATCTAAACTGATAATTGATCCAACAATTTCATTCGCTGTTATAACCTTGTCTTCATCCAGTTGCCTTCGGCGCCGGACAAGCCACCAATCAACCATAAATATACCAAGGGCAAGAATTTTAATTCCCGCACAGAGGCCAACATAGCGATATCGAAATTGTTCAATATCATACAGTAAACAACGTCCTCCGTTGGTTCCACAGGTGCTTTTCCACAACAGACAAGTTGAGTCAATCAAGTTGCCGAATAGGATCGGGGCTGGGATGTAACCAAATAATCTAAATATTACAAACTGCATTCCAAGAGCGAAAGACCTTTCTTCCTCGCCCACCGATCTGCACAAATACAAATTCAAATTAATTTATTTTGTCTTTGGACAATTACAAATTGCATAACGATAGTCAGTGGTAAAAACAAAGAAAGATGAAATGTAGTCAGACTTAATTTAACCTAAACAAAGAATAAAAACATTCGGCCACTAAAAACAATTTAATTTTTTTTTAAATGAAATAAAAAAATACTATTTTATTTCAATTCATCTGGTAAATTATTGAACATTTTCAGCCCCAAGTAGTTTGGTGATTTACTTGTTTTCCAAGATAGCAAAATGAAACGCATAGTTAATATTGACGTATTGAGTATTAAACTCTAAAAGACTTATTTGTTTTTCTTCATGATAGAAAAACAGTATAAATGGTTTTTAAAGTATGCTATAAAAAACAAAAATTGTTTGACAGTTATAAGAAACTTTATTAACGAACAATCCAGTTCTGTTAATGCGTAGTGCAATAATTACTTGTCTATTCGTGGTTTTTAATGTTACTATGTATTCAAGAGATAAACAAATAGACATCTTACCAATTTACGGCAAATATTTCTCATTTTTAGAGAGGAAATTTAGTCAAGAAGAATATCCCAAAATTCATAATTTTGTTATTGATGAGGCAACAGAAATCAATACATTGGCTTCTGCTGAATTGAATCCCACTCTTTTGGTCAGAGAAATAGGACACGAACTGGATATAAGTCGTGAATCAGCTAGAAGTATTCTTAAAAAGCATTGATTTTGTTCATATAAGTATCAATCGCATCAACATTTATATGAAGATGATGCTGATCGAAGGCCAGATTACTGCGACTGTTTGCTTCACAATTATGATGAAGACTAGAATTTCGTGAAATGTATTATTTTCTTTGATGAGTCACGATACACGAATAATGGTACGTTCAATAGGCGGAATACTACATATTTATTGGGCTCAAGAAAATCGACATTTAATGAGGCACGGCAAGAACTGCAGTCGATATGTGGGAAGAAATAATTAGAAATAGGATTATCGGACCAATACTCTTTCAAGGACGTCTAAATGATCAACGATATTGAGATTGAAGGATTTCTAGGAGAATTACCCCTTGAGATTTTGAGGAGACTATACTTTCAACAAGAATGCTGCTCAAGTACTAAATCATTTGATGAACGGGTTATTGCAACCAATGGTCCTATACATCGGCTCCCAAGTTCTCCAGACCTTACACATCTCGATTTTTTCCTATGGGGCTATTTAAAAGAACGTGTATATTATACATTCCAGCAACAGTGGCAATTTTGGAAAATAGAATACGCAAAGCATTTTAAACTATTACGCCTATAATGCTTGACGAAGTGACACAAAATACCGTTTTCACAAGTAGAAAAGTTAGGTCTGCATTTTGAACATCTGTTACGTTGGTAGTCAGCGAAAAAGTGTTTTTTAAGTTTTTTACAGTAAGCTAATAAAGTGTTATTCTTAATATTTAATAAATAAAAATATTTTTCTAATTTTTAAACTGAATTAATTTATGTTGATTAGAGGCCATTTTCTAAATTGTCAAACAAACAATTTTTGTGTTTCAGGGCTTACTTTAAACATCTTTTTTTTTTCTTCCATAATGAAAAACAAATAAGTTTCTTTGAGTTTAATACTCAATGGATTTTGGGTTTGACGGTACTGTTGGATTGGTGTTGAAAAGTTGTATTTAAATGAGGGGGTAGTGCAGGGTGATGCGATTTGAAAAAAAAATGAAACTTTTTTGCAGGCGACTAATTTCGAAAGATTAGAAGGCACCTGATTATTAATGTTGTTTAAAAGTCAAATTTGTATTTTTTCATTATTTTTTATATCATTTATAATGATTTAAACTAGCAGCTGAAATATTAAACAGAAACATATTACGAAATTTCAAAAAGCAAATTTAATGGCGGATCTCTTATACCGTGCTCATAGTTTCTTAAGTAAAATGTCACGATTTACCAGTGGCGGCTGGTGAAATTTCAATAATTTTTTTCTCGTCTGTGGCGTATGGGACCCATACCAAAAATAGGAAACAACATCTCGAGAAGCACTTCTTAAAGACTCCTAAAAAATTTTGAAAAAGTAGTTTGCAAAAGAAATTTTCAAAATTCGATTGCTCACCCTGGTCTAGACTCCTATTTAAATTTTTTTTTTTTTGTCATATACATTTTACTTTTCATCAAAATACAACAATAGGTTTTGGAGTTTATGAAAATATTTTCATTATTAACTGAAATAC
Organism: Rutpela maculata; assembly: GCA_936432065.2. Lineage (NCBI taxonomy): Eukaryota > Metazoa > Arthropoda > Insecta > Coleoptera > Cerambycidae > Rutpela > Rutpela maculata. The sequence goes on from OW386294.2 coordinate 9,613,005, forward strand.
AATGAACTGAAATTTTGTAATTTACAATTTAACAAATTACAAAATTTCAATTCGTTGTATCTCAGTTAGTAATGAAAATACTTTCATAAACTCCAAAACCTATTGTTGTATTTTGATGAAAAGTAAAATGTATATTACAAAAAAAAAAATAATTTTAAACAGGAGTCCCTAGACCAGGGTGAGCAACCGAATTTTGAAAATTTTTTTGCAAACTGCTTTTTCAAAATTTTTTAGGGGTCATTTAAGAAGTGTTACTCGAGATGTTATTTCCCATATTTCGTATAGATCCCATGCACCGCAGACGAGAAAAAATGCCCTGCTAATGTTACAAAAAACAACGTTTGGTTAGCAGAGTAATTTACCAAATTCTTTTGATCTTACCTTAACACTATCATAAGTAGAGGCATCTGTGTGATAGCCACGATAAACGTCATAAAGAATAATAATATCAAAAATGGATATATGGTGTGACAAGAAGAGTTACAAGGACCTGCTGTTGCTACAGGCACGACGGTCACCTCCGCATATTCACTTTCAACTGGGGATGCATAGTTTATGGAAGAACTTGTCCCATCTTTTAAGGATATATTTCCATGTATACCTGAAAAAAAAATACATATCTATATTGTTCGGTTCCTCAGTACAATTAATGAAAAACTTACAGGCACAGTTGGTATAATTAGAACTGAGTATTGAGGTACAGCCGGCATGACAAGGGCTGAAGTAAGTCAATCCGTTATTACCACAAACAGGTTCCACATCGTTCATGCTACACTCGCAACCAAAATTACAGGAGGAGGTTAAGTTAACTTGAAACGGTTGAGTACTATTAAAATAGGGTATAGTAGTACCGGCCATTTTCAAGTTGTCACAACCCAGAAAGAATAACAATCCATAACATAGTAAACAGATAGCGTTTGATATTAGCACAAATTGCACTGCACCCTTAGGTCTTAACTCCATCTTCTTCAATATTACGCCTCCCATGAATATGCCTATGCACGCTCCAGGAATTGCTATGGACCCTGAAAATGACGTTATATATCAATGTGACTATCAGTTTTTAACAGGCCAGCTGCAAGTCCAACAAAGTGGATGTAATTCATAGCAGGCAATGTTTTGCACAAGAAACTGGCACGCATACGTTACGTGATACTCGACATGATTTTGCTACAATAAAATATATTTAATATTCTTACGTGAATCTTAGGGTGGCCCATCTTTTTCGAAATCGAAATTTTTTATTTCTCACCCCTGCAAATGGTTCCATTTGAAGAAAAAACAGTCCCCTCAAAATATTATTGAGGCAAATTGAAGGCAAGGGGTGCCGCAGAATGCATTATTATGCAATAATAAAAGTAAATGGAATTATTTACATTCTTTGGTTGATGCATTGTTTTTTTTTTTTTTAATCAGCAACATTTATCTTTAGAATGACTAATCAAGTCATACAAATATCAAAGACATTATCTGTTGTGACTATGACATGTGTCATACTACTGTAAATTCGTAGTCTAAGAAAACTAGACTAGAAGTTTTTGAAATAAAACTCTCGTTTTATCTTTGTGTATTTTATTATGAAACGTTTTTTTCATACATAGTACCAAATATTATCCTAAATCTACAAGACATATAGTAATAAAAACAATATTTTTTGCACTAGGCCAAAGCATGCGACAGGGTTTCTTTTTTTACATTTGGAAACTGTGATTTATAATCATTTACAACTTGGAGTAAAAACTGTTTTTGGTCTTCATTTTTTGTTAAAATGTCATTATAGTCAGTAATAAGTTTGATTCCTCTCTCAGCGGCATCATTTACAACTTTAATTTTGTTTACAATATTGAAACATCGGGTATAACTTTCATTTTCCCTCCATGTTGTTGGATCATTTTCCAAAAATTCCATAGACAAACCTAATTTTTGAAAAAACTGTTTAGTGTTCTCGCATATGAAGTCTTGAATTTCCTTGTTTTCAACGTCAGTAATGTTACTAATCATAAGTCGTTTAATACCCTCTTGATTTGGTGCTTTCCTATTCAAAGCTTTAACCATTTATCTTTTAGTGGTAACTGAAATATCGTCATCAAAGAAAGATAAGCCAACATTTACTGAATTAAGGTACCACAAATGGTTCACTATTTTCCTACTTGCGGCTTGAGATATTTCTTTGTCAATAGCGGTGCTTTACTAGCAAATGACGCTGTAAACCAGGCCTTTACATAAACCTTTACAATAAAGAGACATATATCTTAGAATACCTATTATTTCTATTTTAGTTAGTTGGAACTGATCTTGGAAAAAAAATATTTTTAAACAGTAAATGGCTTTGGCCATCCAACGTGCATGATGAAATGCCCCTGGTTGATAGAATGTCGTGTGAGTGGGCTCTTCTTCAACAAAAAGTTTAGAAAGCATTAAAAATTCTTTATAATCATCACGAGGCTGTTGCAAAGTTAAAGCTGCATTTAGAAACTTTACAATTTCGGCTTTAACTGGTTGTAAAATGTGTTTAATTTTTGATACCTGAAATCCAGTTTTTAGTTTATTTTGATCTATTTTAGGCCAAAATTCCCTAAAACGTTTAAATAGTGGCACATTTGGACCAGATGAGGAAGGCATTTTTGTGTCAAACACACTTCTCAAAACCACTTCAAAAATATGATGTCTACAAGGAAAATATAGAATATCTCTTTCTAATTTTTGTTGCAATAGTGTGGCTGCCCCATTTATACAACCCATATTTGATGCTGTTGTATCACAACACAAAGCTATTACCTTTTCGTCCAAATTCCATTCACAAAGTACATCATAAACTACTTCAGTCTGTTCTCTTCCAGTTGAATTGGGCAAAGCTGGTACTCCAAGTAGTTGTTCAATATCTCCACTAGTAACTAAGATAGCAAGTCTATCGATATTTCCCATTCCAGTGAGAGAAGGTAAAAGTTTTCCATCCCAATGGATGACTGGGGCCGGCAATTCAGAATTACCGAAGGAAGTTTTTAATATTTCAGCTCTTTCTTCGCGGATGCGTTGTCTAGAGCGCTGAAGTGTGGTTCTGCTGATGGACAAAGATGTGGTGTCATGTCCTAGTGCTTCTGCTACTGCCGTCAAAATATGGACTCCATACCTGTCGCTTATTTTGCAAGCATCAAATGCAGCGGCTATTTTTGGTGTGATGATGTTACATGTTCCATACAATCTCCTTTTTGGCTGTGACGGGCCAGGCTGGTCTTGTAACAACTCTTCTTGGGCTTCGATTATTTCATCTTCATTTTCGTTGGAGTCGGCTGAATTACTACTTGATGATGGACAGGTGACTGTTTCCTCTAATCTAGCTTTTTCTTGTTGACTTCGTTGCATTCGTTCGGATAATTTCTGTAATTTCTCCTGAGCTGATTTTTCTTGAGAAGCAAGTTGGTAATCAATACCATGCATAAATCCAGGACGTCCCTTTTTTCTTTGGTTAATTAAAAACTGCTTATCTTCATCTATTTTCATCAACTCCAATGCATTTGCATGAGAAATGTCAAAAAGGTCGTCCAATTTTTCAACGAAATTTTTTTCTTTATCTCCCGCACTGGCCCTTTTAGCCGATTTTTGTAAGTTCCTCCACTCTGCATAAAGTTTATCTAGTTGTTTAACACAATGAAAATCCTGACGTGTGCGAGCTTTATCCCAAAAAACTGACACCTCTTTTATTGTTAATTTAGCACTTTCATGTACACTTAGCTTCACTTCACGAATGTTATAAAAGAGCACTTGTAATACTTGTCTATTGCCAATAATTTGTGACGAATAGTGTCCAACTAAGTAAATGAAAGTATCCTTTCGTAAGGATCTAACATCAGCCATCGTTAAATGTTTTTTCAAAAAGGAACGTATGCTAGAACTTATAATGTCACCACTGTAAAACACAATTGCAAACTGACATAAAAACCTACCGTAGGTGCATTATATTTCCAAACTTCCAAAACAAATAATTTCTAGGAAATAATTACACCAATAAAACATTATGAGAAAAGAGGTAGATATTTGTATTTTAAGTAAAATTTAAGTGTATTACCGTAATAAAATCTTATCTACAAATTTCTACCTGAATGCGGCACGGGTTACCGTTCACCGAATTATCTGAAACTTTGACATAAATTATTCCTAGTATAATAGTATATTTTCGTGGGGTGAGACTTAAAAAATACGCAAAAAAAATTCACCCCCTATAGAGATGGACCACCCTAGTGAATCTGCATATACTAATCCAAATAGAGAATCCATATATAGAACACATATTCGTAAAACTTTGTTTTGTGAGTAATTTAGATAAAGATTTTATATAATAACTTTGACACCGTGTAAACACAGTAAAACACTGACGTCAGTTTAAGAGTGACGTGCACAGCTTGATACATTGGGACCACATTAGAAGCATATTGGCTTAAAAATTTCAATACACCGTTCAAAATGGAAAAAGTGCTGCCTTTTTGATTTTTTAGAATAAGAAATCACGTGGTGGCAAATGGCAAATGCAGTGGAAGTTCCACTAGCCAAAAACTGTTTCAATTATCAGGAACCTACTTGATCATGTTTTTTTATTGCTCTGGCCATTTGAAAATTCATTGTTTTCCAGCTCTTCGACCCTTGCTGAACATTTTGTGTCACACAGTTAGTTATGAACTCATTGGTTTCCGTTAACGAACGAAAACTATCTGTAGTGTTTTTTTTTTATTTAAGATTAACGTGCTGCTTTACAAGCTTTTATTTAACTTCACCTGTTTGTATCTTAGTTCGTTAGTTTTAAATCAATTCTGAACTACTTAACGATGTCCAATTGAGCTGAAATTTTGCATACACGTGTAGTTCTGGTGACAATACAATAATATGGTACCAAAAAGTGTGTTTTTTAGTTTTTTAAACTATAATCAGATAGTGTGTTCACTCAGACGTTGCATTCTAAGAAATGGTGGAGGATCCGGTACTTTTAAGTAAGGACTGCATAATAAATATAAGAATAATAATTAAAACGTAAATAAAATTTAAAAATAAACTTTAATGCAAAAAAAAAACTTTTTAAAAACAAGTTTTTATTATTATTTAGGTGTAGTAAAACGAAAAAATAAAATTAATTATCTTATAAGCTTGCCGTGTGAATAGAAAAAAAAAAAGAAAAAACGTAGTTACAATCTAAAATAAACTTTTTATGGGGGTGGTTCCAAGAGCAAAATGGGACACACTGTATATAAAAAGTGTCTTGAAATAGCAAGTTTATTCTTGGCATCTCTACTACAAGGCTTCCAGTCAAAATTCTATTTATTTTAGTGATATAGTTGCTGAAAATTTTAGTGACCTAATAGTGATCATATTAGACATTATAATGATCTAAAAATTTCTACTGCAGACATAAGAATGTAATGTAATCGGGAATTTCAGCAATTTTTTTTTTAATTCAAAAATGAGTTCTTTAGATTGGGGCGAGCGTAGAGGCGACTTCAATGTGAATATCAGTCGATATTCCATTGAAGCAACGTCGAGCGCGGTTAGTACTTGGATGGGGTCCCATCTCGGGAAATACAGCGTTCTCGTCCCACCTTCTAGCGGCTTGTATATCAGTGTAAACGCGGAAGTTACGTAATTTCAGACGAGGATTACGTAGTGGATATACCATCCTTCGGAGGGGATGTAGAGCAGGCGGTCCCTTGTCTATTAAATGTTAGGCAAGTAAAAGATCCATACTCTTCTTAAGGGAAGAGGTTCGGCAAAATTTCCAGGTTGGGGGTAGCTCGTCTCCTGGCGTCGGTGATAGGCTCTGGTAGCGGAAGTTAGTTTAGATTAAAAGAAGAGACCCGTATTTTTTTTAAGCACAATAAACGTGAAAAAAAATGTTAAAGTTTAGTATTTGACAGCGACAAGTGTCAGTCTATGGCAGAAAACATGAAAGTAGATACAATTATGCAGTATTTGTAACCGTCACCGGTAAATCAAAGAAATTCTCTGCTACGTTTGTCTACGTCGCAAAACGTTTAGTGACTTTTTCACACCAAAACTTATGGGGCTTTAAAAAATACAATGAACTGAAAATAATTGTTTAAAATATTACTGGTAAGTTCTGAATATATTATATTTTCATATTAATAATTATTTTTAAATATTTAGACTGAACTGAAATTCCCCATTTCTAGATAACATTTTATTTCATGTTAATATCTTTAACAGTATGAAAAAAAAAAAAAAGGTGAACGCACTAGTAGTAGTACCCATAAAATAATAAATAAGAAAAATTTAAACACAAATATCTAATAGAATTTATAAAAAATGCAGATACAATATATATACTGAACAATATAAAAACTTATTTCTTAGAACGTTTTTGTTTTTTATCTAAGAAGTTGGAAATAATATCATTCTTTCGTTTGTTAAGTTTTCTTTCTAATGATACTGTACTTTTTGCTTTCGTTTTTTGAAAATTTTTTGTTTTATTACAGCCGTCCAGTAAACACTGGGCTATCCGAGCTTCATTCAAATCTCCATTTTTAATAGCCTTTTCTAATCGACTAGTGGCTTCTTTAAGTAGCGTATCCAAATGTTTGCTTTTCTTCTTCTTTCTTGTTTGAATTAATTCGCGAAAATATAACAAATGAACTCGATAGGGATTTACCTTCGATACAAAGGAATTCACGTATAAGGAAAAGTTTATATAGTAAAGTAACAGCGGAAATTTGTCATGATATATAAATCGCTGTCACATATTGGTGAATTTGTGTGTATCGAAGGTAAATCCCTATTGGGTTCATTTGTTTTATTTTCGCGAATTGTTTCTTCTAAAACATCAATTGGTTTTTTTTCTTCTTGTAATCTGTTCAAGAACATTTGCTCCTCCTTTTTTTTTCTTCGGAAATTTTAAGTTTTGTTTCATTTTCTATTTTTTTCTTCTGTTAAATAGTTTTGGTAGCTTTTATGAGCTGTTGTTGCTTTCTGAATCACAGCTATGTGTCTTGATAATAAAAAATGACTTTTAATGACCTTTTTCATGGAAAAAGTGACATTTAGAGACCTATTAAAAATAAAGTGACTTTTAGTGACTTAAGTGACCTCGCTGGAAGCCCTATCACTAAATTAGAGATCAGAATTAGATTTTTTCACCTTTCTCTGTAGATATCTGTGAATACATTACTCGAATTGAAAAAAAAAAACAAAAAATACAGAATACAGAGAACATTTAAGAGGGGGCACAGGAAAAGATGTTAGAATTTTTATATGTTTTTCATTATTAAATATCAAATCAAAAATCAAAACAGAAAATCACTTTCTACAGATTTTTATAAATGAAACCAAAATTTGGGTACTCTAATTTTACCGTATCGGAGAATACCAAGGGGGCCATACACCCCTCACCCATCTGAATCAGCCCCTGTTATTTGATGGCTTACTTTTTGCAAGTAAACAAATTGACCCAAAGTATCAGTATATAGCGCGTCCCACTTTTAATGCCCCCCTCCATATCTCAGTTATTAGTTATCGTATTTCAACCAAATTTAGAACGACATCAAAGACCTTTTTTTTCTATTTTGAATAAATTAAAACTTATTTTAGTCATTTATTTTGGCTAGCAGGATCCAAATATGCAAAAATATACAGGTTGTCCCATTTAAAAATTTGATTTTCATGTAAATTGCATCAAAACCGGAAGTCGGCCATTTTGGTTATTTACATTATATAATTGGAAATTTCATCCCATATTACTACACTAATTTTGAAAAAAACCCATTCGCCCTTCAACAGTTACAAGAGTGTACCTATCGGCTGAGCCACCCAGTATCCAAAATTTAACGAAACGAATTGTTTGTTGAAATAAAGTCATTCCGCATTTTCTATTTAATAATAATAATAATAATAATAAAGCATTTATTGTGCATATATACATATTGTAATGTGTTACAACCCTTAGAATGAATGTAGTGTATTTGCACCTACTCGAAAAAGAACCTACCAGAAGATTCCAAAGTGACATCTGGAATTATCGAGAGAATGGTGGCGTCATCACAGAACAATCGAGATCTGTCATTTTTAGGTATAAAAGACCAACCGCATTCTCGGCGAGTAGTTCAGAAAGTTCAGAAAATATAGAAAGTGAGGTTAAGAGTTTAATGATAAACAAAGTAATAAACATTGTGATTTTAGTCAGTAAAGTGTATTTAAATTAACGATAGTATTGTGAAGTATCCAGTAAATATTTAATAAAGTGTGTTAGTGGACATCTCTTGTTATAATTTTTGGAACCCACGGATTTTGCAAGGGGTAGTTTCCTAAGGGTGGAAACACGTTACAATATAAATTAACATACACACAAAAGGACTAGGCACATTTAAATGATTTTAACCTAACCCTAAAAAATATAGTCAATAGTACAATAAAATACGATAAGGAATAATAAAATACAGCAAATACACAGAAACTTTTTGAAAAATATAAATATAAAATATTACTTAAAATTTTGTAAAGTCAATATTATTTAAACTATTATCACATATAGCTTGCTTTAGTTTGGACTTCAGTGAAGCAACAGAGATGTTGTGGAATTCAGTAGGTAAATTATTTAGGATATAAGATGAAATATAAGAAAAGCTTCCCGAAAAAACAGCACTATGATGTAAAGGTACTGTGACTCGGTTAGTAATGTTTCGTAAGTGTCTGTCATGAACTTGATCACGTCTTATAATTTTGTTAGATAAGTACTCAGGTAATCCTGTTTGTAAAATCTTGTTAAGAAAGCATGAGTAGTGTACGAATCTAGCTTCGTTTTGTTTAAGTAGGCCCAAGTCTCGAATGTAAGGTGTAATATGAGCATAACGTGGTATATCAGTTAAAAACCGAATACAATGATTTTGCATTCTTTGAATACGTATTTTATTTTCAATCGACAAACACGGGCCATATACAATATCACCATAGTTCATTTGTGATATAACTACATTATTAATTAGCATCTTTTTTGTCTCAACATCCAAATATTCTTTGAATGGGAAAAGCTGTTTTAAACTTAAATATGCTTTACGGCATATTAGATCAACATGCTTGGTAAATTTAAGCTGATTGTCAAAGGTAACTCCCAAGTTTCTTACATGCTCAACAGTTGGTATGTGTTCATTATTAATCGTAAGTGAAAAATCTCTGACTTTATTAATATTTTGGTTAGAACCAATTAGAATGTGTTGACATTTATTTGGATTTAGCAGCAAGGTATTATCATAAGACCATTGCTTTATTTTATCTAAATCAGAGTTAATTTCATAAACTGCATTTTGTGCATTGTCAAGTGAGAAACTACTACCAAGCGAAATGTCGTCTGCAAACATATAAATATTACAATATTCAACAACATGTTGTAAATCAGAAATAAAAATAGAGAATAGCAAAGGGCCTAAAACAGATCCTTGCGGTACGCCTGAAGTAATAGAACGAGAAGCTGACATATACATTTTTTCTGAAGTTTGAAGAATAGTACATTGATTTCTATTAAATAAATAATTGTTTAGCCATTGTAAGCAGTTATCTCTAATACCGTAGTAATGAAGTTTTGCTAAAAGGCAGTTTAAATCAATTGAATCAAAAGCCTTGGTCATATCAAGAAGTGTTAAAGAATTAAGTTATCGATAGCCGTGATGAAATCGTCTGTCATTGAACAAAGAGAAGTTATTGTACTGAATCCTTTTCTATACCCTGACTGTTTAGGTGGTAAAATGTTTAAAGCCTCAACGTACCCAGTTAATTGAATATGTAGGGAAGCCTCAGCGATTTTAAGAGGAACAGGCAATAAGCTGATAGGTCTTAAATCAGATAAGTTTTCAATGATGGAATTAGGTTTTTTGGGAATTGGTTTAACAATTGCCGTTTTCCACAAATCAGGTACATTGCCGATTTCGAATGAATAATTAATAATATGAGTAAGTGGCTCGACTACCCAAGTGAGAGCTAGCTGCAACATTCTAGCAGAAATCTTATCATAACCCATTATATAAGGTTTTTGTTTTAATATCAATAGTTTGATACAATCTGGTTCAACAGGAACATACTCAAATTGGTTTTCAGACACTTCAGAATAAAATCTGCTTAAAGAGTTGGGTTGGGTAGATAAATTAGGTATTGAATCAAGAAAGAAGCCATTAATATCATTTGAATTTCCCAAATTTGGTGGTAAGGAAAGAGATTTACTTTTGTTATTATCATGTACATTCCACCTTTTCAGATCAGACCATAACAGTTTGCTGTCAAAACGATGTAACTGTAAGGTTTGTGTGAAATACTTTTTTTTTCTAATTTTAACGAGTAGTTATAGTGATTTCGTAGAAGACAGTACTGATTTCTGTTTTCAGTAAGTCTAGTCTTTCTGTACTTCAACCAAGATTGCCTTTTTCGTTTTCTTAATTCATGTAGTGTCTTCTTAAACCAGGGTTGAGATTGTCTTCTACTATTACATGTAATATATTTAACAGGAGCATGAGTATCAAACAGTTTTCTTAAACAAGAATTGAAATATTCCACTTTATCATTCAAATTTGGTATGAGATACACATGACTCCAGTCAACTAAATTGCCATCATGTTGAAATTTTTTAATATCAAAATTCTTAAAACATCGTATTGGTTTCTTTAACGAATTCGGAGTGCTATGTAGTAGTTCTAATGTACATTCAATTAAATTGTGATCGGCCAAACTAAAGCTTCAAATTACACTTTTAATGTATTAAAAAATGAATAACTAGGAAAAGAATTGTTTTTAGAAAAAATCATTCTCATTTTCTATTTAAATTCACCTTTTCTACCACATAGTCCCATCAATACTTGCTAATTTTGTGGGCCAAAAATTTCCATTGAAAAATTACTACTTACAAACTTTGAATCAGGCAGCTCTGTAATTTTTCGGGCATCAGGGATTGTCGAATTAGAAAGTATTGATAACAGTGAATTTAAATAGAAAATGAGAATGATTTTTTTCTAAAAACAATTCTTTTCCTAGTTATTCATTTTTTAATACATTGAAAGTGTAATTCGAATTTCGCAACATGAATTGCCTTTTATATATAAAGTAATGGACGATTTTATTCCAAAGTTTTTTACCCGTAAGATACCAAAAACAAATTTCAAGAACAAAATTGCTATTCCACAATAACGTTTGAAAAATGAAAAACTCACTCCGTAGTGTACTTACCCGTAAATACACTAGCTTGGCTTTTCCCTAAACTAAATTGCGTCTCGAGATACTTGGGCAAGAATACCACAAAACCAGACACAATTATTAGCTCCATACATGCTCCTAGGCAAGTAACAATGTAAACGGGGTTGCAGGCCAGCCTCCACATTGAAGCAGGAATATCTAAAAAAAAAAAAATGAGGAATATTATTATCAAAAAATAACACGAAGTACATTCCGAACTCTTACCTTTGATATCCTTTCCATAACCAGTATCATTTTTAGTAGCATTACTAACTATTTTCGGTGCATTGTTGGTGTTGTTTGTGCTGCTTGTACCAGCTCCGTTAGCAGCAGCTGCTTTTTCCAGAAGCCGAATTTTTTCTTTTTCGTGAGTCAATACTTTGGGGAAGGAGAAAAATGGTATTGACACCATTATAAGTAGTAATCCACAAAGAAGAAATCCGCCCCACCACATTCCTACCCATCTACTGTCGCCAGCATCTGCAAAGGATTTTATGTAAAGCTGTTTCGTTGAAACATTTACACTTCCTTACCTATTGATATGATTTGTGTGAAAGAATCCATGTGGAATGATAAAAGATAGGCACCAAGTAAGAATCCTAATACTGGACCAAAAGCTGCCATACTGTACATACAACCTACAACACACTTTGTTAAATAGGCACTGAATTCTAAACCGAGGTTTAATGGAGCACAGAAACTTTAAATTTTAACCCAGAGAAAATTTTAGTAAAGCTTAAAATTTACAGTTCTATTTGGTGTGCATAACATATCCAAAGATACCCTCGTTCATGGTTTCTATAATGACTTTAAATCAGCAGATTTCAATCCAATTAATAATTTTTTAAACCAGTTTTCCTGGAACTCTCCACTCTAAAATAAAACAGCAGGGTAAAGGCATAATTCCAAAGCGCTTGAACAATGGTCTGCAATGTTCCGAATATCCAGCTTCGGACTGCTCGTTTTTGCAGACGGAATATCCTCAGAGCATGACTTGATACTCCCCAAAGAAAGGCTGAATAAGAATAAGTCATGATGTTGTTGAACAGGGTAAAATACGCCATTATATGTTGTGGATATCACATTATTTAACTATTTTAAAACATAAAGTGATGTGGCTAACCTGCCAGTTAGGCAGTCTACGTAAGCTAGCTAGTTTAAAGAGCTATCTAAATATACACCTGGTGCTTTGACAGACTTAACTCTATCAGAAGCCATGTTCCCATGTTAGCAGACTCTTGAACAACCGTTTACTTTCAATAGCAAAACTCTCCCAAATAGTGCTTTAATATAACTGTTTTATAAGATAATAGGAAACTATTATAAAATAGTTTTAATATATATATTTATAACTTTGCTGAAAATACTGCCGAACATTACTAAAGAAGCGCTATAAAATTATTTAGTTTTATAAGCTGAAATGTTTTATAGTTAGTCACGGAAACGTTTCTGAAATAATTTCTTAACTACTTTATAAAATATTTTATAATTTTGCTGTGAAGACGTCTGAATGATAAATTTATAAAACAGTTCAATTGCAGACAACCAAATAGTGTTTTCTGCAACTCTAATATAATCAATTAGCATTTTAGAAGCATTAATAAAACAACAATAAAACCAAATAATCATATAACGTTTAAATTATAAAACAAATTTGCTGGTTGGCTAATTTTTATACGCACTATTTTCAATTGTATTTTGGAAACGTGTCAATTTTCAGTTTTACTAACATTTTCTCTCGACCGTCTTACACCTAAAATTCCTAACCTACAGACTTACCTATATAAATAGAAGAGCTTTCAGGCCTAACATGATCGTCAATGTATGTGGTTCCTAAGGTAAACAAGGGCGAGCCGCCACACCCTAAAAGTAATTGTGCAAGAACGAAAAGCAATACTGGTCCAGTGGTGGAGGGTGAACCTCGAATGCAGTTATCCCCTCTTAAATTGTTAGGGGCAAGAGGTGGCGAAGATAACCCTGAAGATAACCTCCCTAGTCCCATATCTTGTTCATGCACCGATATCACCCTGCACATATTTTCATCGGTGGTGTTAGCCACATTTATGCCATTGTTTTCTTCCGCTATGAAGTGTGGCACCATGAAAACCAGCGAGCCTACTCCCATTATAACAGCACCTACGCCTATCCAGACGGGAATGTGTCTCCGGCTGCCAAGATAACTTACAAATATAACAGTTATCACATTTCCTATTTCATAAGATGACGCCACAAGGCCGGACAGGCTTGACGGTATCTCAAAACGTTTTTCAATTGTTGTTATCACAGAATTGATATATCCAGAACTTAATGCTTGTTGTAAGGTAACAAGGAATGACAAGAGTAAAACGAAAAACTGAAAAAAAAACATATATTAGGGAAGATTGGTACACAGGGTGTTCTGTTTAAAGTTAACCCACCCCATGGTATTTCCTCATTTCTAATATTAGCACAGGCAAGGCATTTTATTGCAGACATAAAATGAGAGAAATCACTTAGATATAAAATAAACAAAAAGAGCTCCAGTACAGAGCCTTGAGGCACTTACTATTTTAAAAACCGCCCTCGTGATAGAACATTTATTTCTAAAGCCAAATTGACTGCAGCTTACAAGCATACTTTTTTTTTAAATTTTTTTGTCATTTATTCCCACGGATGACTAAGATAAGTCTTTTTACTTATTTACTGTTAAAAAATTTAATAGGCCTGCAATTTCGAAACAAATAGAAATCGACCTACCACTTTTGTGTTTTTTAGTCTTACTTTATGCTCTCACAATTTGAACATAACGACACAGGACACATTGTAATTGTTTGACTCATGATAAGTAACAAGCCTTTTTTTTAATGATTTCAAAAATTTTGGAAAAAATTGGAATTATTGAAATGGGCAGAAAGTTATCGATAGTATTAATATCGCCTTTTTAAAAGAACTGAAACTTTGGCAACCTTATAAGCACTTGTGGGAAATAACCTTGTAATGCATGCATTGATGAGCATTGTAAGTGGAAGTAAAATTACATCTATGGTTTCTTCAACATATCGACTATTTATACCATAAATGCTAACGCAATTGGGGTTTTAAATTTTTTACTGTCAGTTTTGTTAAAAGTAATCTAAAAATGACCAAAATCGTAATCTTGAAATGAAGAAAAAGGAACATGCGTATATATTTACTATTTACATCGCTATTTACTGTTAAGAATCACAGTATTAGAGTTATCTTCCCTCTTCCCCGTGGAAAAATGCAGTTAAACATGTCTTAATATAAATTTTAAAAAGTTTTTTATAAACGTATCCTTAAAAAGCCCAAGGCCATGGATGGAAATCTCGCAGAATGGTTATATAGGGGTGAACACGAATATGGTATATCCCCATTTTTTTTTTTAATTTTTGAAACTTACACCGTCTGTACATGGAGGACCAAATTAGATGGGATTTGGGGTTTTCTTTAAAACTATGGCAGAGAGACTCAGTGTCCTGAGCTCGATTCTCGAGAAAAAAACAATAGCGTAAACCGTGACCTTTTTCACCACCGAGCCACAGAGCGTTTTTGGATGACCTCTATATCTCAATTACCAAGTGTCGCATCGAAAATCGAGTAACACATTCTTAAGGCACTTTTTTGAGTAGAATCCGTTGCTGATAAGAAGAAAATTATACATGCTTCAGTTTTCGACATATAGACATAACTTTTTAAATAGAACACCCTGTAAATTATTTTATTATTCGATCACAACTTAAATTAGCTCTCCAACGATATCTCATATGTCATATTTATCTCTAGAAAAAGTGGTTAATTTTCGAAAAAGGGTCTAGCCGTACTTCCATGGCGAAACTGCCCCCGATAGGAACCTATATCGTAACTTATGTTATATTGTAGAGGGCGCTAATAGTAGTTGATCGAGTAGATATTAGCTCTATATCTTAGTTAATTGAGGAGCTATTTGAAAAAAAGTGTCCGGAGACGACTTTTTTTCAAAGCGATATATCTTAGTTAATTTTAAAGCTAGGAAAATAAAACTAAATGGCAGTGTTATGGTACACTTTATAGTTTATTTTATAGCATTTCCTATGGGCCAAGCCTAAATAAAAGTATTTAAAAAATGCAAAGAAAAATTTTGTCAATCGATTTCTATCAGATCTAATTGAATTACCACTTTGAAAAAAATATATAATAATTGCCTATGTCTTGCCTAACAGCATGCCAAGTTTCATTAAAATACAAGAGGTGCAACATGTCGAAAAAAAAATTAAAATAAGTGGACCGCCACCTTACGACCACTATGTTGACGCTTTTAATTTGCATTACATTTCAATAATCTTTGGAAAAGTTGCGTTTTGACAGCTCATAAAAAGTATATCAACGGTTGGTGGTGTGAATTAGCCTATTACAATGTTTTTTTGATCTACTTTTATAGTGACTGTAGTCGGTCTCAGTTAAGAATGCAGTTGTTTTCGTTATGAGCGGAGCACAGTTTGTACAGGATATGGGAATTCCCAAGTAAGTGGAATCCCCCATGGCCGACTCAAGCCAGTTGGCACATAAAATAAAAATTAACGGTTTAAATTGGCTTTTGTTTGGCATTTGGCTCTTTTATAAATATATTGAAATTATTTAATTCATATTGCAGCATATTTTGTTTAGATTAATGAAAGCTCATTATAGATGTAAATCCTCTAAAAATGTCAAGTGTTATAAGAAATAGGTAAACCTACTACTTGCTTGTGCTCGATATCAGGCGAGCTGTTCTTGTCTCTGCCGTTATGAACTAAATCTTTGATCTCTCTCGCGCAGCGCACATTGCACATCGAAGTTTATTTTACTGTTTTATGATATTTATGAATATTAATACAAAAGAAATTGTACTAATTGTTCATATATTGTTCGGCTATTTCCTTCCATTTTTATTAAAATCAGACTGCTCTAGTTATATTTATCTCTTTTGTTATAAATAAGGATTCACAAACACGGTATCGCCTGTGCTAAACGCTGTGCGATGTGCGAAGCTCAAGTTGTTGATTTCATCACTCTCATTTAAGAGCATGGTTCTATTTAATTTTATTGTGCGATGTGCGAAGTGCGGTGCTATGTGCGTTGTGCGGTGCACCGACGTGACGACGTGGTCATGCAACTTACACGGAGGTTATGATATTCGTGTACACTTTTTAGGCAGGTATATGAGAGAGATCAAAGATACAGTTCAGAACGGCAGAGACAAGAACAGCTCGCCTAATATCGAGCACAAGCAAGTAGTAGGTTTACCCATTTCTTATAACACTGACATTTTTAGAGGATTTACGTCTATAATGAGCTTTTATTACTCTAAATAAAATATGTTGATAAGGTGATTCTTTGAACTTGGTAATGTATGATATATGTCAGTAGCATGCGATTTTAAGGGGGGTTTCAAAAGCCGATTTGTCAAAAAAAGTATTAGGGATTTTTTGGAAAAAAAATACTAAGGTATTCTTAATCAGCACCTTTAGAAACCCCTTTGTACAAGATTGCATCGTAGTGGGTACAAAGGTGTTTGAAATAGTGGCTGTCAAAAATACAATTTTTTCAACCAAAACTAATTTTTATTTGTAAAACGGTTTCCCAAATCAAAAAAATCTATTCTTCATTTTTTGTTCAGAATAATGCATTGTACTAGAGTGAATTGATTTTATAACAAAATAAGAAAAAAAGGGGGTGTTGCGATCTTAAGTGGGTCACACTGTATACTTTTTTTTCTTATTTTGTTATAAAATCAATTCAGTCTAGTACAATGCATTATTCTGAACAAAAAACGAAGAATAGATTTTTTTTTATTTGGGAATCCGTTTTACAAAAAAAATTAGTTTTGGTTGAAATAATTGTATTTTTGACAGCCACTATCTCAAACACCTTTGTACCCACTGCAATCTTGTACAAAGGGGTTTCTAAAGGTGCTGATTAAGAATACCTTAGTATTTTTTTTTCTAAAAGAATCCCTAATACTTTTTTTTTGAAAAATCGGCTTTTGAAACCCCCTTAAAATCGCACGCTACTGACATATATCACATATTACCAAGTTCAAAGAATCACCTTATCGATCTTTTCTTACCACCAAAATTTTAAGTTAATCAAGTATCAATTAACGGGTATACAGAGGTGTTGCGATCTTAAGTGGGTCATACTGTATGGAAGAAAAGTGCCAAATAAAAGCCAATTTAAACCGTTAATTTTTATTTTATGTACCAACTGGCTTGAGTCAGCCATGGGGGGATTCCACTTACTTGGGAATTTCCATATCCTGTGTAAATTGTGCTCCGCTCATAACGTAAACAACTGCATTCTTAACTAAGACCGACTATAGTCACTATAAAAGTAGATCAAAAAAACATTGTAATATTCTAGTTGACACCACCAACCGTTGATACACTTTTTATGAGCTGTCAAAACGTAACTTTTCCAAAGATTAATGAAACGTAATGCAAATTAGAAGCGTCAACATAGTGGTCTTTTAAGGTGGTTCACTTACTTAAAATTTTTTTTCGACATGTTGCACCTCTTGGATTTTAATGAAACTTGGCATGCTGTTAGGCAAGACATAGACAATTATTATATATTTTTTTCAAAGTGGTAATTCAATTAGATCTGATAGAAATCGATTGACAAGATTTTTCTTTGCATTTTTTAAATACTTTTATTTAGGCTTGGCCCATAGGAAATGCTATAAAATAAACTGTAAAGTGTACCATAACACTGCCATTTAGTTTTATTTTCCTAGCTTTAAAATTAACTAAGATATATCGCTTTGAAAAAAAGTCGTCTCCGGACACTTTTTTTCAAATAGCTCCTCAATTAACTAAGATATAGAGCTAATATCTACTCGATCAACTACTATTAGCGCCCTCTACAATATAACATAGGTTACGATATAGGTTCCTATCGGGGGCAGTTTCGCCGTGGAAGTACGGCTAGACCCTTTAATATTTTGTGAGGAGGCCATGGAAAACTAAACTACAATAAATGTTCGAATTGTCATCCATTGACAGCTATGCATATTTATCGCATTTCTAATATTATTAAGAAGGCCATGGTAAAAAAAAAAGAAAATCGAAATAATCGTAAATGTCAAAAACTAATTTGTGAGTTAATTGTGAGTGAGCATTTTTTAAAATGGTTCAATTTAGTAATGATGAATAATATGATCTGATTATGTGTTTTATAGAATGCGGAGAAGCTTCCAAGCTTTATTTTAATAGGTAAGTTATAGACAGCAAAACTTTGTGCCAAAAGTGCCGCCTAAACAATATTTTTAGACGTCCAGAAAAGAGACAGCCAGACATAAAAATATTTAAAAGGCTACAACAAAATTTAAGAGTTTGGATCATTTGTAAACTCTCGAACCAAAATATATAATAAAGTAGGTAGAGAAGTTGTAGAAAATATTGTTTTAGATACTGTAAGAGAAAATCCAATATATCGTCTCGCGAAATCAGGAAAATTTAAAAATCCTAAAAACAACTGCGTTGCGTTGCTTAAAAAAAAATAAATTCAAAGCCTACAAAATTATGATTAGTCACTATCTAAAGGGTGTTTTTTTTAGAAGTTTGTTTTTTGAATGGGCGACACTGTTTCTAGAGACAGTTAATTTAACAACTGACAGCTGATTTCTGCTCAGTATGTTTTGCCATTTCACCATGAGTAGACTTACGTAGAACAACGCTTGCAAATTGTGCAAATTTATTTCGAAAATCATGGTTCAGTTCGCGAAACTTACCGTGCGCTACGTCCATTCGACGTGTTCGATATAATCGTCCATTCGAGCAACTCATTCGAACAACCATAAATCATTTTCGCACCACGCATACTTTGATTGATAATGTACATCCGCAGAGACGTCATACAGTGCGCACCCAAGAAGTTGTTGCTGCTGTGGAGCGTAGTGTTGAGGAGGATCCGAATGAGTCGATTCGCCGTCGTGCACAGCAATTCGAGCTGTGTCCATCCACCTTATGGAAGATTTTGAGGAAAGATCTTGGGTTACGAGCTTACAAGATTCAGCTCATGCTCGAAGTAAAGCCGCGTGACCATCATTTGCGTCGGATGTTCGGTGAATGGGCCGAAAACAAGATTGTTCTTGATCCTTATTTTCACCAAAAAATTTTGCGTCGTGGACCTGTGAATTGGCCTCCACGCGCGGGTGATATCACGCCTTGGATTATTTTCTGTGCGGATATGTGAAGTTGCTAGTCTACGCCGATAATCCAGAGATATTGGACCATTTGGAAGCCAACATTAGACGAGTTATTGCCGACATACGGCCCCAGCAGCTCGAAAAAGTGATCGAAAATTGGACTTCCAGATTGCCCTACATTCGAGCCAGCCGCGGCACCCACATGCCCGAAATCATATTTAAGCACTAATGGCATAAAATTATATTTCCAATAAATTCAATACCATGGGTGCTAGCAAGATTTTTATGTGTTTTATTTCATTTTAAAGTTCTATTCCTCTAAAAAAAAACACCCTATATAAACAAACGACTTTCAAAGGCGTCTCGATTTTTGCCAGTGGTTTTTGCGTCAGTGCAATGAAGTGCCAGGATTTGAAGGAACAAGGACCATATAAGCAGTGCCAGAATTTTTAATCGGCATAATAACCACCATTGGACTCCTAATCGTCAAGGATGATTTGGATTTGGTGTATGGTGTGGTTTTATCAGATACCAAATAATAGGTCCTTATTTTTTTCACGGTAATTTGAATACCGAAAATTTTATTAACATTCTACGACAAGAAATAGAGCCCTTTGTAGACAATATGCCTGTAAGGCAATTTCAAAAATTAATTTACCAACACGATGGCGCCCTAGGTCATACGTCAAATGAAACACGAAATTATTTAAATGCTCAATTTGGGGAGGATTGGATAGGTATATATACAATGTGTTCCACTTTTCATGGAGCCACCCTCATATCTCGCTCACCTGATATCCGAATATTTTGAAATTTTGGTGGTGAATGTATACCTATAAAGTGAGCCTTTAAACGTAACCACATTCGACTGAAGTCAGAGGCGTTCGATTCTATGATGGAAAAAGGGGGGCGATTTTTGAAAAAAAAGTATTAGCGATTTTTTTAGAGAAAAATTAGTAAGATATTCTTAATCAGCACCTTTAGATACCCCTTTGTACAAAATTACATCGTTGTGGGTTCAAAGGTGTTTGAGATATGAGCCGTCAAAAAAAAAATTTTTCAACATAAAATAATTTGTATCTGTAAAACGGATTCTCATATGAAAAAAATGTATTCTTTATTTTTTGTTCAGAATAATGTATTGTACGAGTATGAAACGATTCTATAACAAAATTACTATTTATTTAATAAGACAAAAATTCTAATTTGTACATACCTACCATGTTTCTAACAAATAATCTTCAATAAAGACCTCAGTAAGCAATGAAAACAAAAGTTATTGCAAGTGTCAATGTATTATTGAACGTCAATAAGTTAATACGTTAAAAATTTAATGAATGCTGGTTTAATGTTACATGATAAGTGAACTGAAATTTTTTATGATAATGGCTCGGCGTTTAACAATGCAAGAAAAAGTGGAATTGGTTCGTTTAGTCGGAGATAATGCCAGAACACATAGAAAAGCTTCTGATGAATTTAATTTACAGCATCCTGGCCATCAGCATCCCATTCGCCATAAATTGGTAGCAACCATCAATAAAAATTTTGACAATACAGGAAATGTATGTAAGTTAAGACCAAAGAATTATAATTTACAAAATCGGCAAAATCAAAACGAGGAACGCATTTTACAATATTTTAGAGAACATCCAAGATATAGTATAAGGCAAGTAGCATTAAATCTAAATATTAGTAAGAACATCGTTTGGCGTTGCTTGAAAAAAACATAGAAAAAGAGCATTCAAGCCAAAATTTCTACATACCCTAGAAGAAGGTGATACTGACAGAAGATTGGATTTCTGTTTTTGGGCCCAGGGTGAATTTTTAAACAATGTAAATTTTCTGAAAAACGTCATATTTACTGATGAAGCAACATTCACTACCAATGGGGTAGTATGCTCTCAGAATTGCCGTTTTTGGGCTGACGAAAATCCCCACTGGTTTATCAGTACTAAAAGGCAATACGTGTCAAAAGTTAACGTTTGGTGTGGTTTATGGAAAGACCAGATTATTGGCCCTTTTTTCATTCCGAGATTGAATGGAGAAGCGTATTTAAATTTGTTGCAAAGAGAAATTCAACCCTTTCTCAATAATCTGCCTCAAGATGTCAGAAGGAACTTGTATTATCAACTTGATGGTGCCCCGGCTCATGACGTTGCAATGCAAGGGGTTGGCTAGAAGATAATTTTCCAGGTAGATGGATAGGTTTAAGAAGTCAAGTGCATGAGTTTCCCCCGAGGTCTCCGGACCTAACACCACTTGATTTCTATTTGTGGGGTCGTCTAAAAAATATAGTGTATAAGGACAGACCACGTAGCCAAGATGAGTTAATGATCAAAATTAGACAGGCATGTGTTAAAATCACTCCAGCCGAGATTAGGAAAGTTGTACTCCTTGTAAGAAAACGGATTGAGCAATGTATTCGGAATGATGGTGGTTACATAGAAATGCAAAGAATTATATAATAAAATTATTTGTGTAGATTATTTCTTAGAAACATGGTAAGTATGTACAGATTAGAATTTTTGCCTTATTAAATAAATAGTAATTTTGTTATAGAATCATTTCATACTAGTACAATACATTATTCTGAACAAAAAATAAAGAATACATTTTTTTCATATGAGAATCCGTCTTACAGATACAAATTATTTTAAATTGAAATTTTTTTTTTTTGACGGCTCATATCTCAAACACCTTTGAACCCACAACGATGTAATTTTGTACAAAGGGGTTTCTAAAGGTGCTGATTAAGAATATCTTACTAATTTTTCTCTAAAAAAATCGCTAATACTTTTTTTCAAAAATCGACCCCCTTTTTCCATCATAGAATCGAACGCCTCTGACTTCAGTCGAATGTGGTTACGTTTGAAGACTCACTTTATAGGTATATATTCACCACCAAAATTTCAAAATATTCGGATATCAGGTAAGCGAGATATGAGGGTGGCTCCATGAAAAGTGGGGCACATTGTATTTATATCACTCAGGACTAGTTTATCAATGTCTATTTAGCTAAGTCAACTAAATTGATAACTAACCATTAACTTGGCTAACTGGACGTTAATAGACAAGAAAGTAGTTTAGATATTGTTTAATTACTTCCACATCCAGTGGAAGTATAGTAACGACAAAAAAATTTTTATTGTTCAAATAGGCTTAGAATGTCATGAAACGTCGAGATTTTAAGTTTGAGCGAAAAAAAAATTTCTGTCTGTCGGTCTGTAACTTTTTTTTGTGCGCACGTTTACTCTGGAACCGTTTAAGATATTGACTTGAAATTTGGTACACGTATGTATTTTAACGTGATCTGGAACTAGATTATATTTTCATCTTGTTCTATCGAAGGGTTGGGGGTAAATTGAGGTAAATTTGGGGTAAATAGGTAAATTAAGCAGGTAAGAGTCCAGAAAATTGGTATTTAGTATATTAAAGAGAAGCTAAGGTCTCAAAAAAATTTTTGGCATTAGCCACCCCCATTACCCCATTATTAAAGGGGATGAAAAAAAAATGTGATTTAGTGTGTGTACAAGAACCAGAAACCTCAAAATATTTTTTTACTTCATCCACCCCCACTACACCCCCACCCCACTACCAATGTGGGGTATCGTTTTATAGGTTTTTGGGGTAGAGGATTTCAAATATTATCTTATTAAAGTTCCATAAGCAATTATTTCCACATACAAAATTTTTTCGTTGTGAGTGACTTGTATAGAAAATCTGGATGTGGAAGTAGTGATTCCTTGGGCAGCGGTTTTTTTAGGAAATAATAGTCCTATTCTGTGGCCAGCTAGATCTCCCGATATAACCCCTGCCGACTTTTGGCTTTAGGATTATTTAAAAAGTATTATATATATATATAGAGAACGTTCTAATTACATAGAAGAATTGGAAAACAAACCAATACCTACGTTTCGAACAATAACTCCTATCGTGATTGGAAATGCAACAAATGCTGTAAGGAGAAGGTGTCAAAAATGCATAGATGCCAATGGAAGACAACTCAAACATTTATTGTAGTTTAGTTTTCCTATTTTTGGCAAAATTATTTTATATTATAAGAAGTGTTGTTGTTAGTAGTTTTCCATGGCCTCCTCACAAATTAAATTTTTCGAAAAATTAACCACTTTTTCTAGAGATAAATAATATGGCATATGATATATCGTTGGAGAGCTAATTTAGGTTGTAATCGAATGATGAAATAATTTATAGGGTATTAAATTAAAAAAAAAAACACAAGTTATGTCTATATCTCTATATATATCTCGCATGCATAATTTTCTTCTCATTAGCAACGGATTCTACTAAAAAAAAGCCTTAAGAATGTGTTACTCGATTTTCGATTGGTCACTTGGTAATCAGATTTCGAAGAGTGCCTAATCATGATCCTGAATAATCTTTTATTGTTGAGGAAGAAAAGGAAATTAATGTTTTGTCTTGAGTGGGGTCTACACGATGCAACCATCGACCCAACCAACCAACCTTCACGGTATACTTTAAAAATTGTCATAACAACTCGTAAAAGTAAACTAGTCTGCTGGAATTCCAGCGTCTTCAAAGCGTACCGATAATGTTGGCTCCAGCAGACCATCCACTTTTACGAGTTCGGATGGTAATCTTCAAAGTGTACCGAGAAGGTTCGTTGGATTGTCTGTAGACCCCTTGAAACTGTTTGAGACAAATTGCTTTTGACTTGAAAATTAGTCATCAAAGTGAGCAGAATTCCTCGTAAGCATCATTTTAAATATCCACTTGTTTGGAAAATGATGACGCATGGATTACTGAATATTGCAATTGGACTTTACAAAATAACATATAATCAAGTAATGAGTTTTTAGGAAGAATTTTCTTTTGCGGTGAATCCAGATTTACGAATTTACAAGATACTGGTCTCAAGAAAATCAGCATTTATTGAGGGAAGGTTTTGGAGGGTTTTCAAGAGCGTTTTGGATTCAATGTTTGGCTGGGAATAATCCTGATCAGAATAATCGGTCCGATAATGTTTGAAGGATCCTTGAATGGTGCCAAATACTCAGGCTTCCTGCAAAAGAGGTTGGGGGTTTTTAGGGTTTTTTGAATTTAGGACAGGAAATGTATTTTCAGCAAAGTGGCGCTCTTCCTTATAACTATACAATAGTGAGCAATTACCTTTAGACCGGCAGTTAGTTACAGATTTTTGGTTGTGATTTTAGTCAGTATGCCTTTCAGAGATGCGTATATTCTTATGACGCCAAGGAATGAATCAGAGAGTCATCCTGGGTTCTTCATATGGAAAAGTGAGTTTTCATTTGTTCCCAAACTATGGGTTTGGTACAATTTTAGTAAAAAATACAGGGGAGGGAAAGTATTTTCTTCTCAATGAACTTTGGTTTGCAGGTATCTCTTGGATTCATACTAAATATAAGTGTGATCCCCACTGACTATATATTTTAAATTTATAATACAAATTTAAATCCTGATGGAACTACTCCAAAATGTGCCAAAATCTAAAGGGTTAACAAAGGGAACGGACAATTATACAGTTAGTTAAAGACTGTCACTTTTGCCCCCCCTACAGCACGCTTATGAGTAGTACAATTTCTTAGTTTCATACAGATTTCGATGGATTTTACTAGAAAATGTTCCTGATCTAATATTGCAGTTTTGTAATTCTTCCATTCCCTCCTAAGCAATACCTGTATCTCAAAGAGTGACCCCAAAAACTGGGTTCTTTTAGCCCGTTTGGGGGTTCGCAAATTTTCGATTGATTTTTAGTCTTAATGATACCTTATGATGATACATTAATCGTAAAAAAATTTGGAGTTAAGCATAAGAAAGGTTTCAAAGATATAGAGGGCCAAAGTGATCAAAATCGACTCGCACAGCACAGTGAGTGAAGATGATAACTCAATGAAAAACACCAATTTCTTTATAAAATCTGTTGTTATTCTCTTCGCAAATACGAAAACGAAGAGTATATTGCATTTGATCGGCACATTTCTAAAACCGTAAATATCGCTCGCAGACAAAAAATTTTCATATCATTGTGTTAGTGAACGAATTCTGAACAACTTTTAAAATGTCCGTCTGTCCGTTCGTCCGTCACGTTTCTTGTAAGCACGATAACTCAAGAAAGAAAAATCCGATTGCATTGAAGTTTGGACAGTAATTTAGTGTTAGCTAGAGGAAGAACCCTATTGTTTTTGAACAAAATCGATCGGTAAATAAAAATGTTATTAATGATTTAAATTTGAAAAAAATGTTTTGATTTTTATGTTTTTGTAATTGAATAGAAATCTGGTGGAATGATATTTCACTTTAATATCTAAATAATTATATATTTTACAAATATACATTTCATAATGTAATATACAACCGTGAAAATATGATTTTAGCTCGTGTCTTATAATGTAAAAATTTACATTTTTTCACGTGTAAGGTGGTGGTGTAGTTTTTACGCTTTTGACTCGGAATCCAAGGGTCCCGGGTTCGAAACCCAAATGGGGTTTGGTATAGTTTTTTTTTAATTTTTACTTTATTTTACACTGAGTCTTTTACCAACTAAGTTCATACTATAAAATTAAAAATGTTTAAAACTAACACTATTCACAAAAAACTGTGAAGAATGTGTAACAATTATATAAAAAGTTCAGAGAACAGGCGAAGAGTACGTTTTTAGCTTGTTCTTGTCTATCTTTTCTCTTTTCTTTTCTTTTTCTTTAACTACCTCTCGTCGATTTTTATGTTTGAACGCGATAAACTCAAAAACTACTCAAACGATTTCGATGCGGTTATAACCATTATTTAAGGGCGCTCTTGGAGACGGTTATAAGCTATTTATTACGTTAATATTTGCAAATGCAGCTAAGTAATTAGCAGAATCAGGTAAAGAATGTGTACATACAATGCTGAGTCCCACAATAGACTTCTCTCTCTTTACGACTGCAGGCAAGGTGGGAGCAAATAAACAACGCAGCTTCTAGTAGGAGAGCTGGCAAACATTATGGTAAACGATAAGATTCAAAATTTTCACTGATGGCAGTCCATTCTTTGGTCTTTGGGTATGTCAAAACCGATCGTCTGCCGTTTCAAAGTGGCAGCATTAACTTGGTGAACCATATTGTTCAAGAAAAATGTTTGCAGGGGTGACTAATATAGTTAGTCTAGACGGCATTTATACCCAAGCAGACGATTTGTCTGGTAGCATTATCATAGCAGACGCAACTCAAAATGGCAAAAAATCACATTTCGGTGAACTACATTGTTCAAAAATAATTTTCGCGTCCTTATATTTGTCTACTTATAGTTTAATAAATAACGAATTGGCAGACGAAAAAATCGGTATCATCGCCCCAGCAGACGCTGTCAAAGTGACAGATCCGGTTTTAATGAACGACATTTATCAAGCAAAATTATGTAAGGAATGATAAAGATTACATTCTCGTCCGGGCAGACGATTTTTTTCGTAGCTATGTGTATGGCAGACGCCTGTCAAAGTAACAAAAATCACGTTTCGGTGAACTGTAGTGATCAAAAATTTTTGCGTCTTTCGATTCGTCTATCTATGGTACAATAAATAACGAATCGGCAGAGGAAAAAATCGGTAGCATTTTCCTAGCAGACGCTGTCAAAGTGAAAAATTTTTATTTTTTTTTTCTTATATAAATAAGTTGAATGTTGTGACGAAATTTTAAGTTTGAACAACAAAAATCTGTCTGTAGGTCTGTCTGTAATCTTTTTTGTGCGCACAATTACTATGGAACTGTTTAAGATATTGATTTATGGTGTATCTATGTACTGTAACGAGATCTGGAACTAGATTATATTGTCGAAGGGTTGGGGGTAAATGGGGTTAAATAGGCAAAGCAAACAAGTAAGAATTAATAAAATTGGGATTTAGTGTATGTACGAGAAACCAAGGTCTTAAAAATTTGTTGGCATCAGCCATCCCCACCCTATTATTTAAATGAACCAAAGATCTCAATTTTTTTTTGACATCAGCCACTGCCGCTACCCCCACCCCATATTAAATGGGCTAAAGAAATAAAATTGTGATCAAGTGTGTGTACGAGAAGCAAAACTATCAAAACATTTTGCCATCGACCACCGCCACACGGCCACCCCGTTACTTTCGTCCCATCATCAAATTACCCTCTTTGATGGTATGTGGAAATAGTGATTCCTTAGACAGCAGTTTTCAAACAAAGAATTTCTCTGCATACACAAAATCGGTGACAGTTCGTTCGTTATATTTCCTGTGCGAATAAAACAAAAATAACAATCTGACTTTAAACAACAGATTCTATACAAATAAAAAATAACATAACAAAAAGCCTAGAATACATTATTTTCAGAACATAATCTAAAAGTAACAAATAATATGTATAGCCATAAGAATATCAATCTATCATATATGGCTATACCGTAAGGAACATACAAACGACTTATTGATAACAGTAACTTATATTACCAAAAGGAAGATTAAATACGATATCACAAGCAACTTATAACTTAAATATTCATTTAAAAAAAAATTAACATCCTTACTTAACAAAAAACATAAACTCTGGTATATAAAAATGCCTATATACCTACAAGGTAGTATCACAATATGGTAATATCGCAATAAACAAATAAATATTATTTAAAAAGTAAAAAAAAGATGGTCTTTTTTTAACTCGCTACCTACAGATTGAATGGAATATGCTTTTGCTCCTGTACCATAGAAACTAATTATGGGATCCGAGGGGAATACATCTTTAAAGTTTCCCAAAATCGATGGACCCTTCGGGATATTAAATATATTTCCATCCTGATAGTTTGAAGTATCAAAATTCTGGCGGACAACTTGTATGACTTTATAATAGATAACCGACCTACAGGCAGATTTTTGTTATTCAAACTTAAAATTTCGTCGCAACATTCTAAACCTATTTATATAGAAAAAAAAATTAAAATTTTTCACTTTGACAGCGTCTGCTAGGAAAATGCTACCGATTTTTTCGTCTGCCGATTCGTTATTTATTGTATCATAGATAGACGAATCGAAGGACGCAAACATTATTTTTGACCACTATAGTTCACCGAAACGTGATTTTTGCCACTTTGACAGGCGTCTGCCATACACATAGCTACGAAAAAAATTGACTGCCTGGGCGAGAATATATTCTTGAGTTGTTGTATTTATCATTCCTTACACAATTTTTCTTGATAAACCTACAGATTGCATGGAATATGCTTTTGCTCCTGTACCATAGAAACTAATTATGGGATCCGAGGGGAATACATCTTTAAAGTTTCCTAAAATCGATGGACCTTTCGGGATATTAAATATATTTCCATCCTGATAGTTTGAAGTATCAAAATTCTGGCGGACAACTTGTATGACTTTATAATAGATAACCGACCTACAGGCAGATTTTTGTTATTCAAACTTAAAATTTCGTTGCAACATTCTAAACCTATTTATATAGAAAAAAAAATTAAACTTTTTCACTTTGACAGCGTCTGCTAGGAAAATGCTACCGATTTTTTCGTCTGCCGATTCGTTATTTATTGTATCATAGATAGACGAATCGAAGGACGCAAACATTATTTTTGACCACTATAGTTCACCGAAACGTGATTTTTGCCACTTTGACAGGCGTCTGCCATACACATAGCTACGAAAAAAATTGACTGCCTGGGCGAGAATATATTCTTGAGTTGTTGTATTTATCATTCCTTACACAATTTTTCTTGATAAATGTCGTTCATCAAAACCGGATCTGTCACTACCGATTTTGTCGTCTGCCGATTCGTTATTTATTAAACCATAAGTAGACAAATCGAAGGACGCGAAAATTATTTTTGAACAAAATAGTTCACCGAAATGTGATTTTTTGCCATTTTGAGTTGCGTCTGCTATGATAATGCTACCAGAAAAATCGTCTGCCTGGGTAGAAATGCCGTCTAGACTAACTATATTAGTCACTCCTGCAAACATTTTTCTTGAACAATATGGTTCACTAAAACCGAAAATCACCCCTTTTTGAATACACCCCCCCAAGTTAATGCTGCCACTTTGAAACGGCAGACGATCGGTTTTGACATACCCAAAGACCAAAGAATGGACTGCCATCAGTGAAAATTTTGAATCTTATCGTTCACCATAATGTTTGCCAGCTCTCCTACTATTCATATTACGCTGAGCATAAATATGAAGGAATTTTTCTTGTGCAAAAATTCAATCAATCCATCAACTACACATAAAACTGCAGCTTTAGATTATTCTAAATATGGTATCACAATCAAAAAGCCCTTGTTAATTAAAGCTTAACTGCCAACTGATATAAAAATGGCAAAAAATATACAGCAGTTTAAATCAAAACTTTTTAAGTTATTATGTGGTAAATGCTACTACTTCTCATCATAATGTTTGTTTGAAATTTTAATCTAGTCACATGTGCGTGTATGTAGATACTATTTTTTAAATAATGTTTGTAATATATTTTTTTATCTGTGTTCTTAACCGGTTCTATCCAATGTATAATTGGCACAAAGAACTAATAAAGTCTATCTATCTATCTACAGTGTGTCCCAGGATAGATGTAACAAGAGGTGTAATGGACCAAAAATTTTGGAATTTTGGAATGGTATTTGGGGATTGAGTCTTGCTTGTTGTAAAACTAAAGTATACCAAAAATGATTTGGTGTTCTACAGGGTGTTTTATAAGGAAACTTGTAAAAATCACCACTAATAAAGTATCTTTATTTTTCAAAATATGAAAAAATTCCACTAAGAAAAGTTATTTAGAATGCAATTTTATACCTCTACACCAAATTTCAGGAATATAAAATAATTTTTTTGAAACATCCCATTTGTCAAAAATAAATGATGAATGTGTATCCACTGCTTTTCTCATAGCCTACTTTTAGCTTCTACATAACTAAATATTAATTCACAAAAAATAATTTCTAGGCAGTTTTAATTGAATGGTTCAAAATAAAATACTAATTTATTGAAAAAATGGGAAGTTTCAAAAAAATAATTTTATATTCCTGAAATTTGGTATAGAGGTATAAAATTGCATTCAAAATAACTTTTCTTCGTGGAATTTTTTCATATTTTGAAAAATAAAGGTACTTTATTAGTGGTGATTTTTACAACTTTGCTTATAAAACACCCTGTAGAACACCAAATCAAGTCATTTTTGGTATACTTTAGTTTTACAACAAGCAGGACTCAATCCCCAAATACCATTCCAAAATTCCAAAATTTTTGGTCCATTACACCTCTTGTTACATCTATCCTGGGACACACTGTATATGAAGTCTCGTTTTCGCAGCAGTAAGCATCACCATATATTAATTCTTATAGATATATGTAATATACCATTGACCATACAGAAACAATAACTCATGAAATATAAATTCAAAACTAATCTAAAACAAAAAAAGCAGAAAAATACAAAAAAAAACAAAAAAACCATACAAAATTAAAAACCTCTCTGTAGATTAGTGCCGTGACGTGGTAAAGGGGCTGAAGTGTTATTATTATTATATAATACTATCATTGGTATTATTGTCCTTATTATATTTTACAATAATAATAATAAAACCAAATCTAATCTATTGACCTTCTATATCTCTGAAACCTTTCTTATGCTGAACCTCATATTTTTTGTGTGATTAATGTCTTATCATAAGGTATCATTTGGACCACAAATCAACCGAAAATTTGCGGACCCCCAAACGGGCTGTTTTTAGGGTCACTCTTTCAAGTTTCACTGTTAGCACTCTAAATACCCCACATAGAAAAACGAGAAGAACGATCCTGTACGTAATACTTAAGATCAAATTTTAAACAATTATTGCTGTGGTTAATGAGCGGAAAACGTTGTTAAGTTGTTATTTTTAAAATTATATAATACAGACCAAAATAATAATTAGGAAGGAATTAAAACTTCAGTCGCTAGAAAGTAAACATATTACAAATGTTTATTTATAAATATTAATAAATTCAAAGCACAGAATAGTGAATTATTTACTTTCTTCTGGCCACTGAATATAAATTTCCTAATTTGAAATCACCTGCAATAGTTGTGTGTAATTGTTTACTTATATATTACTCATATCTAATAAGTACTAATTTATATTAAGTAATAAGAACAGAATCACCTTGCTAATTAATAATAATTTATCATACAACGTTAAAAAAATATTCTTTTAGGTCTGATGCGAAATTTTAAAAACAAATCACGAATTCCACTTTTTTGTTATAGGCGATACAAAAACTGAAGTCATATTGTTATGTAAAATGACCTGCCGAATTCGGAAATCAAATATTTTACATTTCCCATCCCATAACTTTGTTTCTAACCATTGACTCGGTTTGAAAAAGACACATATAGTAAGGGAGCCGTGGGACCAAAAGTGCGATGAGAAGCTATATGTCTTCCGCTTTTTGAGGTGAAAGTACATACCTCAAAGACACCAAATATAAAATATTTTTGAATTTGGGCAGGGCGCGTCCAAGTTCGAAGGCAAGATGTTTTAAAAGTTTTTTAGCGTTGTATATACGTCTTCCACTTGGATAATCTGTAAGTGATCAGTTATCGTCTGACAAAGCGGAAGAAATTTTGGTCACAAATTGAAAATTTTTTGCCAAACTTAAGAAGAAAAAAAATACGTCTTATATATCGATGGTGTCCTGACAATACCGCCTATCTGCATATATTGCAAAATTTGTATTATTGTGCCATACCCAACTAAAAGCGTGCCATACCCAACTAAACTCCTATTATAAAATAACGTTTTTTCCAGATAAGAGCTATTGTCAGGACACCATTGATATGCTTACTTTTAAGTTCTTTTACTTCATTGTGGCCCTCATAAGTCACTGTAGCGCAAAGGGTTTCTGAGATATTAAATAAAATGTTAATTTTGGGTGCCCCCTTCACTAGAAATTAATGACCGCATACCTGAAACACGTATGGAAAAATATTGCAATTTTCAAAGAGATTTTTAATAAGCATC
Source organism: Rutpela maculata (assembly GCA_936432065.2). NCBI lineage: Eukaryota > Metazoa > Arthropoda > Insecta > Coleoptera > Cerambycidae > Rutpela > Rutpela maculata. The sequence continues at coordinate 9,645,373 of OW386294.2, forward strand.
AAGTAACATTTTTGACAATAGCTCCGAAAATTTAAAATAAAATAATCGTGCGCACGAAAAAAGTTAGACAGACAGAACGACAGACATATTTTTTTTGCTCAAACTTAAAATCTCTACATTTCATGACTGCTGAGCCTATTTGAACAATATAAATTTTCAATTTCTTTTGTGTTACTATACTTCCACTGGACGTGGAAGTAAAATTAAGAAAATATTTCACCGTTCGAAAGAATCTGTGTTATATCGATGACTAAAATATTATTCACATTGAATACATATTTTCCTAGATAACAGATTAAAAGCTGGCATGGTTAAAATATCTTTAAAAAGTGGCACGTTTCTCAATATAACTTAGCAGCATATACTTAACTGTTCAACATAAGTTATTCAAAGGGTATAGCCGGAAAAGTTAGGGAAATGTGCCCCCGCACTTACTTAGTTAAAATGGCTTCCAGATGATGCAGTTTATAGAGTATATTACACGGTAAAAATTTTACCCCCGTTACTACCCCTACGAAGGTGGAAAAAAAAATAATATGTCTTTAATTATTATATATTTTTTTTCGGTTTCTATGCAACCGATCGATTTGAAATTTGGCACGACCATTTTAACCATCGGAAAAAAATATAATTTTTTTTTAGAGGACAAAAGGGTACAATCACCATTCTATGATATATTATGTCTTGACACTTCGTGATTATCATACTAAATTGTCAGATTTTTTGCTGTGGTGGAACAATTTATATGGAAAAAAATAAAATTGGGCAAAATAAAATATTTACACATGCCTCTTAGTTGTAACAGTTAATACTTATCGCCTTACAAGGTATTGTTGCATATCTAGAACCGAACGCGGGTGCCAGTGCGATGTTGCCAGGTCTACTTTTTCCCCAGGCGTACGGAAATTCGGCACAATCTGGCAATACCACTTCGGGAGGTCCCAGGGGCGAAGTATTAACTCTCTAGGACCTTGAGGAAAAGTTTAGCAACGAATTATGTTCATTATAATTACTGTCGCATTACGACATCTAAAAAACGACGTACTGAATCAGATGAAGAAAGTGAGGGAACGATCGAAGAAGACCAGCCTTTTGTGCCTTCGACATCTTCTAGCACTACGTCTAGTGACTCTGACGAAATAATGGAACTACCATTGCAAAGACTCGTTGCTACACATAAATACTGTCGCATATGTGGTGATGATAAAGAACTGACCGCTAAGGTGAGACTACAGTGCTATTGAAACAAACAAATATACATCCCCGAGACAATCGTTGCAGTAAAATGCAGTTGATTAAACATCGCTTTTATGAAGACGATATTACACATCGAACCATATCATATGCCAATTGTAGCTCGATTCCTAGATCGGATTTATGCATTCTATTAAATTCCTTAATCCCAATAACAAATCTAAAAGGCTCTACAGACCACTGCGGTTTATCAAAGAAGCAATTATTAACGTTTACAGGCTTAACGGTAGATGCCATTTACGAATTAAAGTCACTGTTGGAAAATTCCAGTACAAGAACTTCTTCTGTCCTTGTTTTTCTATTAAAACTTGTAACGGTTTCTTGTCGGGTAGCTGGTTCGGAGATTAATCAGGGTCCAAATTAGTTAATAAGACAGCCCAATAAAAATATAAACAATTTATTTACTTCTCCAAACAGATAATGTGTGGCAGTGTTACATAACATACAGGTACAGGTTATATGTCCGTATCTTTTACGGTTCTTAGGACAACATTTTTCTATTATCTGAGAGAGAGAGAGAGAGAGAGAGAGTGTAACGGTTGCGATGCGACGTCTCTGGCTTTGGCGGCGAAACGGCGCCGGGGAATGACTAACGACTCGAGGGGTCCCAGTTCCCCAGTTCCCAGTTCAAAACGCTGTAGGATTCCCAGGGTCAGATTGCATTCGTTCCGTCGTGTTTGCGTCGGGAGATGCACAAAACTGCAATATGTCCAGCTCAGCACGCTGTAGACAGATTGGCAGAATTATCCACTCTGAATTATGTTGATTTGCGGCCGGGCTTTTATATCCGAGAATCCTCGCTTACTGGTGACGTAGTACTGCGTATAGTTTAGTGTCGTGTGCAAATCCATGCCTCTAGACGGGAGATGGGCAGGTTTGCGGGCCGTGTGCACATTGGTGTCGTGTGTAAATCCGGAATCTTAGTAATGGAGCAGGAATTTAAAGAATGCTTCATTACAAACTGAAAACAGGTAGTATTAATGATAACAGAATGACCTATTACTAAATTGTTCGATATGGTGCCAGCGTGCAGCGCACTTGCTAGGAAGCTGAACAAATTGACCATCCTCAGAATGGTATCATTGGTAAATTATTAAGGTTGTAATTAATAACCATAACCCCAATAAGATAGTCTGATAAACCGCGGTGACCTGTAGAGCCTTTTAGAGTTGTTATGTTATTGAGGTTAAGGAATTTAATGGAATGCATAAAACCGATCTAGGAATCGAGCTACAATTGGCATATGGTTCCTGATGTGCAACGTCTTCATAAAAACGATGTTTAATCAAATGTAGACACATTTCGCTCCCAGGGATCCATCAGGGCGACTTAAGTTTACACATAGACTGGACCACGGATAGTAGGTTAAACCACAAAGGTTATAAAAACAAAGGCATATTAGGAATCAATATCACAAGTCAGGATAAGTGTTGACAAACGACAACTAATATTAAACAACTGTACCATACTGAAATAAAAAATTATCCATCTGCGTAGCTGGCTGATGGAACCCATCCAAGGCGAAAAATGAGGGGAAAAAAAATCAAATGTATTTTACAGCAACGATTGCCTCGGTGATGTATATTTGTTTATTTCGATATAATAGCACTGTAGTCTCCCAGTAGTGGGTATTACGGTCAGTTCTTTACCATCACCACATATGCAACAGTATTTATGTGTACCAACGAGTCTTTGCAATGGTAGTTCCATTATTTCATCAGTCACTAATCGTAGTGCTAGAAGATGTTGTGGCGATCAGTTCACTTGCTGGGTAAATATAAGTCACCAACCCCAGGCTCAAGTAACCAAGGATCCAAGAAACAAAAAATAAGATACCAATAACAATTTTACCAAATAACAACATAACATGTATTTCATTTTAAAATGTTATTTATTTAAGAAAATATTCGAATATATAACCAAATATTATTAAATTTTATTATTGAATAAATGCCAGCTATAGATGTCTTCTTCGATCGTTCCATCACTTTCGTCATCTGGTTCAGTACGTCGTTTTTCAGATGTCGTAATGCGACAGTAATTACAAAGAACATCATTCGTTGCTAAACATTTCTCCAAGCTCCTAGAAAGTTAATACTTCGCCCCTGGGGGGTGAACCCTGAAACCTCGAGAAGTGGTATTGCCAGATTGTGCCGAATTTCCGTACGTCTGGGGAAAAAGTAGACTTGGCAACATCGCACTGGCACCCGCAGTCGGATATGCAACAATACCTTGTAAGGCTATAAGTATTAACTGTTACAACTAAGAAGCATGTGTAAATATTTTATTTTACCCAATTTTATTTTTTTCCATATTGTTCCACCACAGCAAAAAATCTGACAATTTAGTATGATAATCACGAAGTGTTAAGACATAATATATCATAGAATGGTGATTGTACCACGAAGGGTAGCCACCCTTTTGTCCTCTAAAAAAAATTTATATTTTTTTCCGATGGTTAAAATGGTCATAAAATGACCTTATTTTTTGGAGTAAGTTGTCTCCACGCAAGCAATACTCGTGCCAAATTTCAAATCGATCGGTTGCATAGAAACCGAAAAAAAATTATAATAATTAAAGACATATTATTTTTTTTCACCTTCGTAGGGGTAGTAGGGTTAAAATTTTTACCATGTAATATACTCTATAAACTGCATCATCTGGAAGCCATTTTAACTAAGTAAGTGCGGGGGCACATTTCTCTAACTTTTCCGGCTATACCCTTTCCCGCCTAATTTCCCATCTTTTATTCGGCGTTGCTTTGACAATATAACGTGACAACATCTGGACTGTGTTGGAAATGGTGGATACTCATCAAAGAAAAATTTATGTACAAACTGAATGAATTCAAGAAAAAAGATTCTACGGTTTCTGAACCAGAAATACAACGCTATGAAAATCTAGTAAATATGTGCGATTAGTTTTCAAAATTGCATAGTTGTCCCACTTAGTGCCGCAGTAGAATGAATTTTTTCTACATTCTGCCATATTTGGAGCAAACTAAGGAATAAGCTTGGAGCTGAAAAAGCGTCAAAACTAGTTAACATTCATAGACATTTAAATAAAACATACTTAAGTATCTTTTCAAAAGATATTTATCTTTTGCTTTTCACATTCCAGTTTAAGGAAAATTTGTTAACTTTTTGTTATTTGTTTCATGTTTTTATTTTTCTCAAGTTTATTATTTACTTGTTTTATTGTTTACTAATATACAGTGTGTCCCACTTAAAACTCCCGGTGCTATTTTCTCGATAACTAAAAGAGATATTTGAATCCTGTAAAATGTATATAAATGACACACCAACAACAGTACAAAATATGAAGGAAAGGATAATAACGCTTTTAGATCTATCACAAAGGCAATTTTAGAAACAGTGGAAACCTCATTTCAAAAGCGCATAGAGATGTGTGTCGATCAAAATGGGCAACATGTGGGGTATTTATTATAATATTTTCTAATGGATTAGTTGAAGAAATCTCTATTTTTTAACAGGGTTGTGCAAAAACCCACCTTCTTTATAAAAATTGTGGTTTATTCTGGGTTTTTGTAAAATTCAAATTTCCCGCCTAATTTCCCATCTTTCATTCGGCGTTGCTTTGACAGTATAACGTGATAACATCTGGACTGTGTTGGAAATGGTGGATACTCATCAAAAAAATTTATGTACAAACTGAATGAATTCAAGAAAAAAGATTCTACAGTTTCTGAACCAGAAATACAACGCTATGAAAATCTAGTAAATATGTGCGATTAGTTTTCAAAATTGCATAGTTGTCCCACTTCTAGTGCCGCAGTAGAATGAATTTTTTCTACATTCTGCCATATTTGGAGCAAACTAATAAGGAATAAGCTTGGAGCTGACAAGGCGTCAAAACTAGTTAACATGTATAGACATTTAAATAAAACATACTTAAACATCTTTTGCATTTCGCATTCCAGTTTAAGGAAAATTTGTTAACTTTTTGTTATTTGTTTCATGTTTTTATTTTTTCAAGTTTATTTTTTACTTGTTTTATTGTTTACTAATATACAGGGTGTCCCACTTAAAACTCCCGGTGCTATTTTCTCGATAACTAAAAGAGATATTTGAATCCTGTAAAATGTATATAAATGATATCAGTTTTGAGTAAAAACGGTCATTTTACAAGTTGAGGTAAAAAGCAACTTTTATGGTACGAACAATTTTCGAAAAATCACTGGTTTTCGAGATATTTGAACTTTTTTTTTAAATAAATAAATAATAAAAATCGCCATAAATTTTTAAAATAAATTTTAGATGATAAGTCCTTTGGGACATTTTTCATAGTGAATCAGGGTAATTTAGATAGTAATGAAACATATTTATTTCAATTCATACAATAACTTTTTTTTTCAAGTAAAACAAAGGTGGGGCTGCAACTGCTATTTGGAAATAAAAGATTTTGACATTTCTGTTTATTGTGTATTGTCTAATTTTTGCGTCATGATTATGTTGTATGTTGGACTAAATTTTACACTGTAAATTGTAGACATACAAAAAAAATGCGATTTTTGTTACTTGAAAAATTACATTGAAGTCAAATATTTCGAAAACCAATGATTTTTCGAAAATTGTTCAAATTAAACAAGTTGCTTAGAATATAATTCTCCATCTCATGCATCTCATTTCAACATTCCTAGAATCGAACAATTTCTTTTCATCGCAATGCCATTTCATACCTCAATGTGTAAAATAACCATTTTTACTCAAAACTGAAGTCATTTATATATTCTAGTGGATACCTTCTACAGAATTCAAATATCGCTTTTGGTTATCGATAAAATGACGCCGGGAGTTTTAAGTGGGACAACCTGTATTAACACGTTACATTTTTATTATTGTTTTGTTCAAGTATTTGTGAGGCAAAAATATAATTTTTTATAATAATTGCTTTTTTTTTTCCTGCAAAAAAAAACGAAAATCAAACAAAAACCCAGATGGGTTTTTCTAAAATCAAAAACCCACCCGTTTTACCCACCGGTTTTTTCTAATGGTGGGTTTTTGGGCCAACCCTGTTTTTTAATTTTATTCTCGAATTTAGTACTTATTGCCTAATAAAACGAAAATGGTTGCAATTTGCCATAGGGAAATATTTAAAAATTTTTCATTTCTTCATCGCATAGTCGGAAAATATACAGGGTGTTCCATTTGAAAAAACTGAGAAAATTCAATTTAAAAAGTTCTTAAATGAAAAATAATTTTTGATCACCCTGTACATTTTTAGGAAGTACAAATGATTCAAAAACATTAATTAGATGTCTCGTAACTAGCATTCACATAAGTCTTTCTTAAAAACCCGTAATTGTGACTTGGTGATTTTTTCAATATGCAGCTGCAGATGGCATTATTGCAACAAAATTAATTACATCCAAGTGGTTGGGAGAATAATAATATAGGAATGAATGGAGTCTAAAAAGAGGCTTCAAAAAATGTACTGATATACATAGCATTCCTTTAAAAAAAAGGCACTTGATCCTGTAATTTCGTCTTGGGTAGCCATGTATATTCGAAAATAGTTTTCGATCATAAACTTTTTCATCTAGTTTTCTTGTATTTTTTTTTCAATTTCTAGCTGTCGTAGAACTAGAGATATTGAAGTCCGACGCACTATTGCCCCACCCTGTATACAACTGATATTTCCTTTATTAAAAAAGGTATTTATTTTTAAATATTTCTTTATTATATATTTTAGCTTGGAAATAAATGGGCTCCTAAATGGTCCATACTTTCCGCGAATTATTGACGAAAATATAATACAGACTAGAAAAACTCTACATACTTTTATCAAGCAATCTTCAATAATATATGCACCATTTTTATTAATTACTAAATGACGGGATTTAAAAAAAATACTTTTTGAGTAGATTCAATACTTTACGTTTTCCTGCATATGTTTACAGTAAAAATTTCTCACCCGATCTCTACATGCCTATCGATCCTTTTGTCTTGAAGAGTTTTCAGCAAGTGTCAGAATCAGAAAGTTACCACAAGGATAACTGGATTGTGGCGGCCAAGCGTTCATAGCAACGTCACTTTTTGATCCTTCGATGTCGGCTCTTTTTATCATTACATATTACGGTTAATCATATACCAGTTAATTATTTTTTAAATTATAATAATATTTACAATAATATATCCCAAAAAGCAAACAGTAGTGAACTAAACACTACATATTCACATAGAAATGTAATAGAATGAAAACTATGTTGCCCAATATGGCTAGGGATTGCGCGCCAGAGCAATGTTCGTGTTACAAGGCCTTTTTCTCACTTCCTATGCATTTTATAAAAAAATGCTCCAAATAAAAAAGTTACCTCGATCAACACTTTCTCACTATAAATTGCACAAAATTCGCAACTTCTCCACAATTATTTATTTATTTTTCAGTCATATCATAGCAAATATTATTTTTGATTACACCGTTGGAAGGCGAAAGGTTTGAATATTGTAATACCAAAATATCCAGTTTTTACGACAACAAATGACAGATATAGGGGAGCGGAAATATGAACAATGTGAAAATAATATTTCTCACAGAAAAGATTAAAAAAGTGCAATTTTCTCCACTTTCGCAATTCCAAATCAAATCACGACCTCAAAAATATTTTTTGTTAGGTGTTTTTACATAAGTAACTGTTTCTGTATGTTCGACTATTAATTTGTACTAATTAACAGTGGAAATTTATAATGGTTTAAAAGGCCGTATATCTGTTTCAATCTCTCTTCAATGAGGATTATTAATGTTTCCCAAGTTTTTCATTCTGTTTCGTGGCCTTTTGCATTTCCATGCAAGGTAGTATTTCAATTGTTGTTATTTTATGCGGAGCAATTCGGGACGAAGCCGCAATATTTGAATATTTTTAACCACAGGTAACCAATACTTAACCGAGTCTAAAAGGATGTGAATTTGATACTATCAGTGTCTTCGTAGATATACAGGGTGTCCTAGAATAAGGTTAAACAACACAGGCACACAAAATTTTAAAAAATGGTTTGTTTCTGGAACTCCATTGGATGACCTCTGTGTACTTCGACGTGCTGAACACAAATCAGATGTCCGTTTAGCTCCATCACCCACCAATTTTTGTAAATCGCAAAAATAACCTAAAAAACCGCTGCCAAAGGAATCACCACTTCCACATCCAGATTCTCTATCCAAGTCACTCACAACGAAAAAACTTTGTATGTGGAAATAATTGTTTATGGAACTTTAATAACATAATATTTGAAATCCTCTACCCCAAAAACCTATAAAACGATACCCCACATCGGTAGTGGGGTGGGGGTGGTGATAGGGGGGTGGTGGTGAGGGTGGATGAAGTAAAAATTATTTTGAGGTTTCTGGTTCTTGTACGTACACTAAATCACAATTTTTTCCATCCCCTTTAATAATGGGTGGGGGTGGTAATGGGGGTGGCTAATGCCAAAATTTTTTTTGAGACCTTAGCTTCTCTTGTATATACTAAATACCAATTTTATGGACTCTTACCTGCTTGATTTACCCATTTACCCCAAATTTACCCCCCAACCCTTCGACGGAACAAGATGAAAATATAATCTAGTTCCAGATCTCGTTAAAGTACATATGCGTACCAAATTTCAAGTCAATATCATAAACGGTTCCAGAGTAAACGTGCGCACAAAAAAGTTACAGACAGACCGACAGACAGACAGACTTTTTTTTCGCTCAAACTTAAAATTTCGACGTTTCATGACATTTTAAGCCTATTTGAATAATAAAAATTAAAAAAAATTGTTTGTCGTTACTATACTTCCACTGGATGTGGAAGTAAAAACCTCATAATTTAGACTGAAAATTGGGGTTACCCAATGGAGTCCCAGAAAAAGCCCACTTTTCACTTTTTTTTTGTGTGTGTAATATATTTGCATACGCGGTTTTCTATACGATCCGGTGATAATCATATATTCCACATTCCACAGACACTGACAAAAAACAGGTCAATGGAGTTCCAGGAACAGATCACTTTTTTATTTCGTGTGCCTGTGCAATTAAAGGGCGTATAGTACTAATCAAAACAAGAAAGAAGTTCCTATAAACGTAGCCCCTAAAATGTTTCCTAAGTAGAGGCTACATACAGTCCATTAAACGTGAATGCAGAAGTACAGGTTTTAATTAATATTCTTAAAACAGCTAGTTGTGACCGACTAAAAATGTGTGACCTTAGGTTGCATTTCACGGACATGTTGGTGATAATAATATCTTAGCATCATATTCTAAGAAGTATATGGATATACAGGGTGGATTTCGATATTTCAACCTCTACGGTAGCTAGAAATGATATTTAACACTATATAAAAGGCCTATAACTGGAAATTATTGTCGGATATACAGCGAGAGCGAAGACAATTTTGTAGAGTCAAGTGTATTTTTTCAAAATGTTATGCTATACAGGGTGATTCTTTTAAAGCGGTCATTAGAATATTTCCCACTTGCAGATGAGATTTGAGATTTGGTACCCTAGCCTAGTCGACCATTGCGAGTCCGAAAATAATAATTTCAAAATGGCGGCACTTCCGGAAATACCGGAAGTCGATACCAACGTGCTTATTTTAAATGGAACACCCTATGTATTTTCGACTTTTCGAAAGGACCATAAAATTCTGACTCAAAACATGTCGCACACCCTATACCTAAACCGAGCAGTTTCGGAGATATTTGACATTTTATAAAAAATTTGATAGGTGCAGCGGTTTGCAAGAACCGTTTAACTTTCTTCGTGTAGGAGATCCTTATTTGCTCTTTGGAACGTAGAAAGAACACAAGATGAGCTACTCTACAAAGAAAAAAAAATAAACTCCAAAATAGTATACCAAGTGTTTTTTTATTTCAAATGGAACACCCTGCATTTTTTAATATCAAATTATGTTAAATTAAATTCCTTTTTTTTTCTAGTATAAGCATTGTAGGGATTTTCTTAAATTTCCAAGAATTTTTAGTAAAAATTTCCATCAACTTGCCCATGATTAGAAAGAATCATTAATGTCAGTCATTCTCTTTTGTTAAAAAATGTCAGCACGTTTAAATTACATCCACGAAGACTTTTAGATCTGTTTATTATTTATGGAGAATGTGATGAAGTAATAATACCAAGAACATGTAACACATTTGCTACTCGATACCCACTTTATTGTTTCAGTTGTTTCATAGGCTTCTACGTTTTTTTGGATAAATTATAATTTTCAACAAAAACTTGCGAATAATTCAAAAAGTACCTGTATCAGATATAGGAGATGCTGATATAAGTCCACCTCAAATTTAATTCTACATCGATTGCCATAATAAAATTTGGCACGTGCCATTTGACCATTCTAAAATTATCCAATATGCGTTTTACAGTGTATGGTGGATGGTTTCTGTTCTTGTGGGTATCGAGTAGCAAATATGTTACATGTTCTTGGTATTACTTTATCACATTCTCCATAAATAATAAACAAATCTAAAAGCCTTCGTGGTGTAATTTAAACGTGCTGGCGTTTTTTAACATAACAGAATGACTGACATTAATGATTTGTTTCTAATCATAGGTAAGTTGATGGCAATTTTTATTAAAAATTTTTATACATTTAAGAAAATCGCCAATATTTCGAACAGTTGTAACTTTAACCCCTACAATGCTTATACTAGAAAAAAAGGAATTTAATTTAACATAATTTGATGTAAAAAAATACAGGGTGTTTCATTTGAAATTAAAAAATTTTTGAGGTTTGAATTTGACAAAATGTAACGTGAAAAATAAAACACTTGGTATACTATTTTGGAATCTATTTTTTTTGTGGAGAGTAGCTCATCTTGTGTTCTTTTTACATACCAAAGAGCAAAGAAGGATCTCCTACATGAAAAAAGTTGCAAACAGTTGCACCTGTCAAATTTTTTATAAAATGTCAAATATCTCTGAAACTACTCGGTTTAGGTATACGGTGTGCTACATGTTTTGACTCAGAATTTTATGGTCATTTCGAAAAGTCGAAAATATATAGGGTGTTCCATTTAAAATAAGAAAGTTGGTATCGACTTCCAGTATTTCCGGAAGTGCCGCCATTTTGAAATTATTATTTTCGGACTCACAATGGTCGATTATGTCTATCTCATCTGCAAGTGGGAAATATTCTAATGGCCGCCTTAAAAGAATCACCCTGTATATATGCGGTATATTAGCACATTATTTTAAACCTCTTTCTAGTCTCTCTCCACTTCTGACTCTCTCTATCTCTCTCTCAACCACTAGGAAATTGTAATGATTTTTTTTCTGGAAATAATACCATTTACACATTCCTATTGAAAAGATCACAAGTCACAATTACGGATTTTAAGAAAAAAATATGTTAATACCAGTTGCAGTTAATACCTTATTTCTAAATCATTTTTACTCTCTAAAAGTGTATAGGGTGGCCAAAAATTATTTTTGAGTGAATAAGTGTTTGGATTGAATATTTTCATTTTTTTTTCAAATGGAACACGATGTGATGTAGAATTGAAAAACGAACATTATTGTATGTACGTCCCCTACTACACCATCTTTTTCATCTTCATTTTTTGGAAAACTATCTGCCACAATTATTATTGGTGAATATTTTTCAAAGGATCCAAAATAGGATGTGGCTTCAGCAAGATGGTGCTCCACTGAATTATTTAAATGCATGTACATGAATGGATTGGAAAAATTGCTCACACTAAATGGTCTACTAGATCCCAGATCTTACAAAAATGGACTTCCTTGAATTATTACACCAACAATTTTAAGATCAGTAGAAACCTCATTCTAAAGACGCATAGAAAGGTGTGTTAGTCAAAATGGGCAACACTTATTATTATATTTTTTTCTCTTGAATCATTTGAAAAACCTTAATGTTTATTGTTGAATTTTGTACTTATTGTAAATTCAATTCAAACAGTTATAAATTTAAATAATCTTTGGCCACACTGTACATTTTTAGGAAGTGCAAATGATTCAGAAGCATCACACATGTTTTGTAACTGGTATTGCCATATTTTTCTTAATTTGATAACTGACTACGAATTGTGGTTACGAAAAAATGTCTTCCCCATTCATTGAATTTTGCAACTAGGCAACTAAGATGACTAATGCTATCTACCTCAATTTTCATCATATCGAGACGTAGATTAATTGTCTTTTCATGGAATTTTAATGCTTGTCCTTAGTTTAACATAAAATAAATAGAGGACGGTCCCTAAGGCCGGTTCGGCCTAATGTATTTTTGAATAAAAAACACTGATTTTTTTATTATCATCTGTTATCAATATCGAATCGATTCCATCCCAAACGAAACTTTCCCCCACTCACCTCCCCTTTTTGCACCCCCCTAACTATTAAATAACCAGCATTCAGTTGAATTTTTTGCAGGTAATTGAAACATTTTAGCATGACAATTGCTGAATAAGGATATTTTTTATTTTGTACGTGAATTTTCTTTGTTTCGGAAGAGGTGGGAGGGGGAAAGAGAGTGACGGGTTTACCGTCGGGGGGAAGTTTCGTTTGGGGTGGAATCCATTCGATATTGATAGTAGATGATAATAAAAAAAATCAGTTTTTTTTATTCAAAAATAAATTAAGCAGAAGACCGGCCTTTAGGACCCTCCCCCGTTATAATTTTTTCAAGTTTTGTCGCATCGGGGCGATTTTTTTTTTAATGAGCCTAAGTCTTATCAGGGGGTTCGTCTAAATAATTAAGTGAACCGTATTATAGATGCGAGATTTCCAAATAAAAAAGAAGATATCGAAAACTTACCTATTTTCGTGATTTCACCGTCGATGTCGGTAAGGTGGAAAGGACAGGAAGTCAAGGATATTAAATTTTCGACATTTTAAATTATTACTAACGAAACTGATAAAAAGTATATAAATATTCAAATTCACTTTTTTATAGCGTTTGATATCTATAATCAAAACTATACCGGGTGACCACGATATCACTAGCCTCTTGTTTTTAAAGATATCAAAATTAAAGTCGACATAGTTAATATAGACGTAAAATGCCACATTTTGACGTATTTGAAGTGTTTTAATTTCCGGTTTAGCCGGAAGTGACACAATTGGTAATTTTTAAATCGAACACCCTGTATATTACTGCATTTTCAGAATCCTGGAAAAATTCTGAATCGGTTTGAACTGTTTTGGTGAGTTTTTACGCCGACTTGATTTTTTCAGAGCCAAGTTTTTTTTTTAAATCTAGAGTGCTCCGATTAACTTTAAATCATCATAAGTGACATAAAAAAACAAGCTAAAAACGTACTCTTCGCCGGTTTACTAAACTTTTTATATAACTGTTACACATTCTATAGGATACTCTTCGCAGTTTTTTGTAAATGATGTTAGTTTTAGACATTTTTAATTTTATAGTACGAACTTAGTTGGTGAAAGACTCAGTGTAAAATAAAGTAAAAATTAAAAAAAACTATACCATACTACATGTGGGTTTCGAACCTGGGACCCTTGGATTCCGAGTCAAAAGCTTAAGAACTGCCTAAACAAGTAAAAAATGTAAATTCTGTCTGTCTGTCGGTGTCTGTAACTTTTTTTGTGCGCACGATTACTCTTGAACCGTTTAAGATATTGACTTGAAATTTGGTACACGTATGTATTTTAATGAGATCTGGAACTAGATTATATTTTCATCTCATTCTGTTGAAAGGTTGGGTGGTAAATTGGGGTAAATGGGAGTAAATAGGTAAATCAGGCAGGTAAGAGTCCATAAAATTGATATTTAGTAGTAGTTAAGGTCTCAAAAATTTTTTTGGCATTAGCCACCCCCATCCCATTATTAAAAGAGGTGAAAAAAATAAAATGGGGAACTTGCTCAATTTTTTTTTATTTCATTAAAGTGTGTATTTATGGATAAAAACACACCACACCGAATATCAGCTCTTAAATCGCAGTACTTACTTTGCAATAAATAATTAAAGTTGAAATCATCGTCACTCCTCACGAAAAGCACTGTGACGTCACCGGGTGAAAACTGGTCTCGCGTGGTGTCCAACAGATGGCGTACTTTAGCCATTCACCCTAATTAATAGACTGGGCGGCGGTTGGCTTTGAGACGTCCGCATATTCGGTCATAAGTCTTTTGTTTTTATGTTAGAGAAAAAATAAAGGTGTCAGAAAGCTCAGTTAATTCTCTTTACATAAGCTATCTACAAATTTTTCGAAAAAAACGATAATTATCGAGATATTCGAGGAAATGTAGGAAATTACACGTTTTCCTATAGAGTGTATGTAAATCTTAAAAAGACAATTTTTCTCAGAAACCTTTGTTTCGAAGGGCCGAGATTAACGGAGCGTCAAAATAGTACATGATATTATGTGAACATCGTAAATGAGAGGCAGATTTTAATCGCTTATATTTCTGGAGGAATTTTTTTTTTTTTATTTTTTGTTGTCTATGGGGTTTTTAATGATGTTAGTTTACGATTTTGAGTATTTTAATTCAATTTTATTTTTTGGGCAAGTTCCCTATTGTAATTTAGCGTGTATATAAGAAACTAAGGCCTCAATTTTTTTTTTTACTTCAGTCACCCCCACTACCAACCCTCTACCACCACGATTTCAAATATTATGTTGTTAAAGTTACTTCGAATAGAATGGATGCGCAGTGGCTTTGCTCGACTACTATGGATGCGCAGTGGGTTTCCTCGAGTATTTTGGACGTGCACTTTTCTCGAGTATTACAGATCACAGTAGGTTACCTCAAGTAGTATGGATGCGCAGTGAGTTACCTCAAGTGACATGGATGCGCAGTGGGTTTCCTCGAGTAAAATGGATAGGCAGTGGGTTACTTTAAGAAGTATGAATGCGTAGTGGCTTTCTTCGTGTAAATTGGATGCACAGTGGGTTACCTTGGGTAGTATGGACGCGTAGTAGGTTTCCTCGAAGAAAATGCTTGAAGTAGAGGCTTTACTCCTATCGTATAGTTTACGGTACACAACGATTTTTTATATCTTTGTCATGCCATTTTCTGCGTATTACTTCCACATCCAGTTGAAATATATTAACGTAAAAAATTTTTTGGAAATTTTCATTGTTTAAATAGGCTTAGAATGTCATGAAACGTCAATATTTTAAGTTTGAGCAAAATAAATTTGTCTGTAACGTCGGTCTGTCTGTTAGTCTTGTATCTTTTTGGTGCTCACGATTACTCTGGAACTGTTTAAGATATTGACTTAAAATATGGCACACGTATGTATTTTAACGAGAGCTGGAACTAGATTATATTTTGATCTTATTCCGTTGCAGAGTTGAATGGTGAATTGGGGTAAATGGGGGTAAATAGGTAAATCAAGCAAGTAAGAGTCCATGAAATTGGTATTTAGTAAATATAAGAGGAGCTAAGGTCTCAAAAAAAATTTGGCATTAGCCACACCTATTACCACCCCCACCCCATTATTAAAGGTGGTGAAAAAATAGTATGATTTAGTGTGTGTACAAGAGCCAAAGTCATTAAAATTTTTTTACTTCATTCACCCCCACCACCACCTCCTGTTACCGATGTGGCATACAATTTTATGGGTTTTTGGAGTACATAATTTCAAATATTATATTATTAAAGTTCCATAAACAATTATTTCCACATAGTGGAGTGCAAATATAGTATTTTTATTGTAAGAGACTTGGATGTGGAAGTAGTGATTCCTTGGGCAGCGGTTTTTTGTTATCGATGAAGCAACAGAAATCAATGTATTGGCTTGTATTGAATTGAATCCTACTGTTACGGTCAGAGAAATAGCACACGAACTGGATATGGCGTGAATCAGCTAGAAAAATTCTTAAAAACCATGGATTTTGTTCATATAAATATTAGTTGCATCAACATTTATATGAAGATGATGCTGATCAAAGGCTAGATTACTGCGACTGGTTGCCTCACAATTACCACATTACTACACCAGAATTTC
Organism: Rutpela maculata; assembly: GCA_936432065.2. Lineage (NCBI taxonomy): Eukaryota > Metazoa > Arthropoda > Insecta > Coleoptera > Cerambycidae > Rutpela > Rutpela maculata. The sequence continues at coordinate 9,661,576 of OW386294.2, forward strand.
GTGAAATGCATTCTTTTTTCTGATGAGTAGCGATTCACGAATAATGGCATTTTCAATGTACAGAATTTAATGAGGCAGGGTAATTTTCAGAACATTTTTTAGTCAACGTGTGGGCAGGAATAATTGGAAATAGGATTATCGGACCACTACTTTTTCAAGGACGTCCAAATGATCAAGGATATTTACATTTACTACAAAATGTGATTGAAGGATTTACACTTGAAATTTTGAGGAGACTATACTTTCAACCAGATGGGACTCCTCCCCATAATGCTGCCTAAGTACTAAATCATTTGACAGATAGGTTTGATGAACGGGTTATTGCAATCAATGGTCCTATACGCCGGCCACTACGTTCTCCGGACTTTACACCTCTTGATTTTTTTTATTATGGGGCTATTTAAAAGAACGTGTGTATTATCCATTCCCAGCAACGTTGGCAATTTTGGAAAACGAAATACGCCAAGCATTTAAAACTATTGTGCCTATAATGCTCGAGGAAGTTGCGCAAAATACAATTACCGGAAGTAGAACATGCGTAGAAGAGGGAGGTCTGCAATTTGAACATCTACTTTGAACATCTGTTACCTTGATTACGATGATTAATTCTAAGGCGGGTAACCATTTTTAAATTGCTTGTTTTTTGTGTAGGCTTTGATTGTTCACTTTAATTTAAAGGGTAAACTAATTTGCTTAGCTTCTGTTTATAAAAACGCAATAAACGTTTAATTTTTTCTAAGTTTGTTAATTTTTGTCGAATGGAATGTTATTTTATAGTACTTATTTGTTTTTTGAATACTTTAATTCAACGTAAACTAATTTGTTAAGGTCTTATTTATGAAAAATGTAATAGTGTTACTTTTCATATAATTTTTGAAATGTTTGTCGTACTGGAACCTTTTTTTTGGATTACTAGGTTCAGAAATAATATAAAAAATAACAAAAAAACATTTTTTCAACGTAAATTGTTTAAATTTTATATGGAGATATAATCTAAAACTTCTCATTGCTGATTGCACTTGTTATCACACCAAAAATATATATTAAAAAGATAAAATGCAGCAAAAGAATTCCATTATAACTGCATATATATAGAACAGATACACTTTCCAGTATATAAGAATCATAATTTTTTTTAATAAAATATTTTTATTACACAATTAAAATACGTTTAATTTTCACAACCTATCCTCCAACAGTTTACGCACGATGGTGCCCTGTCGTACTTAATTATTGATATCAGATAACAACTGAATTCCACTTTTGGGCAACAATATGTAGATCGTGGAGGTCCAGTGCTTTGGCCCTCTCGACCTCCAGATCTCAACCCATTAGACTTTTGATGGAGATACTTACAGACATTGGCTGTACCTAGCCTCATTAGGAAACATTTTAAGAGCCATGTTTATTCTTACTTTGATTAATACTACCGCACTTTAATTGTTTACTCTTACTCTTTAACACCCTGGATGTTGTTAGAAGATATACCGGGTGTCCCAGAATTACGTTGACAGGTGATATCTACGTTATTTGAAATGATAAAATATAAATAAAAATACCTGCAAAAGGGATGAGATACTCTGTCTGAAATCGTGTTATCTCTTGCAACTCCTAAGAAACCACCCCCAATTTTTTATTCAAATGGCATCCTGTATAACTAAAGCCTGCAACCACATTCCCACGTTATTTTGAGCACAATGATATATCATACTTAGGGGAATTCCCTAAATGAGCCTTTCATGCCTTTTGCAGGTTTTTTATTTGTTTATTTATTTATATATATTGTTATATTTCCAAATAACGGAGATATCGCCTGTTAAAGCAATATCAAATGATATATATCGTGATATATTTCTTGATATACGTCACGATGTTTATAACTTTTTGACATTTATTAATTTTGGCAATACGTCGTAAGCTTCTATTTCATATGCGACATCTAGTGGCAATTTTAGTTGCCTACCTCGAACTAGAGAATATTAATATCCTTGTCCCTGGAAAAGTAGAGGTAAAGGTGAAACCAGTCTATGATTAGACTTTGAGGGAGACAATTTTGATTAAGTTACTTTAAACTTTTACATATTTCGTTATGTTCTCAGAACAATTGTTAAGCCCGCATATATTTCCTTATTCAGTTTTGTTTTGAACGCCATTAAATCTTTTTTAAACCACTTATCTATGAAGTTAAAAAATTTGATATACAGTATGTCTCACTTTCCATGACTCCCATATCACAGCTCCCTTATTAACGATCCGTTTTTCTTTAAAATTTGGGTGGACGGTACTTACCCGTCAGGGGATAGTGTCACCGTAAAACATTCAAAAATCCACCAGTGGCGTTTGTTGTTGTGAAGAAAAATGAACCTAATTTTCCAAAAAAAGATATTAGGAATTCTTTTACAAAAATACTAACGCAATATTATTGATCAGCACGCTTCAGCCCCAAACCCAAAATTTAACAATATTTTGATGTATGGTTTTCGAATTACGGTCCCCTTAAAACTGCATTTTTAAACGTTAAATAACACAGCCCCACAAAAAAAAAGTTCTGCACCAGAGACGTGAATACACAGGTTTTGTCTATTTTTTTTTATGCTGAATCCGAATCCGCAGCCAAAAATAGGGTAGTTTTTTAGTAAAACGCAAAAACATCCCCTAAAGTAGAGTGATAACGGTAAAGCTTCATAATGATGCAACAATTTGTAAATACTTTGAGAAAACATTTTGAGCATTAGAAAGAAATATATGCAAATTAATTCCATACCCACCCCTACGAGAGGGTTAATTCCACCACTGAGATCAAATAACGAATGTTATGGTGCAAAACAATGTGAAAAGCCATAGTCTCGTAGTTTGTAATTCCAAATATACAAATGTAGGTTGACAGACAATATACCTAAAAAATATAATATAATCTTATTTTTAAGGGGCTTGAAACCACCTCTGCAGACCTAGGTATTCCTTACGCCTTTTCTAATCAATGGTTTGGTCTAAATTTTGTTACCGCGGGTTTTTGGGGTCGCTGATTACGAATCTGAAGTCCGAATCCGAAAATTCCTGAATAAAAGATGGCGGATCCAATATGGCGGATGTAAAAATCGGAAAAGCATTCAAAATTTCAAGATTATGGCTGAAACAATTCGCAAATTCTTAAATCCAAAATGGCAAACCCATAATGGCGGATTAAAAGGTACCATAGAAATTGGTATTTACCATCCAAAGAAATACGCTATGAATGTTTACAAAAATTGAGGCATGTGAATAAAAATAGGCAAATGTCTAAAAATGATAAACAAGGAATATAAATTCAATTTGCAGTGTGCAGTCTCGCTTAAATGTGAAAGTGAAGACGAATGAAATAGGGCCAAATATATAAAACTGACCATCGTGCCAATATCGTGGGAAATTATAATTTAGAGCTTGAAAGTACCCCTTTCCTAACAAGTTACATGAGCTGGGTGGAAAATTTGAATGGCTAATAGTACATTATTATTATTAATCTTATGATCACGTCTATCCAGGCAGAGGGGGGGTAGCTGTCAGTTTGACATCTGTCAAAGTGACGTTTATCCCGTTTGACATCTGTCAAAGTGACATCTGTCAGGTTGACATCTGCTAGTTTGGGTTTGACATCTGCCAGTTTGACATCTGTCAAAGTGCCATTTATCCCGTTTGATATCTGTAAAATGACGTTTATCCCGTTTGACATCTGCCAGTTTGACATCTGTCAAAGTGACGTCTGTCCCGTTTGACATCTGTCAGTTTGATATTTTAACGTTTGTTAAAAGTATTTAAGACAATAAAGATAGCTTTAAGTTAGTAGCTATTGCGGAAATTGATTTATAAGTAATTATTATTGGACTTCAGCCTTTGATAACATCTCTAAAATCTGAACTTAATATTTGGTATCTGGACGATGGAACTTTGGCTGATAATCATCATATTGTTTTACAAGACTTTCAAAAAATTATAGAAGAGTCTTCAAAAATTGGCTTATCACTCAACACTGAAAAATGTGAACTTTTAATTCTTTCTGATGACCCAAACGTAAGATATGAAATTCTAAACGATTTTGAGAGTATAGCGCCCGGAATTTCAAACAAGAATTTTGAAGAAATTTCACTTTTAGGATGCTCTTTTTCTAATGGAGGTATCAGTGGAGCTATAAAGTCGAAAATTGAAACATTCAAAAGGTTTTCCAGTGGTTTAAAAGATTTAAACTCTCATTCATCTTATTTTCTTTTAAAAAATTCTTTGGCAATTCCACGCTTAACCTACTTATTACGCTGTTCCCCTTGTTGGAGATCCCATGAAGATCTTATTGATTACGATGTTTGTCTCAAAAGAAAAATGGAAGAAATTTGTAATTGTACTTTCAAGGAAAATTCATGGCCTCAATCTACATTACCTGTAGCTTTGGGTGGTCTAGGAATTCGAGACGTAACTACATTATGCTACTCCATCTTTTTGGGTTCCATAAATGGGGTTTCACAATTACTACTTTCGATTCTCCCCTTCCACATCTCTCAATGTCCTGACAAAGCCTTTGATGAAGCTTTAGCTAATTGGTCTACTCTAAGTTGCATGGATCCAATTACCAGCATTTATCAGAGAGATTGGGATAAACAAGTATGTTTACGTACACTCAGCAACCTACTGACTGAAAATCAAGACCTAAAAGGAAAAGCGCGTTTGCTCGCAGTTCAACAAAAAGAATCTGGCGCCTGGCTGAATACATTACCATCGCCTTCAATATGAACTCTCTTAGACGACTTATCTTTTCGTATCGCCGTTGCCTTACGAACTGGTCAACCCCTTTGCGAAACCCACAACTGCACTTGCGGTGAACCCGTAGACATTTTTGGTCATCATGGCCTATCATGCCGCAAAAGTGCAGGGAGATGGTCTCGTCATGGAAGTATAAACGACATCATCAAGAGAGCTCTGGTTTCGGCAGAAATTCCTTCAGTACTTGAACCAGTAGGGTGTGCAGAAGCGACGGAAAAAGAGCGGATGGAATGTCCCTTGTACCATGGAAAGGGGGACGCTACATGTCGTGATACACTAGCACCGTCTTATATTAAATATACATCCCAAAAATCTGGAGAAGCTGCCCGCATCGGAGAAGATAATAAGAGATGTAAATATAAAGAACTAGAATCGCGTTTCTTTTTTTTGCCTTTTTCTGTTGAAACATGGGGCGATGAGGCTAAAATATTTATCGATTGTATAGGTAAGAAAATACGCGGCATCTCAAATGAAAAGAAGAGCACTTGCTACCTGATACAGAGAATCAGTTCAGGCGGCAGTTTGAATCAGGCGATTCAAAGAGGGAATTCCGCATCAATCCTGGGCACCATACCACCTTCTGCCAACTTGGGAGAAATTTTTTATATTTTAAATTAATTTGTTTATATCTTTTTGTATATTCTTCTTGTATTGTTCAGTCTTTTATTTGTGTATGTAAATGTTCTCTATATCGATATATTTTTGAGGTAATATATCCTTCTTATTACATTATTCTGATTAGAGTATATGGAAATGGAGGTTCAAAATGTCGAGTAGATATAATATGTTTCCGCAGGATATTTAAAATGGCGTCTACGGAGAATCGTGATCAGCGACTCCAAAAACCCCCGAGTAACAAGTTTCAGCCATAATCTTCAAATTTTGAATGCTTTTCCGATTTTTACATCCGCCAAATTGGATCCGCCATCTTTTATTCAGGAATTTTCGGATTCGGACTTCAGATTCGTAATCAGCGACACCAAAAACTCGCGGTAACAAAATTTAGACCAAACCATTGGATAGAAAAATATGTCAAAAGGCTAAGAAATACCTAGGTCTGCAGAGGTGGATTCAAGCCCCTTAAAAATAAGATTATATTTTATTTTTTAGGTATATTGTCTGTCAACCTACATTTGTATATTTGGAATTACAAACTACGAGGCTATGGCTTTTCACATTGTTTTGCACTATAACATTCGTTATTAACATTTGATATTGGGGGTGGAATTAACCCCCTCGTAGGGGTGGGTATGGATTTAATTTGCATATATTTCTTTCTAATGCTCAAAATCTTGTTTTAAAATGTTTTCTCAAAGTATTCATTATAAAGAAATATATCACTCCAAAGAAATGTATCACTCTATTTTAGGGGATGTTTTTGCGTTTTACTAAAAAACTACCTGAGTAACCCATATTTTTGGCTGCGGATTCGAATTCAGCATAAAAAAAATACACAAAATCTATGTATTTACTTTCTCTACCATTATTTAATGTTTAAAAATCGCAATTTTAAGGAGGACGTATTTCGAAAACAATATATCAAAATATTCTTAAATTTTGGATACTGGAGTTCTGAAGCATGCTGATCAATAATATTGCGTTAGTATTTTTGTAAAAAAAATGCCTAATATCTTTTTTTGGAAAACTTGGTTCATTTTTTCTTCATAACGACGAACGCCACTGGTGGATTTTTAAATGTTTTACGGTAACACAATCTCCTGATAAGTGATCACCTTCCACCTAAATTTTAAAAAATCACATTGTTAATAAGGGAGCTGTGATATGGGAGTCATGAAAAGTGAGACACACTGTATATCCAATATACATCGGATATATATATCAAAATATCCTGCCCACATCCGATAATATATCAAAATATCCGCTACTTTGCAGTGGTGTACCCAGCTTTTTGGGGCGAGGGGCAGTCCGTTCAAAATAATCCGACCATATTTGCATCTTGCTAATACGGGACATAACAGAAAAAAAATTCCAGGTCTCATAATCAATGAGCGGGTAGAAATCTAAATAAAATTTTTGTCCAGATCTGGGGGCGCAAAATAGGAGGAAAGATATTTTTTTCATGAGCGAGGGGCGTCACATCACTGATATTTTGATATTCATCTAAATATGATATTTTCAAACCCTACTTAAAGTATTAGCCTAACCTTAATTCCAGCACACTTCTGGAGACAAGATGGTCGGCATCGAAGAATGCCACACTCTTTTGTATCCCTTAATATCACAGGTGGTTCGGTATATGTTGCAGTGTGTGTCGCTTTGTCCCTGTCAAAACTTGCTGAAGGATTTCGACTGTGGCACTTTATAACAGTGTCGTGGCAGAATGCTGTTGAACATTTTGTTTCTGGGGTTTCCGTTTGCTCTGGAATGGTCTCGGAGTACAGACCGGTCATGGCATACATAGACTCCTGCCGTCGGTGCCCCTTGCAATGGCCCGCCTGGCTCGTGGAGTCGGATGGGGATGACCCTTTTCCGGCTTCATTTCCAGAGCTTGGCGTCGTCGAGTTACCTGCTCCGTTTCCAGTCATTTTTATGCCTAGATGGACTAGTTGTTAAGTTCTCTCATATTGTTTCTGCCGCAAAGCATGCGCATCTGAAATAAAATCAAAATTATGTATTAGTTCGCATTTTGTTCTGTAGTACGCAAAAAAACATTGACAAGTCTTATAACGTATTTTTGCTAAAATCTAGTTGTGTACATCTAACTTTATTTTTTGTTACATTGTCAGTTATTTGTCAAAATTCATTGCAAGTGTGCAAAAACTTATATGCCCCATATAAGCGATTTAGTTAAAGCTGGAGTTATATACCGGGTGACACAGGAGATATGTAACACCCCGTAATATGTTTATTTAAAAAGACGATATTTTGAAATTTGGTAGACTTATATAATACGTGATTGTCCTTTTTTGGTATAAACAAGAAATTTTTTCCACTTCCGGTTTTACCGGAAGTGACATCTACTTTGTTATTTTAAATGTTACCCTGTATATATGTTTTTCCTATCTGATTCTACTTAAATTTCTCTTTTCAACTATGTATAGCAAGATGACATTCGTTTTTAAAATGGCTGCTGAAAACCATTTTATTGCATTAAGTCAAGTTGGCTATGGTATGAAATGTGGCGGTAATTAATGCTTAATGTGCTGCGATATCAAAAGAACCCTGGTACACAATTTTGTATTTCATATTTGTTTTGTTCTAATCAGTAGCCGAAGAGATTTTGTACAATTTTTATATTAAAGAAAAATCTCTAGTCTAAATCCCCGAAATCATAAAAACTAAGATAGAAACACTAATTTTAAATTTGACCCATTTGTAAAATATTTACTTTTACCCAATACAATTCATTGTTATGTCTGATTTTGCTTGTTTTTAAATAAAATTGTTTTCGAAGAATCTCAAAATGTTGGCTATTATTTTCTCTACATCGTCGAACTCTTGGAACAGTACCTCTAAGCACATTTTCTAACTGCAATTCAGTAATCTCATTTATTGCTAACCTCACTCTCATTTCCAAGTCTTCCCTATTTTGCAGTGGAGTTTTATAAACTATTTCCTTGAGATGGCCCCATATGAAAAAATCAAGTGGCGTAAGATCCGGAGACCTTGAGGGCCATCTAATTGGTAAAAGTGAAGTATGAATAAATATTTTACAAATGGATAAAATTTGAAATTAGTGTTTCTATCTTAGTTTTTATGATTTCGGGGATTTAGTCTTGAGATTTTTCTTTAATATAAAAATTGTACAAAGTCTCTTCGGGTACTGATTCGAACAAAACAAATATGAAAAACAAAATTGTGTACCACGGTTCTTTTGATATTGCAGCACACTAAGCATTAATTACCGCTACATTTCATACCATAGCCAACTTGACATAATGCAATAAAATGATTTTCAGTAGCCATTTTAAAAACTAATGCCATCTTGCTATACATAGTTGAAAAGAAGAATTAAAGGAGAATCAGACAGGAAAAAAATATATACAGGGTGCCATTTAAAATAACAAAGTAGATGTCACTTCCGGTGAAACCGGAAGTGGAAAACATTTCTTGTTTATACTAAAAGAAGGACAATCACGCATTATATAAGTCTACCAAATTTCAAAATAATATCTTTTTAAATAAACATGCTACGGGGTGTTACATATCTCCTGTGTCACTCGGTATAGCCAAAGCAGAAGATGGATGGTCAATGAGACAAATTGCACTGCTTTATAATACAGGGTTCATAGCAATTTTTCAAACTTAAATTCCCTGACTTTTACAGGTTTTTCAGGACTATTGGAAGGTTTTTTCCAGGTCTAATAATTGATGAGCGGGGTAGGGACACTGTGGCGTCACAAAAGAAATCAGAACGAAACTAGAAGTACAAAACTCAAAATTTCTTTTGATGAGCGGGGGGCTGAAAAATTATTTTCAAATTCCCTGACTTTTTATGAAAATGACTAAAATTCACTGATTTTTCCAGGTTTTCCAGGTCGCTATGAACCCTGTATTAGCTAGAAGAGTAGTTGTTTTGATTGGTTCTCCAATAATGAGTGTTTTAAAGTATTTACCTAACTAGTATATTAGCGTGCCCAGATTAGGGCAACAATATACAGAAAGTAGGTATTTTCATAATAAGTAAAAAAGTGTGTAAGCTGTGATTTGCATAATACCTAAATAATATTCTCTAACCCTGTAATATTAACAAAAATTCGGTGTGTAACATTTTTAAAAAGTGGAGAATAAACGGTACGATTAGTAGAAATCCTGGATCAGGGCGATGAAGGATATCAACTCAACAACAAGATTTGCAATTGGTAAATATATTAGTAGAAAACACGTGGTCTGGTGTTTTGTGACATATCGACAACATTAGTGTTCTTAACTGGCCCAGTCATAGTCCAGATCTTAACCCTATGGAAGACATATGGGGACTACTCGTAAAAAGTATCCAAAAACTAAATGTGAGACCACGGAGTGCCCAAGAATTACTGGAAATAATAACTAATGCATGGGAAAATATTATTAGGTACTGATGATTATTTTATAAGGTTATTTAATTCTATGCCAAACAGACTTATAGAAGTTATAAATAGAAATGGTGCAATAACGAAATATTAATAGTTAGTTTCTTGTTAAGTTGGATATCCTTTGTCCGCTGATCCAGGATTTAGACTTATTGCGCCGTTTATTCTCCACTTTTACTTCCACATCCAGTGGAAGTATAGTAACGACAAAAAATTTTTAAAAATTTTTATTGTTCAAATAGGCTTAAAATGTCATGAAACGTCGAGATTTTAAGTTTGAGCGAAAAAAAAAATTTCTGTCTGTCACTTTTTTTTGTGCGCACGTTTACTCTGGAACCGTTTAAGATATTGACTTGAAATTTGGTACACATATGTACTTTAACGAGATCTAGAACTAGATTATATTTTCATCTTGTTCCGTCGAAGGGTTGGGGGGTAAATTGGGGTAAATTTCGGGTAAATAGGTAAATCAAGCAAGTAAGAATCTATAAAATGGGTATTTAGTATACAAAAGAGAAGCTAAGGTCTAAAAAAAATTTTTGGCATTAGCCACCCCCATTACCACCCCCACCCCCTTATTAAATGGGATGAAAAAAAAATTGTGATTTAGTGTGTGTACAAGAACCAAAAGCTTCAAAATATTTTTTTACTTCATCCACCCCCACTACCAACCCTCTACTACCACCCCCACCCCCACTACCGATGTAGCATATCGTTTTATATGTTTTTGGGGTAGACGATTTCAAATATTACGTTGTTAAAGTTACCTTGAGTAGTATGGATGCGCAGTGGCTTTCCTCGAATATTTGGATACTCAGTGACTTTTTTCGAGTATTATAGTAGGTTACCTCAAGTAGTATGGATGCGCAGTGGGTTACTTTAAGTAGTATGGATGCGCAGTGGCTTTCCTCGAGTACAATGGATGCGCAGTAGGTTATCATGAGTAGTGTGGATGCGCAGTGGCTTTTCTCGAGTGCCATAGATGCGCAGTAGGTTACCTCAAGTGATATGGATGCGCAGTGGGTTTTCTCGAGTAAAATAGATGCGAGTGGGTTACTTCAAGAAGTATGAATGCGCAGTGGCTTTACTCGAGTAAATTGGATGCACAGTGGGTTACCTTGAGTAGTATGGATGCATAGTAGGTTTCCTCGAAGAAAATGCTTATAGTAGAGGCTTTACTTCTATCGTGTAGTTTACGGCACACAACGATTTTTTATATCTTTGTCTTGCCATTTTCGTATTAGTTCGACATTCAGTTGAAGTATATTAACGCAAAAAAAATTTTTGGAAATTTTCATTGTTTAAATAGGCTTATAATATCAAGAAACGTTAATATTTTAAGTCTGAGTAAAATATATTTGTCCGTTAGTCTTGTGTCGTTTTGGTGCTCACGATTACTCTGGAACCGTTTAAGATATTCACTTAAAATATGGCACACGTATGTTTTTTAACGAGATCTGGAACTAGATTATATTTTCATCTTATTCCGTTGCAGAGTTGAAGGGTAAATTGAGGTAAATGGGGGTAAATAGGTAAATCAAGCAAGTAAGAGTCCATGAAATTGGTATTTAGTAAATATAAGAGGAGCTAAGGCCTAAAAAAAATGGCATTAGCCATCCCTGTTACCGCCCCCACCCTATTATTAAAGGTGGTGAAAAAATAGTGTGATTTAGTGTATGTACAAGAGTCAAAGTCATCAAGAATTTTTTTCACTTCATTCACCCCCACCTCTATTACAGATGTGGCATATAATTTTATGGGGTTTTGGGGTACATGATTTCAAATATTATACCATTAAGGTTCCATAAACAATTATTTCCACATAGTGGAGTGCAAATATAGTATTTTGTTGTAAGAGACTTGGATGTGGAAGTAGTGATTCCTTGGGCAGCGGTGTTTTAAAATGTTAAACACCAAATATTTGTTAATGTTATAACGCAGTGCAACTTGTCTCATTGACCATCCATCATTTGCTATAGCAATAACTACATCATTACAATAAAAAATAAAATAAAAGTGCTAACTGTTTTATTTAGGCTACTCATTACATATTCAAATAGAGACAGAGACACTAGAAAAAAATAGTTGTCCCATTTTTTTTGCTCACGACAGTACTGGAAATTGATAGGGATAAGGGCATTCATGTCATTCTTTTTCAAACTAGTTTGAAAACAAACTTGGTTGTTGACGAATTTTCGAAAATTTCTAAGCACAACATATTTAAAAAACTTTAACTATTTGAATACGCTGCGAAAACAGTAGTGACGTCATAAGGGCAGTTAGCTGTGAACTTATATGGAGAACAGAAGAGGAAAAGTTGGCAAAAAACAAAGTAATGTTAAAACCGCCAAAAGTTAAGTGTGCGTTTACAGTTTAATGCATGGAGAATAGAGAAAGAGTGAGCACTCTATACTGAATTATGTCCGTAAAAGTGAAGGAAAGACCTACTCCCAGTCCCATTTTACAAGCTTTTACTTAACTTGCCCTGTATGTATGTTAGTTAGTTAGTTAGCTTGTATATTAGTATGTTAAATTCAAATCTTGCAAGTCAATTTTGAATCACTTAACGGCGTCCAATCGAGCTGAAATTTTGCATACACGTGAGGTTCTAGTGACAATACAATAAGTGTGTTTTTTAGTTTTAATACTCTAATTTGATAGCGTATTCACTCAGACGTTGTTTTCTAAGAAAATGATCCGGTATTATCTTGCAGGCGGTTGTAAGTGTTACACATGATATGTACGGGAGAAAAATTCAATATATTCGTTCAGGGTTTAGCAAGATAAAATGTTGTATGATGTCGTGTACTGGCACTGATACATGGAATAACAGTTTGTCTGTTATTTCAGGGCAATTGATTTTATTATTTATTAACTTATGTAAAAATATGACTGCCTGTTTTTTTCTCCTAGTGTTAAGACTGTCAGTTGAAAATCTGCCCAAAAGTGCAACATGAGGATATCCAATAGGAAGATATACACCACCAATTTTGTAAGACAAAAATTTCAAAAACCGTCTCTCTACTTTCGAGCAATTGCTATATGTGACATATCCCGGGTGCCATATTAATGATGCATATTCTATTTTAAACTTAATAAAAGCGTTAAATAATAAGATTAATAAGTGAGTGTCAGTAAAACCTGACGAGTTTCTGATAACAAATCCGAGACTTTTATTTGTAGCCAAAACTGCGTCTTCAACATGTCTATTAAATGTCAGATTGTTGTCAAACAGGACACCCAGGTCTTTGAAGACTTTTTTTAGTGTCAAGGCTATAGTCATAGAGAAACGTTTCTTTTTTTCTAGAAAATGATATCACGTTGCATTTATCGACGTTGAGTCACACCAAGTTTGTATTTTCAGAAGATTATCCTAAAGTTTTTTACAGTCAGCTGAATTGTTTATAGCAGAAAAGAGTTTGACGTCATCGGCATATAATAAGGCATCGACATTCAGGTCAACCGCGATGTCATTAATAAATAGTACGGACAACAGAGGTCCCAAGATCGAGCCCTGCGGCACTCCTGAGGGAAAATTAATTTCAACTGACCTATGACCATCATATTCTACATATTGTGTTCCATTATTAAGATATAATTTGAAGGAGTTAATAAGAAACTGAGAGAAGCCCACAGTTTGAAGCTTATTTAACAATATACCATGATCAAGCCTGTCAAAGGCTTTTGAGAAATCTGTATATAGTACGTCAACTTGGATGCTGGTGTCAAGATATTGTGAGATGTACTGCGTCATGCACATTAAATTAATAACAGTGGATTTATTTTTTACAAATCCATATTGACTTGATGTTCTGTCCTTCAACGTGGAGATATATGACTTCATATATATAGCAATCTTCACGACTTTAGCGAAATTACGTATAATTGAATTTGGGCGATGATTTTCTATTACTTGTCTGTCACCCTTTTTGTGACCGGGACAAATTCGGGATCTCTTCCAGATGTTAGGAAATATACTCGTTTTAACAAATAAATTATAAATTATTTTTCACAAGAGGTTCCACAAGAACATCAGCGCAATCTCTAATAATAAAGGCAGTTTTCTCGTCTGGACCTTTTGTACATTTAGGTTTATGTCGTCGTAAGGCAGTAAGAATATCGTTAGAGGAAAATTCATTAAAGTTAAGGGGTATTTGTACAAAAAGTGTTGTTAATATTTTGGGAGGATAATAAACAACAAAATTAATGGAGGACTGAATCGCATATTTATGATTGATAATTAATGTATTTCAGAAAATTTGTTCCTTTTAAATTTCTTAATAATTCTTAGGAATAGCCTATTTAGTTCAATGCATTTAATTTATTTTTAGGTTAGTTTTATCATCTTATTGCCGCCATATTGGATTCGCCATCTTGAATTTCTTGCTGGAACTTAAAATTTAGTCTATTTTAACTTAAAAATACTTATCAGAAATATTCAAAACTTCTCGGCATAAACTTTAAAAAATATATTTAATTTTTCATCATTTTTTAGCATTTTATAGCCGCCATTGATTCCGCCATCTTGCAGGTTGGTTTGTGTCAATTTGGATATCAGATTCGTAATCAAAAACTCCCGAGTAACAAGGTTTATTTAAATTGGATAAGAAATTACGATTCGCCATATTGGATCCGCCATCTTAAATTTCTTCCTGGAACTTAAAATTTAGTCTATTTTAACTTAAAAGTACTTATCAGAAATATTCAAAACTTGTCGGCATAAACTTTAACAAACATATTTAATTTTTTAGCATTTTATAGCCGCCATTGATTCCGCCATCTTGCAGGTTGATTTATGACAGTTTGATTGATAATTAATATATGGCAGCCATATTGAATATATTTGAAAATTTCAGAAAATTTGTTCCTTTTAAATTTTTTAATAATTCTTAGGAATAGCCTATTTAGTTTAATGCATTTAATTTATTTTTAGGTTAGTTTTATTATCTTATTGCCGCCATATTGAATTCGCCATCTTGAATTTCTTGCTAGAACTTAAAATTTAGTATATTTTAACTTAAAAATACTTATCAGAAATATTCAAAACTTCTCGGCATAAACTTTAAAAAAAATATTTAACTTTCCATCATTTTTTAGCATTTTATAGCCGTCATTGATTCCGCCATCTTGCACTACTTCCACATCCAGATTTTCTATCCAAGTCACTCACAAAGAAAAAATTTTATATGTGGAAATAATTGTTTATGGAACTTTAATAATATAATACTTGAAATCAAAAAACCCATAAAACGATACCCCACATCGGTAGTGGGGTGGGTGTCTAAACTTGCATTAACTCTCAAACAGACAATTGGTGTTGTTTAGTTACCTTTATAGAATAGGGTGTTTCTACTCTTAAACAACACTGTTAAATTAGTAGCAGGGTAGAATGTCTGGTTTTATTTTTCTTTGTTCATGGAATATAGCCCTTATATAAATTAGCACGGTGGAATACGTCTATTGAAATTGGACCATATCAGTCATATAGGGTAATCGCCAGATTCGTGTAAACTATAATGTTTTACATGAACTATGTCTTACTCAAATCTCAGAGCAAAATGTTACTAAGGTTTTTGATTAAGCATAGAAAAATACGAAGATGTTTGAGATATTGAAATTGCCATATACACTGTTCTCTCGGTTACTAATAGTAAGACTATTACAAAACGAATTAATGTTGCAGTCGCGCGTTGCTGACTGCAAATACGTATTTGAACAATAAAAATAAAATGACATTGCCTGTGTATTAAGTCTCAGCGGCACCTCGTAATAGTGAAGTGTGCTGTATTAGAGCAAATTGTTAATCGTATAGGTATTCGCAGTCGGTCACGCCCAGCAGCAACTTCCACTCGTTTTAACATAACCATGAATTTCAAGGGCATTTTCAAATAATTTAATTAATACTTTGCTCCGTACTTGCTAATGTGGGCGTACTGAAATGAGTTATCGTACATAGTATTTGGGTTAAAGACGCAAAAAAAGATAAACAAAGTTCTTTGTTATTAGTGTTATGTTATTTATTACAATAAAACCAACGTCAATGGCAAATAGTTTATTAATTTATAACCGATTCTTAATAATTATATTGCGTGAAACATATTGTTTACGGCTTATGATTAGCCAGTTAGGTAATTTTATTGTAACAGTAGGTTAGCCAACCACTCGCACCGTCTACTGTGCAGAATTAAATGAATAGATTAAAATTTGGCCAACACATGATTTTCTTTCTTTTTTTTACGCTTTCAATAGGATATACGTAAAGTGACAAGATCCAAAATCACTACAAACTGTGGCTTTTTCGATTCAAAATTAACTAACTAGACTGGATTTCGGAAAAAACACGTCGATTTAATTTTCAAGGGGGAAGTTCGAAACTGAAATAGTTCCCATATCTTCATATAATTTTGAAGCATCTAAAATGTGTACTTTAAACAAAAAAAAAACTTAAATCTTTTCATCCATTTTAAGATAGAGACAGAAATGTGTCATATGAACAACATTATATCCACATGTTTTAAGTATAATTTTTTAAGTATAATTTTTTAAGTATACCGAAAATCATTTCATTAAGCCCGGACACACATACAGCATTAGTCCGGTGATATTAGCCAAAAATTAGTCCACGCTCTACAGAATTTCTTCAGGAATGTCAGGTGAAGGTCACAAAGAAAGGAAAAAGTAATATTCAAAAAAATGAAAAACAAACAAAACAAAACACAAAACAAAACAAAACAAAATGAATTTTGCAACTTAGTTTTTTGCTTATATCTTCGCTTCTAAAGGTCGGAGAAAACCGTACGATCCGTCAATTTCTATATAAGGTAGGTATATGCATAGAACGAATTTTTGATTATTATTAACATTTTATGGCAAAAAACTGAAAAAATTAAATTTTTCGATCCTCGAACTTTGAAGTACTGTAGAAACAAATATAAAATCTGTATGTTAACGATATTATGAGAAATAGTACATATTTTTACCCTTAATAAAATACACTTTGTCCCGTTGCAAAATATTAATTATTTTTTTTGCAATTAATTTATAAAAAAAAATTCAAACTTATATTAAAAGATCAAATTAATATTTTACAGTTCTGTTTCGGTAAATACATTGTATTTGATGTATTTTTATATAATCAAAAATAATATTGCAAGAAAATTTTAATTTGCGACTTTTTTACACAAAAAATCAGTTTTGCAACTTAAACAAATGTAAATCTCTGGATTTTCCATAAAATTTATTGCAATCAACGGCAATTGTCATAAAAAACACGAATTTAAAAAAAAAATGTACTCCGATGCTTTGGAGTCGAGATTCACGTTTTTTGCGATTACGGCAAAATTTTAAAATATTTTTACTTGAAAATTTAACTGAATATACCTCAGAGTATGTGTTATCACTTACAAAAAGTGTCATGCCTGTATATATAAATGGGTCATGAAAAAAAAATTGAGAAAATTGCATCTTTGGCGCTCGCGCCCACGCTAGACGCCAGATCCCCCTCCCCCTTCACTGCGAGCGAAATACTTGGACAGTTTCTCCACGGCGCGGCGACAGCCTTATTTCTCTTTTTCTCGGCTTCAGGAGTGGCCAGATGGACGGTTTTTTTTTTTAATTCAACTTATTTTTTTCTCAGTTTTCCGATTATTCGATTGTTTTTCAATCATTCAATTATACTGCTTGATAAAATAAATATTTAAACATACAATTTATATGATAATATATTGATGAGTGAATAGTTTTTACTCTTATTGGGGATAAAAGAAGGTATACATTTTGTATTTAAAAATTAATTTATTGAATATACAAAATAAAGTTTATTTTTCTGTCCTTATTTTTTTTTTAGGTAGATTTCCTGTGTCGGACTCGCTGTCCGTTTTGTCTCGTACTTCTGCGTACATCATCGTCATTATTTAGATCAATATTTCCAATAACTGGTCTGTCTCTAACTAAAAGTTAGAGACAGACCAGGCCGACCGACAGCACGACAGAATTTTTTTGCTCAAACTTAAAATCTCGACATTTCATGTGTGTGCTTTCAACCTTCAATTATTGTTCCTATCTGTTCTTTCAAGATCCTTTTTGTTGCTACGCTACGCTGATGAGGAACAATAATTCCGAAACACGTGTCCGTAGCTGCTTCCTGTTTCCTCTTTGGGGTGTATGGCGCTATTTTCCTCAATATTTGTTTTTGACTCTACTAATTCCTTTCTATTTTACTGAATATAACCACATAACTCATAATAGAACCAGTGGAGTGCACAGTGGTCCGAAATAAAGAAAAAGTGGACAAAATTCAAAATTTATAAGTATGCTATACAGATTTCATATTCCAAGAGTATATTGGGGTATATCTCAGGTAATATTTCCCGGAGTATCAACGTCTTTGTTCGAGAAACCAACCTGCGGCGACCCCTCCAACATGAATAATTGTTAAGCTACGATTTTACTTCACTTTCATGGCAGATTTCAACGTTTGACTGTGCTTCAAATATTTGTGCTTTTGATTTGTAATTTTTACATGAAAAACTTTAAGGCCAGTACTTTATTTACATATAAAATCTTTCCACAAATTTTATTTTGAAGCTCCTGATTTTATTATTTTTTTTATAAACGTAATTTCTTTTGCATTTTGTAACTTCTATTAGACCTAAAGAGAGTTTGCCATTAAAGGCCACGGAGATTTTTATTCTACAATATACTCTAGGTATCCTTCTATGCCGCGATTAAATGCATTTTTGTTCTAAGTTGTGCCATTAGAAAAAAATCGCATTTTTTAAATTTCGGAACAGGGCGCGTCAAGTTAATTTAAAACCAAAATAGTGTCGTCGCCATCAGTAGTATGGCAAACGCTATACTATACAGACTAAAACTTTGTACCTGTAGTATTGTAGCGTCCAAAGAGGCGCAAGAATAGCGAAATAAAGATCTTAGAAAATATAGAGAACATCATAGCAGAAAAATATCTCGAGTTACAACGAATCAAGACCTATTCAATAGATTTTTGATTTCAACAGATCCACTGATCACTTCTTTTCGCAAACTTTCCCAGAAGAAGTCAAAGTTGTTACCTGAAGTATGTGGGCTCTTAAAAGAGCCCACAATTCCATCATCTGAGGAGAATGTGACCAGATATTCCGATTCCAAAAGTGAACGTGAAAGTGACCGACTCGACTGATACACTCAAAGAAAATGATAGGTAAATTCAACCAAAAAGAGCATATGAAATCGCGCCTATCTAGTTTCATAGTTAAATCAATCAGTAAAGAATAGTCATACGACTTCATTTGTTTTCGTAAACAAATAGTAGTTTAATAATCATATCTTCTTGTAACAAATTAAATAGTACAATGACATTTTTTTATGTTCACTAACCATTTTCAATTTGGTCTACAATTAAATAGTACAACGACTTTGTTTTTTGTTCACCAACTAATTTTTAGGTTGATCTACACTTTATTGTATAATGAAGTTTTTTTTGGTTAGCCAAAATCTCAGTATTGAGACATCAGACCACCCAAACCAAAGATTAGAGATCGTTTATAATATCCATCCAAATATATCGATGGTCCCTGAGAGAATTTGAACACTGCAATCATGTTATTAATTTTCTATAAATTCATAAAAGTGTAAGATAATGCATGATTGATTATTGTCAGTGATTTGTATGTGGCGTCATCTGGGAATAATTTCTGTAATAGACTACGTGGTAAGCAAGCAAATTTTATGGTAATTCTTTTAGAACTTCTAGAAGACGACAATAATATTGGTTTGTCTACCAAGTACAATAGTACAGCGAACTAATACTGGGTTAGAATTACAATTCGATAATAGTTAAAAATAAAATATACTATTATCTAGTTTAATTTGACAGAATTCAACAAAATAAGTCAGACGAACAAAATAATAGTCTTATTCATCTATTTTTTAAGTTAATGTTTGTTTTGTTGTACGACCACTTTTTATTAATTAAAATAACAATCACCTCTTGTTTAAAAATACCATCAATATAGTTTGGTTTAACAAAATTAACGATATTGTTAGTTAACCATTTTTTTTTTGTTGAATTTACCCATACTATTTCTTTGAGTGTACCGATGAATAACTGACGTTCCTCTCTTTTGTATTAATAGGAGTATACGCATCTTTTGCGTTAAAAAGTTATATATCTCCGTAAATTATTAGTACCTACTGTACTATATTTTTTGCATTATTTTTCTCGTATTTTGTGAGTCATTTAAATAGAATGCACGCGTAAAAACATATGAATTTTCATTTTGTCCAAAAACCACCCCCTTAAAAGCCACCCCCGAATTTAATATTTTTTTCATTATTTTGCTCGTACTTGATGAGTCATTTTAAATAGAATGCATGCATAAAAACATATAAATTGTCACTTTATTCAAAAACCACCCCTACGAAGCCACCCCGAATGTGATATTTTTTTAATTATTTTTCTAGTATTTTGTGAGTCATCTTAAATAGAATGCATGCAAAAAAATATATAAATTTTCACTTTGTCAAAAAATTACCCCCTACAAAGCCACCCCTGAGCTTGACATTTCTTTGGATTATTTTTTCCATACTTTTCATACTTCATGAGTTATTTTGAATAGGTTGCATGACAAAACACGTGTAAATAGTCATTGCCAAATAACCACCCCTTAGAACCCACCCCAGATTTATTTAATTTTTTTCACTATTTTTCTCGTGATATGTACATTATTCCTGACTTATTAAAACAATATTCAGATTTTTGTCAGTTTTTTTCTGATTTTGGACCCACTGTGGAGTGGTGTGACATCATCCGCGCCGTTGGCCGTTTCAAATATGTTACGAATTCGAAATCAAATATTAGTGAATATTAACGCTAGCGGCCTAATTTTTTCACTATATACTTAAAGGGTTAAATACTTACGGAAAATGGAAAAATAAATTATAAAGTAAATATCACTAAATGAGCCCATGGTTTTGTGTATGTTCTCTAGACTTTTTTTGAGGCGTGTATATCGGAAATGATTAATTTATCACCAGGTGTACACCTAATTACCGATTGTTTTTACCGTTGCGTGTAGAACGACCTAACATTGGGAATGTTAGTTTTCACATTGCCAGAATTTTTACTCGTTTATAGTACGCTTATAATACAATATTAATATAAATTTGAAAAGCTATCTACGTCGCAACCAAAGAAAGATATCACATGAATTTTATTTCATCCACCAGCTTCTAGTTAATCTATGATGTTTTATTATTGATAGAATTGATTGACGCGTTAAAAATACATTGGCTAGCAGATCAATCATTTTATTTGCTCCTAGCAAATGGAAATTAAGTAATTTCAGTATTATCCTGCCGGAAATATTAAAAAATGTATAATGGGACTTTAACATAATTTCCCCATATACACATAGACGGAGAGTCCACAACAAATTTGTACCCTCATAAACCATCACTATTTGAAATATAATCATATAGAAAAATATGAAATCGCTGGTCTCCCTAAGCAGAGGCGGCTCAAGGTAAATTTTCCACCCGCGCGGTAGCACTTCTTGGCGCCCCTCCCTGAGATATCACAGTTTCACGGACGTACTACGTACTAAAGTGCAAGGATATCCTTTCGGACCCCACGAACACTCTACTTTTTAACTTAACACATGGAGTAACATAACCGTGTATACACGGTGGTCCAAAATTGTCGCTGGATATTTATGTGGCTGATAGTACATCCAAAAATAAAGGTACTCTAAATGGATAATAAGGAAATTATACCCTTTTAAAGGGGGATTACAAATATCAGTTTTTCGGCAATATCTTCCGATCGCTTAAAAATATGTCATATTTTAAATTTAGATATGGGCATCCATTTACATAGTACCAGTCAAACCCTCTCCTTTGCTTAAGTTGTAGTTTTAGGGGGTGGCTATCAATATTTTATCCCCAAATTTTTTAATTTTGCATATTAATAAAAATTCTTTATTTTCATATCACTAGAAATAAAAAGATGCTCTTGTTGCATTTCGATGTGGATATAGGTGCCTGCTGTCTTGGTTCTCCAATCCCCCTCGGAGAAATATCACGAGGCTAAACCATGCTCGATAAAGATTTGTAACTGAGATCTTTGATCTTAGATAAATTAATTTGAAAGAGTGATTCGACCTTCTGATGACCAAACGTCACTTTGAACATCAAACCATATGCGAACGTAAAACATCCCGCTCTTTCAGAATCCGTGGTCAAAAACGCGTTTCCATTTGATCTTGGAATGACCTTGACCTTGATCTGATGGGGTTGAACAGACCTCGGATTTGGATTCAGCAACCCAAAAACGTATAACAATCGTGGTTTTCTAGCTTAAATGTTTTTCCCAGTTTGACCTTGGAATGACCTTGACCCTGACCTGATGGGTCAAACAGACCAGGAGTTGGGATTTAGTTACCCCAAAACGTATAAAAATGGTGGTTTTCTGCGCTTAAAAGGTTTTGTCCCAATTTGACCTTGGATTGACCATCACCCTGACCTGATGGGGTCAAGCAGATCCCGAAATAGGATTCAGTGACCCCAAAAACGTACAGAAATCGTGGTTTCCTTCGCTTAATCGTTTTTTCCCAATTTAACCTTGGATTGGCCTTGACCCTGACCTGATGGGGTCAAACAGACTCCGGATTCGGATTCAGCGACCCCAAAAACGTTGTTGGTCTAGTCTGGTGAACAGAAAACATTTTTGTTTGTGGGGCTGTGGATCAACCGGAATTTACTCGAAATCTACGCGGTAGAAAATTTTTTAAATTGAAAATTCGGATTCAGCACAGGTCTACAAAAAAAAATCTGTTCCAAGAACTAAATCTATCATGCCTTAAGTATTTTTGTGTGCTGAATCCGAATTTTCAATTTAAAAAAGTCAAAATACGGTTTTTTGACAATTTTTGACATTTACTTTACTCCAGGTACATATTAGAGAATTTTACCTGGAAAAATTCATGGTAGTTCTGGAAATAGGTTTACTTTATGTTTTTTGGCTTGCTGAATCCAAATTTTTAACTTCCCACCAAAAACTCCCCCCCAACCCCCTCAAATTTAGAGAAGAAAATCCAAAAAATTGTTTTTTGACTTTTTTATCGTATTTTTTTTTGTTTTAAAAAAAAAATACCCAGACATTCAAAAAGTAAGCATAACATACAACCAAAGAAGTCTTTGACATTTTGATGTACGACAAACGGAAGGGCAGTGAGTGGATCCCGAAACATGCGTCGCGCGTGCAACTCCACTAGAGATGTGTAACACTGTGTTGAATGGCACTTTTGTGTTGACACATTTCGGTGTGTCACATGTGTTGAAACAACATCACACAGTGCCACTTTAATAACACTCAAGATGGCGGGAGCTGAGGGTCTGTGTGCGGTATCATGGATCACGTCAGTGGCTGCGGACAGCGCACGCTCTCATGCAGTTTAGTAAATGAAATTAAACAATGACACAATTGTGCTGATACTTTGTGTTGACACTTCAAGCAGTGCCAGTGTTGTTGTTTCAACACAAGAAAAGTTAGAGTGTTACCCATGACTAAACTCCACAGTTACTCTCTCGTCTTTCGATCTTCTTAGGGTACCCCGTCCCCTGCCACGCCCCTCGAGCTAGCATACTGTTGTCAAGAGGCCCTACCCTTTTCCCCTCGACCTATGACACCTGTTTGCTGCTCAAGAATTGATAGCAACCCGTTGATCGCAATCGAAGTTTCTTAGGCGTTTTATCCTCACATTATATTGTTTATTATTTTAATTGCTTTAAAAAACAGTTTGTTTCGCATGAGAACTGTTTTATCATAATATTTTAAACATGGTTGATGTGACTTCAAATTGTTTCAATTGATCATTTTCGTTGTCAATGCTCATTGCTGGAAAATCATATGCCAACATTTTCGGCTTGACCATTTTCCAGATTTTTTAGCCAAAAATTGGACTTTTGGCCTAAAACGTGCTAAAACTGGTGCTATTCAAAAAAAAAAAATGTTGGCACCTTCTCAGATTTGTAGTTTTTGTACCAAAGAATAGTATCTGTGAGTGCCAACATTTTTTTCTCAATGTATACCCCCCAAATCACCCCCAAACCACCCCCAAACATTCAAATACTTTGTTATGTTACGGGGGGGGGGGTTACATTAAGAAAAAAATATTGGCACTCACAGAGACCATTCTCTGGCACAAAAACTACAAGTCTGAGAAGGTGCCAACATTTTTTATTTGAAAAGCATTACTTTTAGCCCGTTTTAGGCCAAAAGTCTAATTTTTGACAAAAAAATCTGGAAAATAGTCAAGCAGAAAATGTTGGCATATGGTTTTCCAGCAATGAGCATTGACAAGGAAAATTTTCCGTGTGGTCAGAAAGGGTTATACTACGTTCCAATTTTGGCCATAATTGATGTCGCCAGTGCTGCCAATTACACGGAGAAAAAATTTTGGCATATATCGAATGTTGATCGCCAAGATACCCTCTTCAACTAACACCAAGCCCCAATGGGTTATATTCTGTTCCACAACTGAATATTTTCGGGGATATAACCAACAGGTTATATCCCAGGTAGGGGTCCCCGGGACTTTCGGGTCGAGACTCGAGACACGCTTGTAATAATTTTATCAACAAAAAGTCAATAAGCTTCATTAGCTCAGACTTCCCGCACTCTGTCACTGAGAGCGCCATCTATTAGTTTAACGAGTAATTACTTGATACTCATATGTACGTTACTTACTATACATAATAAAACCGACATCTGTTGAGAATAAGAGAGTGTTCTCTTTCCGGGGGCATTATTACAAAAATCAGAAAGAGATTGTCGGACAAAGTTGTTAATGCACTAATTTCTTTAAAAGAATATTTTATTAAATTAGGAAAAAAGACGGCCTTAGAAGCGTAAAACTAACCTATCTCACGGCGCACAGTGGAAAAAAAAAGCCTTTTTTGGACAAAAATCTGCCTACAAGTCAAATCTTAATCAATTTTGATCTACCTTGGCTTAAAATGTAGGTTATTGGCTACATTTTCAGAGTATACTGCCTAAATTGCAAACCCCGATTTCCTAACCTCAAAAAATGTATCAAATATGACTCACTTTTTTCTATTTCTACAAATCGAATCTTGATCGATTTTGACAATCCTGGGCTTAAAATGCAGATTATTAGCTACCCTTTCAGTGTATACTGCCTAAATTTTGAACCCCCATTTCCTAACCTCAAAAAATGTACCAAATATGAGAGTAATCACTTTTTTCTATTTCTACAAGTCAAATCTCGATAAATTTTGATAATCCTGGGCTTAAAATGCAGATTATTAGCTACCCTTTCAGCGTATACTGCCTAAATTATGAACCCCAGGATTGTCAAAATTGATCAAGATTTGATTTGTAGAAATAGAAAAAAGTGATTACTCTCATATTTGATACATTTTTTGAGGTTAGGAAATCGGTGTTTGCAATTTAGGCAGTATACTCTGAAAGTGTAGCCAATAACCTACATTTTAAGCCAAGGTAGATCGAAATTGATTAAGATTTGACTTGTAGGCAGATTTTTGTCCAAAAAAGGCTTTTTTTTCCACTGTGCGGCGGTCTAAACCCAGCTCACGTTCCCTATTATTTATATGACTAATGGCTAGAGACTAAATGATGGTTATTGATGATTGGTATGATTACTTTACTAAGTCTGTTTTATGTTTTATAATTATAAGATTTTATTACCAAAAAATGAATCTGTGTATGAGAATTAAACATACGAATTGTTTAAACTTTAATTAACGTTAGAAATGTTACAATTTGATTTTATGTTCAGTAAATGTTGATTTTTACTAAAATGGCGATTTTATTGATACATTTCACCAAAAATGAACTCGATTCCAATTTTATTTTGAAAAGTCTCGAAGTCCCTACTTTACCTTTTTAGTAAACCTAACCGACTTTTATACATGGCCAAAAGTGAGAAATTTTAAATTTGGCTATTGAATAATAAACACCCTATATGAGGTATTGAGCTAAAATTTTGTATAGAGGTATTTGAGGCAACTATGAATCGAATACGCTATCCAATTTGCCGATAAAAAAGTGCCTAATAGTCGATCTCGAAATTTCGACCCATTTAGAGGAGCTTAGTAGGCCTTGAAAATATGAAAGTGTTGCGGTCTTAAATAGCACACACTGTATATTCTTTCCCAACTAAGTTCCCTGTCCGTGGTCCGTGATACACTGACCAGAGACAAATAACAATAGCATATCTTTGCAAGTTTTATTTATTTTTTTTGGGGGGGGGGGGGGGGGGGGGGGTTGGCATCTCTTTGTCACAGAATAAGCAAGTTTTAATGCAACAAACATTACTACATTACCTAGGATCACTCTAAAAGGATCCCGCAATAATCTTATGGAAATTGGGTTTCGGTCAAATCGTCTGAATTTTGGATATGTTTTAGGTTTCGTCATCCCAAGCAGCTTTGGCTGCTACGGAACTTGAAAGCTCCAAAGCTCCACCACAGATTTATTTATTCGTGCAGTCTTTATAGATTTTTAAATAACTTATTTTTTCGATTTTAATGTCTAGGTTTATGTTTTTGAGGTTGCTGTATTCAAATCCGATGTCAAATTGTCCAAATTGACACTGGACAGCTGTCAATTAGCTGTCAAAGTGCCTTAACAAAGTGCAAATCTTATTTTTTTGTTACGAACTGAGTTACCTAAAAAGCATTAAGTCATAACAAAAAAATAAGATTTGCACTTTGTTATTGCACTTTGACAGCTGCCAATTGTCGAATTATTGTATTCACACTATGTATGAACTGAGTTACCTAAAAAGCATAAAGTCATAACAAAAAAATAAGATTTGCACTTTGTTATTGCACTTTGGCAGCTAGCTGACAGCCTGTTGACAGCTGCCAATTGTCGAATTATTGTATTCACATCATACATAAACTGAGTTACCTAAACAGCATAAACTCACAACATAAAAATAAGATTTGCACTTTGTTAAGGCACTTAAGGCGCTTTGACAGCTGTCAAGTGTCAATTTGGACAATTTGACATCGGATTTGAATTCAGCAACCTCAAAAACATAAACCTAGACATTAAAATCGAAAAATAAGTTATTTAAAAATCTATAAAGACTGCACGAATAAATAATTCTGTGGTGGAGCTTTGGAGCTTTCAAGCTCCGTAGCAGCCAAAGTATTGATTTTCGAGCTTTGTGCCCATTGAGACTTTTGCTTGGGATGACGAAACCTAAAACATATCCAAAATTCAGACGATTTGACCATTTCCATAAGATTATTGCGGGGTCCTTTTGAATGGACTTTCTCACATATAAGACTAGAACGCCATTTTATTTTCCGCATATTGTGGTAAATCACCCTGTATATTTTTCTCCAAATTACATAAATTTGATTTTTAAGGGTAGTGAAGTGCCCAATTTAATTCAATAATTAACCTAATTAAACATTCTTCTGACAGGAACTGCTCAGGAGACCAACGATTTTATATGTTTATGATTCTATTTCACACATAGTGATGGTTTATGAGGATACAATTTTGTCGCGGGCTCTCTGGCTAATACCTACGGTCTGAATGAAAATGGGAGGTGGTATCGATCGAGGGTTTATTATTAATCTTAATTTTGAACGGGCAAAAACTTCCATTTAATCGCGGCTATTTTTCCGTGACGTGTATAAAATCGAACAGGTTCAGCTTTTCCCTTGCGGCCTTGGCTGAAATTTTGATTCGAAGTATTCATCATTTAACGAGGTCTTCTTTTCAATATTTTACTTCATCGCTAGTAAAACTCGAATAAAAGTCATTGTTTATATGTTATACAATCTGTTTCTATTATAATTGTTAATTTACCTAAAAGAATTAATTGGAAAATAACATTTGCAAGCAGATATGCAAAACAAAAAGTTTTAGCGTGGGAAATAGTCGGAGTTTCGGTGCGCTTTTAAATATTAATTAGACATGATACAGTTTTAGACAACATTATGGGTTAAAAATCAATCAAATATGCGCATACGTGTGGCATACATTCCATATTTCACCTGAAATATGTCGATCGCGTCGAATGCTTTGCATGGGTATATGTTGATTTATACACAAATATTTGCAAACTCGTTGAATTTTTGCATTGGACATAGAAAGTATAAATATTAAATACATATGATTGCGTAGTCGACAGCCAAGGAGACAAATTGTGACCCTGTGGTCCCAGGTTCGATTCCAAGGCGCGGTATTGAGATTCTTTCTGAAAGAAGATAAATTAATACTCCAATTCTTCCGGTTTCTGGTGACATTCATTAAATAAGGTCCTGGGAACATGACTATCATCAAGGTGGTATTGGTTCATTTGACACTTCACGGGAGTGATCTGGGTAAATTAAGAGTTTCAACTGAGTTTTAGTCAGGAAGGAAAAAGACAGGAGCACCGACTGGATACCGCTGGTAAACAAAAAGTGGGCTCTGTGTTGGTTGAGAGTTAGTAGCTCCCGAATCTGTCACCGCAGCGTTAATGTCGCGAAATCAGCTAGAATTTCGAATTTACGTATGAATCAGTAGTTAAAAAGCCGCGAAAGAGTTGAGTTAAATTAATTTCTATGCAAAATATTTGCTATTACAATTGGAATACAATTTTGCAGGTGTCTGAAGCAGTCAAGATAAAATATACTTTTCCACTTGCTGAAAAACAGATATTCCATGGAAAATGCAGGCATCATGCACTTTGAGATTAATTATTTTTTAGTTATTTACAGAATTATTTTATTGGTAGATATTTTTGAAGACGAATTCAATAGTCAGAACTGATTTTTTCACCTAGCATATGTGAAAATGAATCATATTAACCCCAAAAATATGACCGAAAGTAATGTTTATCGTCCCTTGGGCCGCTAAAATCATAATAGCACCTTTGACTGTCATTTGCATACTTTGATGTTTCACATATTTTGCCACTTTTTTAATAACTCATCCTACAAATGGCAAATAGTTAACACAGTGTATAATTTGAACAATAAATATGAACAATTTATTCTTCTTCTTTTTATCTGAGAACAACAGATATTGATAATGAATTAGTCCAAAGGGGAGAACAAATTGTGCAAAAAGGATTTAATAGTATTGTGTATACTGTATATGTATAGTCCTCTTTGCCATCTTGACCACTTCAATAATTTATAATAACATTTACAGGATTTTTGTTTCACAGACTTAAAACGTAAAATAAAAGTACAATTCTCTGCAATCTGCATTATTAGTATATAAAACCGCTTCCCAAGGAATCACTACTTCCACATCCACATTTTCTATCCAAGTCTCTCACAATGAAAAACATTAGTATGTGGAAATAATTGTTTATGAAACTTTAATAATATAATATTTGAAATCGTCTACCCCAAAAACCCATAAAGTGAAACAAAAAATTGAGGCTTTTGGTTCTTGTACACACACTAAATGAAAATTTTATTTTTTTCACCCCCTTTAATAATGCTGTGGGGATTGGTAATGGGGGTGGCTAATGCTAATGTCAAATTTAAAAAAAAACAAACAGCAAAGATGCCTAGAATATTAACATGAAAATCTTAACAACAATAAAATATATAATACTAATCCCACTAACTGACTTGATTAATCTATGTATACGTAATAATATCTTCCCTGATGAACTTAAAATCTCTAAGATTGTACCCATACATAAAAAAGACACCAAAGATGAGCCCTCGAATTATCGTCCGATTTCAATAATTCCTTTTCTTGCTAAAATCTTTGAGATGGTTCTATAAAAACAAATAACGGACTATTTTGAGCAAAATAATCTTTTCAGTCAACATCAGTTCGGTTTTAGGAAAAATAAATCCACTACATTAGCTATCCTGTCCTTAATTGATTTCATAAACAATGGTTTTGAAAAAGGTTTATACATTTATTCGCAATTCTTGGATCTTACCAAAGCGTTTGACTGTGTATCCCACGATATTTTACTAGATAAGCTAAAGTTCTATGGATTTGACAAAAACAGTGAAAACCTAATCACCTCCTACCTCAGCAACCGTCATCAATTTGTTACTAACAAAAGTAAAAGCTCGGCCTTATTACCTATAAAATATGGTGTGCCTCAAGGGTCTATAATTGGCCCCATAGTATTCCTCATATATATCAATGATTTGCAGAGTTCATTAGCTGACAGCCACTTTACTCTATTTGCCGACGACACCACTATCTCAAATCCTTCTTCCAACCTTAATGAAGTAATAGATAATGTAAATATATCACAGTCAAAAGTTGAGAAATGGTTCCTAGCTAATCAGTTGTGTTTAAATCAGAATAAAACTGAGAAAGTAATATTTAGCCTAAAAAATGCAAATGACATAGACAACTCTACTTTTAGTAATACAATTAAATTCTTCCTTGACACAAAATTATTGTGGGAACCTCAAACAACGCATGTATGTAAAAAAGTATCGAAAAGTGTATATCTATTACGGAGTCTGTCTTACAAAGTCTCACAAAACTCTACATACCACTCTTTCTTACGCAATTCTGACCTGGGGTCATGCCCCATCTGCCAGTTCCGTTTTCTCATTACAAAGAAAATCAGTTAGAGTGATCGCTGGTCTGAATTATAGAGATGATTGCAAAAACGCATTTATTCAACTTAAAATTCTTACATTGCCTTGTACGTACATTCTTCATTGTCTAATGCACATAAAAGAAAATGAAAGCAAATATGCAACCCATAGCCAATTACATAGCTACTCCACAAGAAGGTGTAATTCAATTTTGCCGGACTATCTGAGGTTAACTAAATCTAGGAACAGCATCAATTATTATGGTAAAAAGTTTTTTTAATGTATTACCCACCCACATCAAACAGTCAAATGTAAGAAATTTAAAGAAACGGTGAAACGTTTATTGCTCGGGCAAGCGTTCTATTCATTTGAGGAATTTCTATGTGCAGATTTTAGTCACTTTGAAGTGTGTTAGTTCTCACTTATGTATGCTGTTATGTATTTCGTTTGTTTTTTTATCTGTGTTATAATAATTTTATAATTTTTACTTATAACATCTTATGTAATATTTTTTGATATTACTTCTTTTAATTTGTTCTGAAACTGTACCTTGACTTGTATAAATACTTATTGTATACTAGTACCAATAAACTATTATTATTATTATTATTATTATTAAAAAATGTTTTGAGACCTTAGCTCCTCTTATATATACTAGATACCAATTTTATGGACTCTTACTTGCTTGATTTACCTATTTACCCCAATTTACCCCCCAACTCGTCAACGGAATAAGATGAAAATATAATTCCAGATCTCGTTAAAATAGGTTACATACGTGTACCAAATTTTAACTCAATATCTTAATCGGTTCCAGAGTAATCGTGCGCACAAAGAAAGTTACAGACAGACCGACAGACAGACAATTTTTTTTCTCAAATTTAAAATCTCGACGTTTCATGACATTCTAAACCTAGTTTTTTTTGTCGTTACTATACTTCCACTGGATGTGGAAGTAAAAGTAGTGTTAGCAGTACTCACATCATTGGAAGCTTTGAACGCGCTGGGATTTTCCACACCATTGGCTTTATTCAATTTAATTAAGTTGCCGTACCCAGTATTACAATCCGGCACAAAACAGGAAGGCAAAGTATTATAAAATTTAATTCTATAATTCCAAAATTTGAACTTATCATGCACTAAAATTCAATAAAAACAACACAAAAACACCCTTCTTTCATAAGAATCCATAGAAAGTTATCAAAATGTAGCGACACAAACGCCATTCGGTGATCAATGTGTGCCACAGGGATCGGTTTAGGACCAACCCTATTTTTAATATACGTAAATGACCTAAATAAATCTGTACCTGATGCTGACTTGGTATTATTTGCAGACGATACCACACTCCTGGTATCTGACAATAAATTGGACGTTGTTGAAAGGCAAATAGGTGAAGCTAAGTTAAGTGCTTTAGAATGATTCTCATCAAATAAATTGTCACTAAACGAGTATAATACTACGAATATGATTTTCAGTCATAGGCTACTTGATAATTATAAAAACTCAGAAAAAGTTAAACTTATAGGCGTTTTTCTTGACCCAAATCTCAACTTGTTCCACCATGTTGATTACACAGCAAAAAAATATCAAAAAATATATTCTTGCTAAGAAACCTAAAAAATACTGTAACTTTTAAAATTTCATTAACTCGCTAATAGTGTACCATATGACTTATGGTCTGATAAACTGGGCCCATGCCCCGCAAGCTAACAGAATTTTCGGATTACAGAGAAAACCATCAGGATAATTACAAATTGTGGATATAGAGAGGATGCAAGAGACAAATTTGTTGAATTGAGAATTTTAACATTTCCATCACTATACATTTTTCATTGCCTAATATATATTTATAAAAATATACACCAATACAAAAAACATGAGGATATTCACAAGTACAATATGAGGAGTCAACATAATTTAGTGATAGATTTCAACAGACTTAACTCTAGTGATTGGTACAGCCCTAAATTTTTTAATAAAATTACAGATTGGGTGAAAGCCTTACCAGAGGTGAAGTATAAACAGTTAATAATTTTTTTTTGAATAAAATATTGTTTTTATAATAGGTATACTGAATTTTTAAATTTTAATGGCACTGAAACCAAAATAATGGACAACAACACAAATTTTCAGTATATTTGTGTATGTATATGTTTGTGTATGTATACTTTTAAATTAGCTATTTTACAAATTATTTTTATTATTATATTTTATAATATGACATAATATCACTATTGACTTGTGCAAAACGTTATTGCAAAAGCACCAATAAATTTGATTTGATAATATTTGTTTTGATATGACTGAAAAATAAATATGGAAGAGTTTTTATTTTTGTGTAATTTACCGCGAAAAAGTGTGGACCAACGTAACTTTTTTTATTTTTCAAAATAACTGCATACTGTAAGCGAGGAAGTTGTAGCTAATGGAATGAGATTTTTTTTTATTTGGAGCGTTTTTATAAAGCCTCAAAGCAAATGCAAATACTTCATTTGTAGCACAGTACGTGCAAAACCAAATGTTATCATGCTTCATAAGCTGTTTATGTGAAGGCAAGTGTATATGCAGGGTGTTCCAGGTATACAGTCATTACTTTTTAGGGGTGATTTTATATCAAAAAATATTTAAAGAGTTTTCTGTAAACTGAGCCTTCTGAAGTAAATTTAGAAAAAAAAAATGGCATCAGATATCAACAATTAAAAAAAAAAAAATGAAAGTTAGTTACGTAATTAGAAACCTGGGGATGCATATGTTTCTTTAGGTTCATATTTTTCGAAAACGGTTGGTCCTACGGTGTTATAAGATAAGCTTTCTTCTGTATTTTTGATCAAGGGATCATATTCCGATAAGACAATCACAAGAAATATACTCAAAAAAGTTTGGGTGGGGGGAGAAGGAGACCTCCTCCTTCCACTACGCGCTTCCATGATTGAATTTATTCTTGGTGGATGACATAAAATAATGACCTTTATCGATATCAGATCACGTGTAAAAACGGGTAAATGCAAAGGGTTCTTGAGATATTAAGTAAAATCCCAATTTTAGGTGCATACTTCAGAAAGCCCTAGGTCCCTAAATAGGGACTTCTGGATCTATGTTTACAGGAAATTTTTTAAATATTTTTTTGACACGGAATCATCCCTTTGAGTAGAATCCGTTGCTGATAAGAAGAAAAAACCGCTGCCCAAGGAATCACTACTTCCACATCCAGATTTTCTATCCAGGTCACTTACAACGAAAAAAAATTGTATGCGGAAATAATTGTTTATGGAACTTTAATAATATAATATTTGAAATCCTCTACCCCAAAAACCCATAAAACGATACCCCACATCGGTAGTGGGGTGGGGGTGGTGATAGGGGGGTGGTAGTGGGGGTGGATGAAGTAAAAAAATATTTTGAGATTTCTGATTTTTGTACACACACTAAATCAAAAATTTTTTTAGTCCCCTTTAATAATGGGGAAGGGGTGGTAATGGGCTAATGCCAAAATTTTTTTTGAGACCTTAGCTTCTCTTGTATATACTAAATACCAATTTTATGAAAACAAGATGAAAATATAATCTAGTTTTAGAACTCGTTAAAGCACATATGTGTACCAAATTTCAAGTCAATATCTTAAACGGTTCCAGAGTAAACGTGCGCACAAAAAAAGTTAGACAGACAGAGACCGACAGACAGAATTTTTTTTTCGCTCAAACTTAAAATCTCGACGTGTCATGACATTCTAAGCCTATTTGAACAATAAAAATTTTTTAAATTTTTTTTGTCGTTACTATACTTCCACTGGATGTGGAAGTAATTATGCATGCTTCAGTTTTCGAGATAAACACATAACTTGTGTTTTTTTTTTAAATGGAACACCCTGTAAATTATTTCATTATTCGATCACAACTTAAATTAGTTAGCCAACGATATATCAAATATGTCATATTTATCTCCAGGAAAAGTGGCTAATTTTCGAAAATTTTAATATATTTGTGAGGACGCCATGGAAAACTATTAACAACAACACTTATAATATAAAATAATTTTGCCAAAAATAGGAAAACAAAACCACAATAAATGTTCGAATTGTCTTCCATTGACATCTACACTCAAAGAAAATGATAGGTGAATTCAACCAAAAAGAGCATATGAAATCGGGCCTATCTAGTTTCATAGTTAAATCAATCAGAAAAGAATAGTCTTACAACCAAACTTTATTTGTTTTCGTAAACAAATAGTAGTTTAATAATCATATATGCTGTGATCATATCTTCCTGTAGAACAACAAATTAAATAGTATAATGACATTCTTTTATGTTCACTAACCATTTTCAATTTGGTCTACAATTAAATAGTACAACGACTTTGTTTTTTGTTCACCAACTAATTTTTAGGCTTATTGTATGATCGTTTATAAGATTCATCCAAATATATCGATGATCCCCGAGAGAATTTGAACACTGCATTCATGTTATTAATTTTTTATAAATTCATAAGAGTATAAGATAATGCATGATTGATTATTGTCAGTGATTTGTATGTGGCGTCATCTAAGAATAATTTCTGTAATAGACTACGTAGTAAGCAAGCAAATTTTATGGTAATTCCCTTTTAGAACTTCTAGAAGACGACAATAATATTGGTTTGTCTACCAAGTACAATAATACAGCGAACTAATACTGGGTTAGAATTACAATTCGATGATACTTAAAAATAAAGTCTACTATTTATCTAGTTTCATTTGACAAAATTCAACAAATTATTAGTAAGATGAATAAATTATAGTCTTATGCACCTATTTTTAAGTTAATGTTTATTTTGTTGTGTGACAATCACCTTTTATTTAAAAATATCATTAAATATACTTCAATTTAACAAAATGAACAATATATATACTATTTTTTTGATTGATTTAACCCATACTATTTGCAAACAAAAGCGCTGATGCGACGTCTTAATTCATCAAAGTGGATTGCAGAACGATGTTATGTTTATGTAAACAGAACTGCGGGTTAACTCTACAATAATATTGGTTTATCTGTCAACTATAATAGTAGAGCAAACTGCTACTGGGTTTACAATTACAATTCGACAATAGTTAAAAATAAAATATACTATTATCTAGTTTAATTTGACAGAATTCAACAAAATAATAGTCAGACGAAAAAATAATAGTCTTATTCATCTATTTTTTAAGTTAACATTTGTTTTGTTGTACGACAACTTTTTATTAATTAAAATAACAATCACCTTTTGTTTAAAAATACCATCAATATAATTTAGTTTAACAAAATTAACGATATTGTTAGTTAACCATTTTTTTTTGTTGAATTTACCCATACTATTTCTTTGAGTGTATGCATTTTTGACACCTCTTTACAGCAATACAGCATTTGTTGCATTTCCAATCATGACAGGAATTTTCGAAGCTCGAAAATTGGCACACCAATGGATCTTCTCACTATAAACTTTTAGTATAGGTACTATGCGAGATATTACAAAACAGTATTAAAAATCACAATAAGGTGGAAAATTATTACATTGAAAAAAACGCGGTAAAACAGATTCAGCCACAATGAAATATCGCCCAATAAACGTGTTAGTGACACTAACCAATATCTGCTTTAATTAATGTGAATGAACCTCAGACTGACCAAGTGTCATATATGGTAAGGATACAAAATTATTTTTAAATTACTAATCAAGAAGGTTAAGAAACTAATTCGTGAGGTTAACGGTTTTTCTTGATATACAACGTATCTTGTGAATCATCATAGTATCAGGTGCTGGTTAACATTTTCCCAACAAATATTCTTATTGTTACGGAAATCTCTCATGCCCAAGGTTATCAAGAGTTGCGATAAAAGTATAACTCGGTATGATATATACAGTGTGTCTACGGAAGGACGCGTGAGTTGGTGTGGATGTCCAAAAATTTTTGGTTCAGTGTTCTGGATTTCAGGGTTGGCACAAAACCCACCAATAGAAAAACTGGTAGGTAACATGGGTTTTTGATTTGGTTTTGTTTTTTTTTTTTTCGTAATAAAGAAAGAACAGATTATTGTAAAATTTATATTTTCGTCTCACAAACGCTTAAAAATAAATTTCTTCTACTGCTGCACTAGATGCGGGACAGATATACAAAAAAACAGTGTGCCACACGTCATAAGTATTATCGAAACAACACTGAATAGGTGGCTTTGTATTAGTTATCTGTGTACAGGGTGGACCAAATTAGATGGGATTTGGGTTTTCTCTAAAACTATTGCAGGTAGACAAAGGTAGAGCAATATAGGTGTCCTGAACTCGATTTTCGAGAAACAAACAATGGCGCAAACCGCGATCGTCTATTTTTTTCGACTACCGAGCTACAGAGCGTTTTTGGAAAATTGGCATTTTTGGAAGTGTCGAATCGAAAATCGAGTAACACATTCTTAAGGCACTTTTTGAGTAGAATCCGTTGCTGACAAGATGAAAAAATTATGCATGCCTCAGTTTTCGAGATATAGACATAACTTGTGTTTTTCTAAATGGAACACCCTGTAAATTACTTCATTATTCGTTAACAACTTAAATTAGATATCCAATGATATATCATATGTCATATTTATCTCTAGAAAAAGTGGTTAATTTTCGAAAAAATTAATATATTTGTGAGGAGGCCATGGAAAACTATTAACAACAACACTTTTTATAATATAAAATAATTTTGGCAAACATAGGAAAAACTAAACTACAATAAATGTTCGAATTGTCTTCCATTGACATATGCGTATTTATCGCATTACTAATATTTATTGAGAGGGCGATGGTAAAAAAAAAGAAAATCGAAATAATCGTGAATGTTAAAAACTAGTTTGTGAGTTAATTGTCAGTGAGCATTGTTAAAAATGGTTCAATTTAATAATGGTGAAAAATATGATACGATTAAGTGTTTTATAGAATGCGGAGAAGATTCAAATTTAGCGTCCGAGCTTTATTTTAATAGGTGAGTTAAAGACAGCAAAACTTTGTGCCAAAAGTGCCGCCTAAACAATATTTTTAGATATTCAGAAAAGAGACATAAAAGTATTCAAAAGGCTACAACAATATTTAAAAGAGTTTGGATCATTTGTAAAACCTCGAGCAAAAATAGATAATAAAGCAGGTAGAGAAGCTATAGAAAATATTGTTTTAGAAACTGTGAGAGAAAATCCTAATATATCGTCTCGCGAAATACAGGAAAATGTAGGAATCCCAAAAACAACTCGTTGCGTTGCTTAAAAAAAAAATCAAACCCTACAAAATTAGGATTAATCACCAACTATACCTAAACGACTTTCAAAGGGTCTCGATTTTTGCCAGTGGTTTTTGCGTCAGTGCAATGAAGTGACAGGATTTGAAGGAACAATTATATGGACAGACGAGGCCCATATAAGCAGTGCCGGAATTTTTAATTGGCATAATAACCACCATTGGGCTCATGAAAATCCGCACGTAACCGCTACAGTTAATCGTCAAGGACGATTTGGATTTGATATACGGTGTGGTTTTATTAGATACCAAATAATAGGTCCTCATTTTTTTCACGGTAATTTGAATATCGAAAATGTTATTAACATTCTACAACAAGAAATAGAGCCCTTTGTAGACAATATGCCTGTAAGACAATTTCAAAGATTAATTTACCAACACGATAGCGCCTCAGGTCATACGTCGAATGAAACACGAAATTATTTAAATGCTCAATTTGGGGAGGATTGGATAGGTATCTATATATCACTCAGGACTAGTTTATCAATGTCTAAGTTAACTAAATTGATAACTAACAATTAATTTAGCTAACTGGACATTAATAAACAACAAAGTAGTTTAGATATTGTTTAATTTATAGGATATAATAGTCGTATTTTGTGGCCAGCCAGATCTCCCGATATAACCCCTGCCAACTTTTGGCTTTGAGGTCATTTAAAAAATATTATATATAATTACATGGAAAAATTGGAAAACAAAACATTAGTTGCATTTCGAACAATGATTGGAAATGCAACAAATGCTGTAAGGAGAAGGTGTCAAAAATGCATAGATGCCAATGGAAGGCAATTCGAATATTTATTGTAGTTTAGTTTTTCCTATTTTTGGCAAAATTATTTTATATTATAAAAAGTGTTGGTTATAGTTTTCCATGGCCTGTTCACAAATATATTAAATTTTTCGAAAATTAACCACTATTTCTAGAGATGACATATGATATATCGTTGGATAGC
The DNA here is from genome assembly GCA_936432065.2 of Rutpela maculata. Lineage (NCBI taxonomy): Eukaryota > Metazoa > Arthropoda > Insecta > Coleoptera > Cerambycidae > Rutpela > Rutpela maculata. The sequence goes on from OW386294.2 coordinate 9,700,211, forward strand.
TAATTTAGGTTGTGATCGAATAGTGAAATAATTTACAGGGTGTTTCATTAAAAAAAAACGCAAGTTATGTCTGTATCTCGAAAACTGAGGCATGCATAATTTTATTCTTATCAGTAACGGATTCTACTCAAAAATGTGTCTGAAAAATGTGCTACTCGATTTTCGATTCGACACTTGGTAATTGAGATATAGAGGTAATCCAAAAATGCCAATTTTCCAAAAATGTTCTGTAGCTCGGTAGTCGAAAAAGATAGACGATCGCGGTTTGTGTCAGTGATTGTTTATCGAAAATCGAGCTCAGGACACCTATATTGGTTTTTGTCTATCTGTCCTAGTTTTAGAGAAAACCTCAAATCCCATCTAATTTGGTCCACCCTCTACAGGGAGTTTTGATAGAAAGTTTCAAAAAACTGGTAACAATAACCCTCTTAGTAAATTGCCTTTATTTTCAAAAATCTGTAATTCGAAAAATTTTTGAGAATAAAAAGTTAAGAGGGGGTATGCTAGCCCATATGCATACTAACTATGGTCCTTCGATGGTTGATACTTTCTCTTCTGAGTAAAAACAAATCCTTTTAAACATGTATGGAGTAAGTCAAAATAGGTAATCCTCACTCCTGTTCAAAGTGGTGACTCGCATAATTGTATATTCTATTTTTTTTTCTCGAGAACCGTAAGACATATTGTTAATTGATTAAAAACCGTAATTTTCTCCCACTACAAAAAATATGGGGGGGGGGCTTCTCTGTAATGTCACATTTTTGCTTATTAATACTTAACAGCCCAATAAATCAAAATTTACCAAGAGTAGAAAGTTAAAGCTTATAATGTTTCCTGTCGATTGTTCTCTAAATTGTTAATGATATCACAGCCCCACAAAAAAAAAAGTTCAAAGCAGCGAACCAGACCCATGTATCCCTATGTATTTTCGGTCGCTGAATCCGAATCCGGGGTCAAAAAAATCGTACACCCCCAAAAGTCATTAGCTAGAGCCAAAAAACACCCCTGAAATGGGATAAAAAGAAGATTAAGCTACGAGAATAGTTGTTACTTCTTAATCAATCGAATTATACAAATTAAGGTTAAACAGCAGCGTACATACAATAGATATGAAACACACCCCCAGGGAGGGGCGAAAACTAGCCCCCTTATATAAAAAAATCGATCCAAAACAGCAATGACTGCTGAAAAAGCTCGAAATGTCTAAGTTTAGTTAAAGTGTTAAGAAACTACATCAGGTCCGATGTAATCTTCATAAACTTCCCTTATAGGGTTGAGAACAACCACCCTTGAGTTCAAAGGACACGAAAAAAACAAGAAAAAACGTAAAATCCAACAGGATTTCTATTTTCATGGATGCTATGATTGGCTTAAATTGCGTAGTACTCTAAAATAGAACCAGAAACTTACCTACCATCAACATCCTACACTGTCAACCCTCAGAGGGTATGAAAACTACCCCCTATGTAAGATTTAACTATAAAAAGTTACAGTGACTTCTGTAAAAATTCGAAACACCTGCGTTGTGTGGAAGAGAGAAGAAACTAGACTATGTTCGACGATGTGCTTGAAAACCAGCCCCACGAAAACGGGGTTGCGAGATACTACCCCGTGTTGCACACTTAAGAGTTTGAAACTCATGCCCTATAAATGTTATTAAGTAACACCCCCAGACAGGATGTAAACTACCGTAATTCAAGATGTAATGAAAAAGCTATACTGTTGCTTATTCGTTTCATTTCCATAGTTTTTTTTTATATAGGGGTGGCGTCTCTCAACCCCGTGGGGGTGGTTTTCAAGCACAGCGTCGAACATAGTCTAGTTTCTTCTCTCTTCCACACAACGCAGGTGTTTCGAATTTTTATAGAAGTCACTATAACTGTTTATAGTCAAACCTTACATAGGGGATAGTTTTCACACCCTCATGAAAATAGAAATCCTGTTGCATTTTACGTTTTTTCTTGTTTTTCTCGTGTCCTTTAAACTTGGGGGTGGTTGTTCTCAACTCTATAGAGGTAGTTTATGAAGATTACGTCGGACCTGATGCAGTTTCTTATCACTTTAACAAAACTTAGACATTTTGAGCTTTTTCAGCAGTCGTTGTTTTGGATCAATTTTTTTATATATGGGGGCTAGTTTTCGCCCCTCCCTGGGAGTGTGTTTCATATCTATTGTATGTACGCTGCTGTTTAACCTTGATTTGTATAATTCGATTGATTAAGATGTAACAACTATTCTCGTAGCTTAATATTCTTTTTACATCATTTCAGGGGTGTTTTTTGGCTCTAGCTAATGATCTTGGTGTACGATTTTTTTTTCATCCCGGATTTGGATTCAGCGACCGAAAATACATAGGAATACATGGGTCTGGTTCGCTGCTTTGAACTTTTTTTTTTGTGGGGCTGTGTATTCAAAGCACTTTGATTTCTCCTCCTCTTGAACTATTTCATTTAAAAGAGTTGATGCTAACTGAAGCCTAGAAGGTGGGACATACCCATATAAATCCCTTTCCGACCTTCTCTATGTTCAATAGAGTTAAAAGAACAATTTGTTTCAAAAATGGCTCTGGCTAACTGTTTGCCTAATTCTTTCTTTTTGTCTTGATATGATCTTACAACAAAGGAGCTTAAACTAGTGCTGCTGCAACTACTACCACTCAAATTCCCGCTTGCTGTTTGTTGGGAATTTTCACTTTGGCTGGTACTGGCTTGGCACTCATTATTTTTTTCACAATCATTTGACTGATTTTTTCAGGTTTCCCAGTGGTTTTTAAGCATGTTGACAAGCCCCTGAATTTCTTTATAACATTTTTCACATATTGCACGACATCCAAGTTTGCCCATGACTTTTTTTTTTTGTCAAAATGTTGCCAAACACTATCTTTTTTCCTGCCTCTACTAGGCATTTATTTTTAGTATAAGTCACGCATAAAAGTTCAGTCAGTATCAGATTTTCAGATATATTCGACCGGGAATTACAAGTTTCAACGAGTTCCAACAAGCTCGCAATCGGCTTCTTGCCCTGCGAGACCAAGTCGAAACATCTTTTAAGCCAATTATCAGTTTTAACATAATTATATATAGTAATTTTTTTATTATTTATTAAGAAAATACAACACAGAAGTCAAATAAATGTTTTTATTTAAAAAAAATCTTGATTTTTTTTAAATAAATTATAATTTAGATCAACAATGAAAGGCAGGCTACTTTCACTAATATTTAGACAACTACTTCTAAAACACCTTGTATAGGGTTATTCATTATATATTGACCCCCCCCCCCTTTATTTCTATTATTATTGGAAATAAAAAAAAGTTTCGTATAAAAGTTGTAGGGTTGTATGTATATCGGGTACCATAGGCTAGTGGCTCCCCCCTATATTCTCTTTATTTTTTAACTTATCCATTTGAAATTTTGGGAGCATGAACTACCTGTAAAAATGGATTTTTGGATATAAAAAACGATATAAGACCATTTCCGGTTTACCCGAAAATGACCGCAACTTTCGATTTTTAAATGGAACATCCTGTATATTTTTACATATTTGGATTCAAGACAACATTTTGAATATACCATGAGATTATTGCGAATTTTTGAGTCGATGTCCAATTTTTTAAAGCATTTTAAGACATTCGTCTAGAGTGCTTTGGGATAGTAAAATTTGTTCTACGGCAGGTATAGTAGTTCCCATCGGTAATCCAGCGATATAAAAAAGCTCACAAAAAAACGTAAAGGGTACCGACCGCATATCTATTTACATAAAAGGCCATGAAAGTGTGCGGCTTCTTTTATTATCACAAAAAAATGGTCATATATTTCCCAGCAAGAATGTAGGCCACTCCCACTGAATATAATTGGTTGAAATTTTCTCTACCGGAATGATGATTGGTTGAAATAAACTATGTAGTCAACGTGGACCGACTGGCGGGCGGTACATTACCAAAAGCGGTGGGTGTTCTTTACGCTTTCTGGCGAGCTTTTTTATATCGATGGATTATCGATGGGCACTATTTTAAAGTCCAAGGGAAAAACATAATTTTTCGATTAATTTCATTAATAACTATTTACGAAGCCTCCAAAATTGAACAAATCACTTTTTTATCGAAAACTCTTTTTTTCAAATGGGAAGCTGGTGGCTCCTAGTGTTCAATAAATTATAGATTTATTTCTGAATTCATTGATATCCATTTCAGATCTATGCTATTTGTTTTTCTATTTTATTAAATTTATTTAAAAATAAAAAATCACTTTCAAAATAATTTTTATTGATCCTTACAGTTTGCACTAGAAACAAAAGAGAGAGCCAAAAGGCTATTATTCACAAAACGGTAGTTATTCAGATTTCATTACTGGACATATGATTTTTGCAAAGGCAACTACGTTAAAGTTCAAGAAAAATTATATTGAAAGTGATTTTTTATTTTTAAATAAATTCAGTAAAATATTTAACAAAATAGCATAGATTTTAAACGGATATCAATGAATTAAAAAAAAATCTATAATTTATTGAACACTAGGAGCCACCACCTTCCCATTTGAAAAAAAAAGTTTTCGATAAAAAAGTGATTTGTTCAATTTTGGAGGCTTTGTAAATAGTTATTAATGAAATTAAACGAAAAATTATATTTTTCCCTTGGGCTTCACCTGCCGTAGAACAAATTTTGATATTCCGAAGCACACTAGGCGAATGTCTTAAAATGCTTAAAAAAACTGAACATCGACTCAAAAATTCGCGAAAATCTCATGGTATACTCAGAATGTCGTCTTGAATCCAAATATGTAAAAATATACAGGGTGTTCCATTTAAAAATCGAAAGTTGCGGTCATTTCCGGGTAAACCGGAAATGGTCTCATACCGTTTTTATGTCCATCTATTTTTACAGGTAGTTTAGGCACCCCAAATTTCAAATGGATAAGTTAAAAAATAAAGGAAATATAGGGAGCCACTAGCCTGTGGCACCCGGTATATATACATATTTTAAATACAATTAAAAAAAACAATTGCTTGCATGAAGGCTATTTTTTAAATGTATGTTTTTACATATTCTTTTAGATCTTTTTTCCCTGATTTCAAATATACAGTGTGTCCCACATTTCACGGTAACATTTCTCGAAAAATCGACCCTTTTTTTCTTAAAAATGCACGCCAATGATTAAAATAAGTTTTGTTTTACTTAAAAAAGGTATAATAAAGGTCCTTGGTGCCCATCCAAACTTGGTTAAAATTGGGTGACTAAGAACTGAGCTACAAAAGTGTTACCGTGAAAAGTGGGACACACTGTATAAAGGGTTGATGGGTCTAGCTGTAATATTTCTTGACATATCAGACATTAAATATGCTCCAAACATGCATATAGGTATTTTATGGTTATTGAAGGAAGCGCAGTAATTACTCTTACGCAGTAGGCTGCGACTGATGATACTATGATAACATTCTTACTGTTTGACATTTTGTATTATTATTTGATCAAAATGGGGTACAGAAAATTTTGACATATGTTAAAAATAATAAAAATTAAAAAGCTGCAAGAGAATATACAGTATCGGCAAGTTTCGTTTTTGGGTTTGCACAGTTTCAACAACTTAACCGGCCGCCCACAATAAAGGCGTCTACCAGTACCCTAGCAGAGCAAAGTGTGACACGCCCCTTAATTTACATCACTGCTTGCTTCGCTCTCGCTTGCTCCTATTGCCGTACCAATACAAAGTTTTCCGATACTGTATATCATTATACCCAAATCTGATGAGGAACTTAATGAAGTAATTTGGCAGCAGGACGCTCAGCGACCTCACACAGTGTTTTGGAAGTTAGGAAGCATTTAAATGGCAAATTTGACATTTGGATTGGTAGTGGCGGACCAATGCCATAGCCACTAAACAGCCCGGATTTAACACTATTCGATGCATTTTTGTGGGGGTATTTAAAGGACAAAGTGAATTATGATTTTAATCAGAATATTGAAATAATTAAAACTAAAATTAGGGAAACAATTTACGAATTAATCATAACTCTGTTTATAATTGTTTAAATAATTTAATAAAAAGGTATGAGCTTTTGTATTTTAAATAATGGTGGCCATTTTGAACAATTTTAATAGTTGATGAACCTAGTGCTGACCCTGTTGTAAAAACGATCTAAATGAATATGTAAAAACATACAGGGTTTTCCATTTAAAACACAATTTTCATTGTTATATCATGTGACCTATGCAAGCAAATGTTTTTTAATTGCATTTGAAAAAGATATATACAATCCCACTTTTATACGAAACTTTTTTTTATTTCCAATAATAACAGAAATAGGGGGTCAAATATAATGAATAACCCTGTACATAAACAATTTTACCAATTTTAGGCACACCTTAGGTTCAGACCAAGCAGAAGCTGCACATTACGCGTTCATCCGAGGACACACTGTATAAGAAGTTCCTCCTTTGTGGTTTACGTTATTGGCAACCTTCAGATTACTCACCTAACTCATCTGAAATGTCAGAGTTTAATGTTTCGGTTATATTTAATGGTAGACACTGTAGCAGTGTAGACGCAGAAGATGGAAAAATTAAAAACCAGCTATCTAACACGATTTGTACTGAGGTCATATTATAAATGTTACTTGACAATAATGATAACACATATGATAATCATAGTGGTAAACTATACTTCTGTTAATCTTTTTATAACATCCAAGTACGTATTCATTAATTTAAATAAACAAACATGTTTTCAGATAAAATTTGAGCCGCGGCTGCAACAATTCCTAGTTGAAACCGATAAGTTACATGGAAAAATATCAATATCTGTGGAGATACGCGCTCATTACTGTTATTGTCTGTTACTTAAAAAACTGAGTTTTTTAAGGTGGTATGGTATACTAGGCCAATTGTAAAGTGACCATATTTGAATTTTGCTAATGGGGGGCATCATGGAAAAAAATTCCAGGTTTAATAATTGATAAGCGGAGGGGGGGAGAAGCAATGTGTCTCATAATTAATGAGCGGGGGGCGGGGAGAAATATGAATTTTTTGGTGAGGGGGGGGGGGCGAAATATATAGTTTTTGTTGTACTAATGAAACCACACGAATGTGGGACATTTTGAGGGACACTCACATCAAAAGTCCCCTTTTTTAATTAGTTTGATATAAAAACATTTGCATATTTTGAAAAAAATATTTATGTTTTTGTAAAATAAAAACAACTACATTTTATTTTACCTATTAGAATTTACAAGCATAACATTTAGAAAAAACATGATTATGCGTTAATCACATCGCATAATTTCCTGTTATGAGAAAAGTTGGCCTATAAAACAAAAGGCAGTCCAAAGAGACGTGCTTTGGTGGAATAGGGAACTCAGCCATCGTAGAGCTGAGACTAGGAAAACCTTCAATATGGCTAAAAACTCTATAGAGTGGGAGAGCTACAAAAAATCCCTGACGGAGTAGAACAAAGAATTGAGAAGATCTAAAAGGACATCATGGAGACGATTCTGCGAAGGGACAGATGAACTAGCCCCAACACTCTTGCAAAATAGCACTCAAACGAAATGGGGCTATTTAAAAAGCCTGACAGCAATTACGCAGAGTCAGCAGGAGACTATAAGCGTACTTTTAGGTGCTCACTTCCCTGACTCCCGCGTTATGAAGGCGAACTAGCACAAACCAATCTGGAAGAGGATGCACATCGCCCCACCAGAGAAGGAAAAAGGCTAGGAGAAAAAATTTTCACATCCAATAAAATAAATTAAACGGGCTGTGTCCAGCTTCAAGCCCTTTAAATCACCAGGCAGAAATGGTATCTTTCCTGCCCTGTTTCAACATGGCTTAACCTATTTTCGCCTGGAAACAATGGAGAAAATACTAGACGAACATATAAGAAGTGACACCCTTATACAGGTCCCGCTTCACCCAAAACAATTTCCTATCAATCTGGCAGTAAATGCTTTACATGACCTGGCTAAAGGCATTGAAAAGACATTTGCTGCAAAGAAAGTGGCTATGTGTGCATTCATAGAGATATAGAGGGTGCATTTGATAACATCTCATATGAATCCATACAAAGAGCCGCAGAGAAAAGGGGAATACAGTCTCCAACTCTCATATGGATACAATCCTTTCTAAGAAGCCGAATAATTACTACAGATGTGGTGTAGGAGTCCGCCACGGTAATTGCGGTCAAGGGTTGTCCACAAGGTGGAGGTCTATCTGTGATCAATGGTGCTGGATGACCTCCTTCATAAGCTGAGTAATTCTGGCTTTAACGTTCAGGGTGAGAGGTAGGCAGGCATAAGATTATGATTTCAAATCTCATGCAAATCGTCTTAAACATAATATCCAAACGGTGCTCGCTCGAGAGCCTCAGTGTCAATCCGAGCAAAACAGTTATTGTTCCGTTTACCAAGAGAAAACTAAAAAGAGCTCCTATGCTAAATGAAACAGTACTGAACTTTTCCAGTTAAGTTAAGTATCTAGGAATAATACTGGATTAAAGACTTACCTGAAACTCACTTTATAAAGAACACTTATTAAAGCCCCTGTGGCTATTTGGACGTGCCGCAGACTCTTTGGTAAGACTTGGGGTCTAAAACCGAAAATAATCTACTGGTCTTATCTCTCGGTTGTGAGACCCTTGGTCACCTATGCATCATGTGTGTGGTTGCCAAAAATTGAAGAAAAATTAACACAAGGAAAGTTGCAGAAGTTGCAATGCCTTGCTGCTTAGAGAACACAGGGGCAATATGCTCCTGTCCCACAGCAGCTATGGAGCTAGACCTCCTTCCTCTACTTCTACAGGTAAGGAAGGAGGCAGAACTTAGTGCTTTAAGGCTGCAGCAGGTACTCTCTTTCAAACCAGGCAATCTGGTTGGTCACTTAAGAATTTTGGGGTCAACTGAACTGGAATCCATGACTTGCGGGGTTGGCGTAGGCGTAGCAGGGCCTAATTGGAGGCTATCCTAGGCAAGACCCCAACCATCTTCCAAGCAGAAATCTATGCTATAGACCTACGTGCCCAGGAATGCATAAATAAAGGCATTCGAAGGGCAAAAACTTTCAAACAGCCAGGCAGCATTAAAGGCTCTCAGGTCCTACACCTTCGAGTCTAAAATTGCCTGGGAATGCAGATAATCCCTGAAGCAACTGGTAAAAAACTTTCAAGGTTCCTTGTTGTGGGCGCCAGGGCATGAGGGAATAGAAGGAAATGAATTAGCTGACGCCCTTGCAAAAAAAAAGTGCTGAAGCCCCATTTTTTGGACCCGAACCGTTTTGTGGCTTATCCAAGAGACACATAACGGAGAAGATCCAAAACTCGGAATAGGAACAGAAAGAGTCCTACTGGAGGCATTCCTCTAGGTCATCGAAAAGGGTCATCACTTATTCGACAAAGAATACCGCAAGGTTTCTCGAACGCGAAAAGTCCGACTTAAGGCTGATGACAGGCCTTTTAACAGGCCGTTGCCCCTTGAGATATCATCTTAAGAGTGTGGACAAGGCAGAAAACGATACATGCAAATACTGTGATACTGCAATAGAAACTGAGTAACATATTCTTTGCAAGATGCTATTCCGTACTAGACTAAAGTACCTAGAAAATGCAGAACTAACGCCTGAAGACATAGGGTAATTAGCCCCCAGGAAAATCACAAGCTTTGTAAAAAGATCTTTTAGGTCGATGTGAAAAAGGGCTGAAAGTGCCGAGTGACCTCTTGAACAATCTACAAGTTAATCATTATTGTTTTCATTTTATTCTGATGATATATCTTCAATATCATCAGCATCAGATTTTGTAACTGTAATAGAACTAGATATGTCAACTTGCTCAGAGAGGTGTTTTTCTGTCTTTGTGCTCGTGGCCTGATGCATTTTCAAAGGCGAATATTCGCGAACATAACAAACGAAAATTCGTAAAAATTCCCATTCTTCATTTGAAAATATTCCAAGCCAACTTCAATTCCTACACAGTATATATATGCCTGCATTATTTATTTTCTGAAAAAATTAAAAATAAGAATTCTTTTGTGTGACATATGCAACTGTTTGTTATACGTAATACTGACTTAACATCAGCTACATTAGGTTGTCAATTACAGAAGGATCACTCCCACCTCATCTTGCTACCGATACTACCGTCTTGTGAGACAATGAAGAAATGGGAATCAGAATTATGAGTTAAAAAAACGACGAGGTTTGATATTCCGACGGCGGAATTAGAGCACAGAAACGCTCCCTAATACAAAAACTTGGGGTGAATTGTGTTTTCATATATTCCATTTTCATTACCTATATTTAAAGTGAATTTTTTGTCATATTTAAATGAATGCAAATAAAGAAAAACGTTATTTTCCGATCCTTAGCAACTTGTTATTTTTTATTTGTGTTCAGGGGTAATCATAAAGATGGAAGATGGTCGGGTTAAAGAATAAATGCAAAAAAGGAAATCGCGCCACATGCCCTAATCCTTTCCAGATCCTGTTCTTTAAGTTAACGCTGCGCTGATGAGGAACAACTTCCCATGTACTTGTTTATAACTCGCCGGGTTGAAATTAGCAGTGTATATAAGGCTCGATGTGCCAAATGTTTTGGTCGAAAACAGACACGAAGAAACAACAAGAGTACCACGTGCAACGTACTTTCGACTTATTTGTTGTTCATGATTTATCCTTTCCGGATCCTGTTGTTCAAGTTACGTCAGGCTGATGAAGAACAATAATATAAGTATGTGATACGATTTCCATTTTTGTATGAATTGAATATGTACAAAATCAATTGTAATATGCGATAGCAAAGATCACAGTTTTCTGATTAAATTATCAGCAAACCTAAAATTTGTGCTCAAGAAACCTATTTCTCAAAAGCATCTTAAATAAATCAAATTCCTAACTTTTAATTTAAAGTCGTTCGATCTTGAAAATTTCGAAATATTCGACTGTGGCTTATTTAGCCCCCAGCCCCTTAAAATTAAAGGGTGGAAACATTTCATTGGCCTAGGGGCGCGGCAGTCCTTAATGCGGTACTGCAAGTTTTCGAAAAGTCGAATGAAACTGAAAAAAACCCACAAAAAGTGGCAAAAAACTACGCAAATTAAACACAGTTAAGTGATTCGTAATTCAGTTGTCGATAGCGAATAAAAAGGGAAACACAAGACTCCACAGAAGAGTAGAACCCATTTTGAACTTTGAAGCCGATTCAGCAAATCGGTCACCATTCGGCACTTTCGGCACTTTCGGCATTTGGCAATTATGTACATATCATAATAAAACTCAAAACAATGAAAACTCAATACCATAAATAATAATTATTACTTTTCGAGCAAACCCCTGTCTTGTATTTGACTGAAATCATGCTGGCTGGCAACAGAATGGCCAAATCTGCTTGCATCTAGCCTTGAGCGCTGTCTATATATGAGTATAAAACAGGACACTTCGATTCATCAAAAGTCTTCAATCAAATTTACATTTTTTTTTTGTATATCAAAAATTAAACGACCATCTAGTCGCGTCAATATAGAAAAGTTAAAAATGTTTTCTGGCAAAGGACCAATCGGAATATTTTTTTTTGCAAATTGTTTGAGGTCTAAGGAACATTGGTAAAAACAAAAAACAGATCGCTGGGACCTTTCTATTAATAAACGAGCAATTTCAAGCACTAAACAAATTAAGTAAATTTGTTAATTTGCTATCTCGGAAAGTATTTGAGAAAACAAACTGAAAATGTTTACTCGAGGGTTTTCGAGGTCAATGATTATACGATTTTGAAGTGAAAATTGGAAAATTCAAGATAAGGGGGTAATCACTTATACAATATGTGGGACAGGTATATGTGCAATGGTGTGCAATATCGTGCAATATGTGTGCAATATGTGTGCAATATTGCAATTGTGGGACACATAATTTCAAATGATTGCCCCCTCGGGCGACTACAAAGTATAAAAACGCGATATATTTTTTAATTTATTATTTAACATTTTTTTAAGGCAATTATTACTGTTTTAATTTAATACGTAATTTTTAAAATTGAAAATAATGGTCTTAAAATAGTAAATATTTAGTATACAATTTAAACTTTGTTTACATGCATTTTACGTGGAAATTACAGAAGTAAAAAGTGTTTTAATATTGTAAAGAAGGAATTGGTAAAAAAAACCGCTGCCCAAGGAATCACTACTTCCACATCCAGATTCTCTATCCAAGTCACTCACAACGAAAAAACTTTGTATGTAAAAATAATTGTTTATGGAACTTTAATAATATAATATTTGAAATCCAAAAACCCATAAAACGATACCCCACATCGGTAGAGGGGGTGGGGGGTGGATGAAGTAAAAAAATATTTTGAGGTTTCTGGTTCCTGTACAAACACTAAATCACAATTTTTTTTCATCCCCTTTAATAAGGGGGTGGGGGTGGTAATGGGGGTGGCTAATGCCAAAAATTTTTTTGAGACCTTAGCTTCTCTTGTATATACTAAATACCAATTTTATGGACTCTTACCTGCTTGATTGACCTATTTACCCCAAATTTACCCCAATTTACCCCCAACCCTTCGACGGAACTAGATGAAAATATAATCTAGATCTCGTTAAAGTACATATGTGTACCAAATTTCAAGTCAATATCTTAAACGGTTCCAGAGTAAACGTGCGCACAAAAAAAAGTTACAGACAGACCGACAGACAGACCGACAGACAGACAGAAATTTTTTTTTCGCTGAAACTTAAAATCTCGACGTTTCATGACATTTTAAGCCTATTTGGACAATAAAAATTTTTAAAAATTTTTTGTCGTTACTATACTACCAATGGACGTGGAAGTAATTAAGTAAAATTTTATTTATTTCTACACAATTATAAAAATTGTTTACTTAAAAAACATATAAAAATATAAATTTAATTAAACAGCATTCTTTAAAATAAATTTTTTCAATTTCATTTGAGTTGTTTATGAATGAAAATAATGGTCCTCTTGTTCTTCATCTCCATTTCTTTCTTCTTGAACATCGTCGATTTCATTATCGTAAAATAATGTATTCAACATATTATTGAGATAAATCTCATCTCTTCCTATTGAAAAGTTTGGTACTAATGTTAAGGAGGTACTAAGGAGGGTGTCTTTACCGTATGTAAATCCCGGGATCAAGAAAGCGCGCTGTATTTAAAATTTGTATGCCCTTTTGGACTAATTAACTGTAAAATTAATTCAGTAACGTAATTAAATCACATCTATTTAAAATATTATTACTAAAAATTTGAGTATTTACCTGAATATTTTAAAAAATGGTTACTTTATTTAAATAAACTAAGGTTAATCCCAAATTGGGGTGAAGGAGAGTTACTCATAAATCGTATATTTAGATGCAAAATGGCATTCTAAGTACTTTTTATTCTAGTATTTTCCTAAAAAATGTAAACTTGAGCCAGAAAATCTAATTTTTATACTTCACAGCCGCCATTTTGGGTCAGCCATCTTGAATTTTCAAATTTTCAAAACTGTAATCAAAATCAAAATCCCCGAGTATGCATTTTCAGTCGGTTTTCTCAAAGAGTTTCCGAGATAGCAAATTAACAAAGGGCATAGCAGGATAAGCATGTGTTAGGTGCCCCCGCACCAATCCGGTCGAAATTTTTAGCACAAGTTGATAGTACTTTAGATGAAATTTCCCAAAATATTATTTTTGGAAAACCATTTTTACGGGAGTTATGGGGGTAAAAAGAAAAATGGAAAAAAAATTTTTTCTCAAGAACGGATAAACCGATTTTCATGAAAAAAATATATGTTATGGCTTCTGATGGTGCAAATGTGGGAAAAAATTATTGAGTCCATTTGTCGAAAAAAAGTGGTAAAAAAATTTTTTCAAAATAAAAAAAATTTTTTTTTAGGGGATGTTCTAGAGGCACACCCACCATTTTCTTCCAAATAAATGCTTATATGCCCCTTTAAAACATATCCAATTTTCAAAGCGATCGGAAGGGTACAACATACTCAAAATTGATAATCATTGGCAGACTGCGGGCGGCGCGTAGTCTATGTAATGAAGCATTATAAGAAGACTTCTTTGTAAATATTTCGTGCAAAGACGAGATTACCTCCCCCCCCTCGTTTTCGAGGGTGCTGAACACGATGCAGGTGGTGGGAGAAGTTTTTGACCGCCGCAACCTCCTGAAATGGCCATCCCTCTTATGGATCCCTTTATGTTTTCATATCTAAACGGGTTTGGGGAGTGATTTATCGACGGATTATACTTGAAATAATATGGAAGGGGGTTATAGAGTAAGTGGAGTCCAGACAGCAGGCCTAGGGGGTTAATTAAACCCTCCCGAGGTAGTTTTTTTTTTCAGATGATTCAGTTCAAATGCGTATACGATTTTCGGGGTCGCTGGTCACGGGAAAAATATTCATTTTTAGCTCCAACCCCCTCAAACGGGCAGAAATCACCCCTCACTCACCGTTTGAGAGATGAAGAGGAGTTGGAGCTAAAAATGAATATTTTTCCCATGATCAGCGACCCCAAAAAACGAGGGAAACGCGTTTGAACCCGAATTATTTGATAAAAAATGATTTTCCACTTCTCGGAAGGGTTTAATTAACCCCCTGGTCTGCTATCTGGACTCAGCTTACTCTATTACCATCTTCCATGTTATTTCAAGTATAACCCGTTGATAAATCACTCCCCAGACTCGTATAGAAAACATAAAGGGATCCATAAGAGGGGTGGCCGTTTTAGAAGGTTGTGGCGGTCAAAAACTTCTCCCTCCACTTGCATCGTGTTCAACACCCTCGAAAACGGACGGAGGAAGCTATTCTCGTCTTTGCAAGAAATATTTACACTATTTCTGCCTTTATTACATGGACTAGCGGTTCATTACTACATCTTACTACCACGGTCACTGGCGGCCATTACAACCCTAGCATTTAAATCAGTATCAAACTTCAAGAAGTGTGGCGCAAAAATTCTCTGACGTCAACTGTGGGGTCAAACAAAATCTAGTTTGAAAATCTGAAGATTTTGCAATGATGACATCTGCAGTCAGCCTACGAAAGAACTAGTTTTCAAAGTCCACTACGAGGAGGTTACAGTGCCTTTCACTAGTGAAGGTGCCTGTTTATTGTGAGTCCCCTTGCCTCTCACGAGTCGGGGTGTTTATTTATCGTTAGTCTCCTTGCCTCTAACTAGTCGGGGCGCTTGTTTATTTTAAGTTCCCTTGCCTCTCATTAGTCGAGGTGCTTGGTTATTATGAGTCCCCTTGCCTCTCACAATTCGGGCTGACTTTTTTGCGTGAGTCCTCTTGCCTCTCACGAATCAGGTTACTCTATATTGATCAGACTTCTCTTAGTCTTCATTCTTCGAGAACATCCCATAAAAAAAAAATATTTTGAAAAATTTTTCAAAAAAGTTGCAGGGGGTTGCGGCGGTCAAAAAATTCTCCCACCACTTGCATCGTGTTGAGCACCCTCGAAAACGAGGGGGAGAAGGTAATCTCGTCTTTGCACGAAATATTTACAAAAAAGTCGTCTTATAATGCTTCATTACATAGACTACGCGCCGCCCGCAGTCTGCCAATGATTATCAATTTTGAGTATGTTGTACCCTTCCGATCGCTATGAAAAGTGGATATGTTTTAAAGGGGCATATAAGCATTTATTTGGACGAAAATGGTGGGTGTGCCTCTAGAACATCCCCTAAAAAAAAATTTTTTTTATTTTGAAAAAATTTTTTCACCACTTTTTTTCGACAAATGGACTCAATAATTTTTTCCCACATTTGCACGATCAAAAGCCATAACATATATTTTTTTCATGAAAATCGGTTTCTCCGTTCTCGAGAAAAAATTTTTTTTCCATTTTTCTTTTTACCCCCATAACTCCCGTAAAAATGGTTTTTCAAAAACAATATTTTGGGAAATTTCATCTAACACTACTATCAACTTGTGCTAAAAATTTCGACCCGATTGGTGCGGGGGCACCTAATACATGCTTATCCTGCTATGCCCTTTAATGAATTTGTTTAACTTAAAATTGTTTCTATTAATAACAAAATGAAAAAAATCCCAGCGGCCTGTTTTTTCTTTTTACCAATGCTCCTTAGACTTCAATAAACAATTTGCGAAAAAAATTAGGCCGATTAATCCTTTGCCAGAAAAGTTCTCGGAAAATATCTATCTTGACAGGACTAATCATATATGTATAAAGAAAATAAAGCAGCAAAGGAGAAGTCGTTCGGTATTGTAACAATTTCCCCCTCCCCCCCCTCATAAAAACTGCTTAAAACCGGCCCTGGGGAAAGCATCCTGAAATTGACCCCCTCCTCCCCTTTTAGCGGATTTCTTTGGTCTCGCCTTCTCGCCTTAACTTTTTTATTTACAATTTTTTCAATAAAAATTACAAGAAACATTTTTTGGTCTAATAGGGAAAGATATTCTTATTGATATAGGATCAAATGAGCCCCGAGTTATTTAAATGTAACCTTATATTGTGTTCTATGGCTTAAGTATCTTTGGAAAAACGTTAGTAACAAGAGATAGAAACCTGTACAAAGATTACTAAGTAAAATGCCGTGGTTCAGCCTGTCGAAGGCTTTGGAAAAATCGGTGTAAATTACATCAACTTGTACGTTAACATGAAGGGGTTAGAATAAAAAGGATATAAGTAACATTTTAAATATCATGAGATAACTGAGAGTAAAGTTAACCAATTGTAATAAAGTCTGGAAATGAGGTACTTAACACATTCCATTGCCTTTAGTGATCAAAACTGGTAAGATTTCAATAGCAACAACAGTATTATGCAAATAATTTTTTTCGTTCTTGTCATTTTGGTTTTGGTAGTGCAAAGTTCATTGGAGTAGAAAGGATACAAATGCACTTGATCCTTCTACTTCAATAAAGTTTGTCATTTTAGAATTAAAATAGTAGATATAAAACGGGTACAACTGCAGTTAATTTTGCAATACAGAATATTTATACTGGACGCCAGATATCACTAAATATCTCAATATTTACTTAGAGCCTTTTTATACCAATAAATATTTGCGTAGCCTTCTACAAAACGCACTTACCTCAATATTTCAAAGGAATGCACTTGTACCATTTTTATTCTAACCTCTTGAACTGTTATGTGGAACATATTGGTTAATGTAGATTTACCGCGTACAAAACCATGTTGATACATCGTAATCTGCCCCTTAATATGAGTATCAATGACTCATGTAAGGCGAATTAAAAAACTTCAACGAAGTTGAATAATATGGTGATAGGCCGATAGTGCTATTACACTTTTCACCTTTTTTGTGAGTCGAGTAATGTGCGGAATTTTCCATGCTTTTGGGTATTGAAAAATTAAATATCTTGGTGAGAAACTCTGCAAAAACTTGAGCACAATCTCTGATGATGACGCTATTTCATCAGGTTCATTCGTACGTTTGGGTTTTAATTTTTTAAAGCTTGGAGTACTGTGCTAATATCTAAACTGTCACAATATTTATTTGAGGTGCACGCATTTCTTGATTAATATACGCATTTGTTAGGGACAGTAGCGCAAAAGATTCCTCGGAGTATTCGGAAAATCCATTTTCTGCGTGTTATTCCACTACATACTTATACAGGGTGCATCACGGTTAGTGGCCTATTAAGCGTTTCAGAAAAACTACAAATAGTTTGAAATTGAAAATGTAAGAACTGAGGTCTCCATTAAATCGCTTATTTCAAATGGAACATAGTGTATTTGATAATCCTATTCGATTCCCTCTTTAATTAAACCGGCACACACACAAAAAAAAGTCGAGTGCGGGAAGGCAGACCTATTGTATTCCCATGCATTTTGACCTGCTGAACCGGAATCCGATGTTCGTTTTGCCCGATTGGCTCTTGCATTTAGTAAATAAAAAGCTTAAATGAGCTGACCACCATTTCCATACGTATTTTGGGGCGCTGAGACCGAATCCGAGGTCAGAATTGGCCGATCAGTTAGGAATTTTGACTTAAACCTCAAAAAACACCCAAAAAATGTCCGAAAAATTCCAAACAAGTAAATAAAAAGCTTACATGAACTGATCACTATATCTATACGTAATTTGGGGCACTGAAACCGAATCCAAGGTCAGAATTTATGCGCGATGATCGAATATCTTGTAAAATCCATATTTAGGATTAAAACGTACCCAAAAATGACTGGGTCATAGCCCGAAATTGACATTGCTCTACATAATATCTGAACATATAATTTCCGACGTATTTTCACGAACTGAACACAATACCGTAGTTAGAATTAAAGCGCAATTTGCAAATTTCATAGAGAAATATCATTTCAGCACCCTAGTAAGCGGAGATGGGTAACTTTTAAAGTCTCAATTATCTAAAGGAAAATATTACTGAAGAGTGACATTTTTAGGAAAAAATTTTCGGACAATGTTTGCTCTGTTGAGAGAGGAATATCGTTTGGACTTAACATTTACCTACACCCTCCCTTGATGATTTTTTACTTTTTTTTCTTAGAGTGTTTAGAATTGTATAATTTTCTTTATTCTGTTTGGTTGTCATATGCCATTTGTTTCTTTTTCTATTTTTGCGACTAGGACAACTCCACGTGGTGACGGCGGGCAACGATTTAATTCGGCTGAGTTCCTAGGTAAGAAAAATGCCGTCATGGCAAAAGTAGAAAAAGAGTTTACGATGCAGGGGAGGGAAACCCCAGTATCGGCGGCCGGTTAGGTTAGGAAAGCGAGACCGCGGGCTTCGTCATCATGCAACCGCAGCTCTAGTGAAGTGGGAAACTTGGCTTCCTATGAGTATAGGGCTATAAGAAATTTGCACAACTGTGTAAATAATGCGGATTCCTTCTGTTTTCAGCGATAAAATAAAAAATATTTATCTAAAATCTATATATGATAAGTTTAAGTATATTCATCAACCCTTCTTCATTATGACAATATAAGAACAAGTGTTCTTTTCCTTGTGTAAAATATTTTCCAAAGTCTTTTTCTCTTTTTCTCTATGGGCTAAAGCGAACATCACTTGATACTAAATTGTCTTTTTCCATAACACAGCCCCACAAAAAAAAAGTTTTTGATCTGGATGACTGACCATAGTATTCCTATGTATTTTTCGACGCTGAATCCGAATCCGAGGTCAAAAAAATTCGTATACCCCCAAACTTTTGCGCTACAGCCAAAAACAACCCCGACAATGGGGTAAAACCGTCCCATACATCAGGATTCAATGAATGGATGTAAATGAATGGTGAAAAACATGGGAAGGGAACATGTTTTATATTCACCAGTCACTTATTTGAATATTGACTGGAAAACTACCCTTATAATATGCTGAAAACTCCCCCTGTACAAGCATAGAATATATAAATGCCAATAAATCGCGAGAAATGTTAAAGTTCTTATAGTTTGGAATACAGTACATGAATTTTACGCGTGTCTCAAAACCACCCATATAACAGGGTGGAAACCACCCTTATATAAAAATAGACTGCGTGAATACCAATAGATTGTGGGAAATGGAGGTGTTTTCGATGTTTTAATTCCAGAATAGAATCTTGAGGGACCCTGTTCTACCTTATTCTTAGTCGGTACAAAAACTACCCCTATAATAAGGTGGAAACCATCCTTTATTACAGAATAAAGCACAAATGCCAATAAATCACGGGAAATAACTTTTTTATAGTTTAAGTACAGAACATGAATTTGGAGTGACTCCCAGAGCACCTCGCTTACTCATGACCCAAAATCTCTTCTATAAAGGGTGGTAGCCACCCTTATATAAGAATAAATTGCATGAATACCAATAAATCGTGGGAAATGTTGGAGTTTTCATTGTTTCAGTTCCAGAATAGATTCTTGAGTGACGTTGACCTACCCTATTCTCACTTGGTACCCAAAATCATCCCTAAAAAACCACCTCTACATAATAAAATGTACATATGCCAATTTTTCTTCTCAGAATACATTTCCTTCTCATTTTCAAATGATCTCCTCACTGGCTCTCTTTTATGTTCTTCGTGCGTGTCTCTTTTTATAGACCAACAGTAGTCGGCCATCATGTGGATATCCCACCTTCCATGATACCGCTTTTCCATCTCCGAAATATGGTGAAAGCATTCGTCTTGCTCTTCATTGTATTCACCCAAATTTTCTGGATGGCGGACAACTGTTGGTCCATAAAAAGAGACACACACGAAGAACACAATAGGGAACCAATGAGAAGATCATTTGAAAATAAGAAAAAAGGTATTCTAGGAAAAAAAGATTAAAAAAAGTTCATATTCTTCAGTCAAGCTGCATTAACCTTCTCGTGCAATAAATGCAACTTGACCTCGAGCTTGACTGAAGAATATGAACATTTTTTTAGAATACCTTTTTCTTTATTTTCAAATGATCTTCTCATTAGCTCTCTATTGTGTTCTTCGTGTGTGTCTATTTTTATGGACCAACAGTTGTCCGCCATCCAGAAAATTTGGGTGAATGCAATGAAGAGCAAGGCGAACGCTTTCACCAGGATATTTCGGAGACGGAGAAGCGGTATCAAAGAAGATGGGATATCCACATGATGGCCGACTACTGTTGGTCTATGAAAAGAGACACGCACGAAGAACATAAAAGAGAGCCAGTGAGGAGATTATTTGAAAATGAGAAAAAGGTATTCTGAGAAGAGAAATTGAAAAACTGGCATATGTACATTTCATTATTTAGGGGTGGTTTTTTAGGGATGATTTTGGGTACCAAGTGAGAATAGGGTAGATCAACGTCACTCAAGAATCTATTCTGGAACTGAAACAATGAAAACTCCAATATTTCCCACGATTTATTGGTATTCATGCAATTTATTCTTATATAAGGGTGGCTACCACCCTTTATAGAAGAGATTTTGGGTCACGAGTAAGCGAGGTGCCCTGGGAGTCACTCCAGATTCATGTTCTGTACTTAAACTAACTATAAAAAAGTTATTTCCCGTGATTTATTGGCATTTGTGCTTTATTCTGTAATAAGGATTGTTTTCACCCTATTATAGGAGTAGATTTTGTACCGACTAAGAATAAGGTAGAACTGGGTCCCTCAAAATTCTATTCTGGAATTAAAACATCGAAAACTCCTCCATTTCCCACAATCTATTGGTATTCACGCAGTCTATTTTTATATAAGGGTGGTTTCCACCCTGTTATATGGGTGGTTTTGAGACACGCGTAAGATTCATGTACTGTATTCCAAACTATAAAAACTTTAACATTTCTCGCGATTTATTGGCATTTATATACTCCATGCTTGTACAGGGGGAGTTTTCAGCATATTATAAGGGTAGTTTTCCAGTCAATATTCAAGTAAGTGACTGGTGAATATAAAACATTTTCCCTTCCCATGTTTTTCACCATTCATTTATATCCATTCATTGAATCCTGATGTATGGGACGGTTTTACTCCATTTTCGGGGTTGTTTTTGGCTGAACGCAAAAGTTTGGGGGTATATGAATTTTTTTGACCTCGGATTCGGATTCAGCGTCGAAAAATACATAGGAATACTATGGTCAGTCATCCAGATCAAAAACTTTTTTTTTTGTGGGGCTGTGTAATCGCCGCTAAGTATTCTTCCCTATTATTAGATAGACCAAGATTTCTAATAGCATTATTAAGTTTATCATTTACCAAATATTGGGAGTTTTAGTTCTTATCGAACACTCACATTCACTATCTTCATATTCACTGTCATCTTCTTGACTTTTGGAACAATCAGTTACCATTAACCCTTTTTTAACATTAATTCCGGAAACATATGTATTGCTAAAAAATAACACTCTTCACGGATTCCAGGCTCCTTCCATATTGTTGGATTTTTATATTTTACTTTTTAACGTTCTTTCCATTTGTCTAACATCTTATAACATATGACGCAAGGTACCATGGAAAACCTTTATCCACAATTTCCATACTATAACATTTTTGATAAATATTTTTTATTTTATCGTTAATTTTTCTTTGATATTTCGGAACATCGAATTTACTAAAAACAAGGCAAGAATTTTACACAAAGAACTTTAAACCAAGAACTCTAAATCTAACAAAACTTAAGACAAGAACTTTGCACCAAGAACTCCAAATGTAACATATTCTAAGACAGGAACTTTACATAAAAACTCTAAACCTTAATAGTTCTTGCCTTAGGAACTTAACAGTTCTTGTCTTAATTTATAATAGGTTTAAGTTTTTGGTTTAAAGTTCTTGTCTCAAGTTATGTTGGGTTAAGAATTCTTAGTTTAAAGTTCTTGATTTAAAGCTCTTGCCTTAGGTTATATTATGTTTACAGTTCTTGGTGTAATGCTCTTGCCTTAAGTTATGTTAGTTTCTTGGTTTAAGCTTTTAATTTATTTGTTTTGAATTTTTGGGCATTTTTTAGGTGTTTTTTGAGGTTATGTCAAAATTCCTAACTGATCGGCTAATTCTAACCAATCATATTCAGTTTCAGCGCCCCAAATTACGTATAGATATAGTGATCAGCTCATTTAAGCCTTTTTTTACTTGTTTGGGATTTTTCGGGCATTTTTAAGGTGTTTTTTGAGGTTAAGAAAAATGCAAGAGCCAATCAGGCAAATCGGGCATCGGATTCGTGTTCAGCAGGTCAAAATGCATGGGAATACATAGGTCTGCTTTCTCGCACTCGACTTTTTGTATGTGTGTGTGTGCCGGTGTTATCTGTCAACCTATATGCGCTTTCCCTATAGTTAAAATGTACAGTTATTGGGTTATTTAAAGTTATGTAGAAAAATGGTTAAATTAACATTAATATAGACAATAGTGTGCCATGGAAAACAGTCTATTCTCGCACAAGTGTATGAGACACCTATAAATACACAAGAATTGGAAAAAAACGAGGTTCGGCGAGCAACTACACGGTAATGGCCATCATATCGAACAGTTACTAGTTTAGCGGATGTGTTTGCTCGTTTTTCTTGTTATTTTAAATATTTATGAAATAATTAATAATTTCTTTATTTTTACCGACGTTCTCAATGTTTTGATACATTGTTTTTGTTGTGGATATTAAAGAGGTCTACACACGATCCAGCGGCAGAGAGCCAGCCTTGTCGGTACCTTTGAAGTTTGGCAGGGCGGCCGCTGGGTAGCGGCAAAGTTTGTTCGAGCCAACAGTGGCGAGGTCAGTTTCAGTCAGCGAAGGACAAAATACTGCCTGCCGCGAAATGGACATCATCTCTTTGAAATTCCACCGAAAGTATGACATTAGTACGGTCGTTCACCACTACAGTTGTCTAATTCCAGAAACATGTTATAATGTTTGAAATAAATAAGTAAACTGAGAACTGAGAATTAATTTTACTTCCACATCCCAGCATGCCCGCTAAATGTGAAGAGCTCCTCCCGTTGTCGTGCCGTCTTGTGATCGTGCCGGTGCTGGTGCCGGTAGGTGTGAAAACGCCTTTACGGCCCGTAAGCGAACGCACTAATTCACCCAGCCGTCGGACATACTTCCAACTGCGAGGTACAGCACGGGAGATTAAAAAAGTAGCAAAAAAAATACCAGCACGCTGGCCACAGCATGCTGTGTCGTGTGTAGACCCCTTAAAATTTACACAATTCTCATACTGTGTTTTTTATACTTCTTTCAATAGCTCACTTGGATAGAAAAATACTTGAAATTTTTCTTCTTAGCTGGTTTTTGGATCACTACCTTCACAGTGGAGGAATGGAATCATCTCCTCCTCCTAGTAGGAAATGATTTTGATATTATAAATGTATTTTCTGCACAGTAATATATATATTTTTTGAGAGAGAGAGAGAGTTCAAACATGAATAAATCGAACTTTTTACCATCCCTGAACAACTCTAAGCAACTTTAATGAACTTACTGTGATTCTTTTACAAAATTATTGTAAACTATTGTCGATGTTCCATGTTAATTTAACCATTTTTCTAAATATCTTTAAATAACCCAATAACCGTACATTTTAGCTCTAGAGAATGCACATATAGATTGAAAGGTAATAAAGGAGAGAAGCTAATAGGATTAT
This sequence comes from Rutpela maculata, assembly GCA_936432065.2. Lineage (NCBI taxonomy): Eukaryota > Metazoa > Arthropoda > Insecta > Coleoptera > Cerambycidae > Rutpela > Rutpela maculata. The sequence continues at coordinate 9,724,220 of OW386294.2, forward strand.
AAACTACAATATGTTCCATTTGAAATAAGCGATTTAATGGAGATCGAAGCTGATCATTTTCTGGTCACCCTATATATTTTGGGGCGTTTGTAGCTTGAGCCCACATAAGCTCCAACTATCATAGACATAGACATTTGGGGAAAATTGGTTATTAGAATTTACCATAGCGAAGGTTATTAATTTCCAACTATGGGTTAATTTTCGCATCAGATTTCATTAAAATCGAAACATCTCAAAAACTATTGGTCCAGACAGGTAATGATATTGAAAGTTACCTTAAAATAATGAATAGAATCCAAATCCGGCATAAGAAATAAGGCATTCCCGAGAGCATTTTGGAGATTCTATTTATAGCAAAGGATTCATTTTGTGTTCATTTTACCCAAGTTGTTGTATAAGGGTTGCAAGTAAGTTTTTATGCAGTCAAAAATTATTTTAAATGTGGTTAGTTTGCAATGTTAAAGTATCCATATTATAGTGTCTGTAGAGGCTTCAATGCAGGGACAGTGACGCAAATTGTTATGGCAAATTATTAGGATTTTTACTTACAAATTAATAGGTGCTGTCGTCCATATAGAAAACTAAATTTGTTATGCGAAGAAAACTATTCTGCCGAAGCATGCTTGCTATTCTACTTCTAATAAATAAACGCTCCTCAAAAATTTACTGAATGATATTGTTAAAAATTATTTTAAAAGAAATGTTTTTAAATTTTTTCATAAAATTGTCTTAAAATGATGAGTAAAATTATTAGCAAATTTCAAGTAAAAAAAACTAACAAAAAAGTACTCTGACTTTTGGCTTGATACAGCTTGTATACAGCCTTTATACAGAATCCATATAACCTAATGATATTTTCGTTGCTGTGCTAATGCTATATTACAGCATTAAGACCACTACACTGGTCACAGAAAATCAAAACGGCCAGATTATTGCTTTAATCTTAATAATTTAGCCGTCTCGTCATTCTCAGGTTTTCTGTATTATATTCTTAGTCGTGAACGGTGTGGGGGGGGGTCATCACTTAGTGACCTTGGATTTGGCCTTGAAGTGGTTTTTTCCAAGTCATTTGAAGGTCAAATTTCGTTTTTGAAATAGGAATCCCTATTTTTGTCCCCGGATTCTGAAAGAGCGAAACATTTTGCATTGGAGTTGTTAGGGGTCAAATTGACCCTAGGAGTCATGTAAAGGTCTCCCGAAATTTTCACGCTGGTATCTCGCCAGGAGAGCGAGATATGAAAAAAATGATCTCTATAAAAGTTGTTGAGGTCATCGGGGGGGGCACCACTTGGTGACCTTGGATTTGATCCCGAAGGGCATTTTCAAGGTCAAAATCAATTAGATGTACTGGTAGAGATTGAAGAAAATCCGCATGAACCAACTAGACAACTTGCTGTCAATAATGATGTAGGTAAGCATAATTCTGCGAGTTTTAAGGGAAGAAAAATGGCATCCTTATAAAGGTCAATTGGTTCAGGACTCGGTTCAGGTCGAGGTTCTGGAGTTAAATGAGTACGATCCTGATCGAAGGCAAGAATTCTGTGAATTAATGATGAACAGCATGCTAGCAGATTTGCAGTTTATAAACAAAATTGTTTTTCTGATGAAGCCACATTTCAATTAAACGGAACAATCAACCGTCGATATTGGAGCATAGAAAATCCTCACTGGATGATGAGGCTCACACACAATTTCCTCAAAGAGTGAAGGTTTGTGCTGATGTCATTAATAATCAAATGATTGGCCCTTATTTTTTTGAAGGCACAGTTAACGGTGACGTTTATCTAGATTTTTTTGACGAACTTTTTAGTGCCTACATTAAAAATACATTTTCCTGATGTTAGTTATCCAAAGGAAAAAGACAGGTCTATTTGGTACCACCAAAATGGAACTCCACCGCATTATTCATACAGAGTGAGAAATTATTTCAACCGAGATTTAAACGATGGATTGGAAGACGTGGAACTATTGAATGGCCACCACGATCTCCCGATTTGACCCCTCTTGATTACTTTTTATGGGGCTATTTAAAAATCAAAAGTGTATGTTAATCGACCGGAAAATATTGCAGATTTAAAAAAATAGGATAACCGAAGAAATTCACAAAATAAGCTCTGAGGTCATATAAAATACCATCTGAGAATTCAAAGATCACCTTGCTTATTATCAAGCGGTGACATATGGACCGCGCTGTACCGCACTATAGATAAGTAATGGCTAAGCTGCAAAACAGTTGTATAAATGTTATATAAAGGTTTATACATTTATTATAAATCTATCTGGTTTGTATCTGTATAAAAGATCTTACTAATCCTTTTATGAAGTAAAAAAAATTCTATAAGATGCTTTCATAAAGTAGATTTATATGTTTGCTGTGAGGGAATCTTACCAGCAAACTTATTTCACCGAATTGCTTTATAAGCAATTTAGTGCTGAATAAAGCTTCAATATATCAAATTAGTTATATAAGTTACCATAATATACCATTATTCATAAAGCTTTACTTTTTATGTAATGTAGCTTTTACGTTTCTTCCTGTATAGAGGAAAAACTAAGATGTATCTTTCATTGGATGATAGAGGCTCACACACAACACAATTTTCTCAAACGTGAACGTTTGTGCTGGTATCATTAGTAATCAAATTATTGGCCCTTATTGTGAGAAATTGAGAGTGAGAAATTATTTAAACCGAGATTTAAACGAAGTTTTCCCTAACGGAAGACGTGAAAGTATTGAATGGCCACCTCGGTCTCCCGATTTGACCCCTCTTGATTACTTTTTATGAGGTTATTTAAAATCAAAAGTGTATGTTAATCGACCAGACAATATTGCAGATTTAAAAAAATAGGATAACCCAAGAAATTCACAAAATAAGCTCTGAGGTCATATAAAATGTCATCCGAGAATTCAAAAATCACCTTGCTTATTATCAAGAGGTGACATATGGACCACGCTGTATGATATATTATATAAAGGCAATTGATTGTAGATACATAGCCCCATAAAAAAAATTCAGTTGTATAAATGCTTTATAAAATACTACCACTGCACGTAAAAAGCTTTTATAATAGACCGAATGCATGTACGCGGCGTCAGAGTCGCGTTTGGGTACTGCAACATAACCTCATTTTCTGTGCATCTTTGTTTACTACTTTAAAAATGCCAAGCTTTTCTTTTAGTTCAACTAATCTATCCATTTTCCGTAGGTTTTAAATAAAGCAAATTATTACAACACATCAAAACTACAAAGCACAGAACACAATGATAAAGTACCCAAAGACGATCGGTAACCGCCTGGCGGCGAAATATTTTACTAAACCTATGCATTCCTCCTATTAACATATATTAGGGCTAACAGATGGTGTTTGGCATAAATATTGATGTAAAATCTTGTTTTAAAAGCCTTTACAACTCATATGATGTAGTCACTATAGATAAGTAATGGCTAAGCTGCAAAACAGCTGTATAAATGTTATATAAAGGTTTATACATATATTATAAATCTATCTGGTTTGTATCTGTATAAAAGATCTTACTAATCCTTTTATGAAGTAAAAAAAATTCTATAAGATGCTTTCGTAAAGTAGATTTATATGTTTGCTGTGAGGGAATCTTACCAGCAAACTTATTTCACCGAATTGCTTTATAAGCAATTTAGTGCTGAATAAAGCCTCAATATAACAAATTAATTATATAAGTTACCATAATATACCATTATTAATAAAACTTTACTTTTTATGTAATGTAGCTTTTATGATTCCTCCTGTATAGAGGAAAAACTAAGATGTATCTTTCATTGGATGATAGAGGCTCACACACAACACAATTTTCTCAAACGTGAACGTTTGTGCTGGTATCATTAGTAATCAAATTATTGGCCCTTATTGTGAGAAATTGAGAGTGAGAAATTATTTAAACCAAGATATAAACGAAGTTTTCCCTAACGGATGAATTGGAAGACGTGAAACTATTGAATGGCCACCTCGGTCTCCCGATTTGACCCCTCTTGATTACTTTTTATGAGGCTATTTAAAATCAAAAGTGTATGTTAATCGACCAGACAATATTGCAGATTTAAAAAAATAGGATAACCCAAGAAATTCACAAAATAAGCTCTGAGGTCATATAAAATGTCATCCGAGAATTCAAAAATCACCTTGCTTATTATCAAGAGGTGACATATGGACCACGCTGTATGATATATTATATAAAGGCAATTGATTGTAGATACATAGCCCCATAAAAAAAATTCAGTTGTATAAATGCTTTATAAAATACTACCACTGCACGTAAAAAGCTTTTATAATTAACATATATTAGGGCTAACAGATGGTGTTTGGCATAAATATTGATGTAAAATCTTGTTTTAAAAGCCTTTACAACTCATATGATATAGCCATTATAGATAAGTAATGGCTAAGCTGCAAAACAGCTGTATAAATGTTATATAAAGGTTTATACATATATTATAAATCTATCTGGTTTGTATCTGTATAAAAGATCTTACTAATCCTTTTATGAAGTAAAAAAAATTCTATAAGATGCTTTCATAAAGTAGATTTATATGTTTGCTGAGAGGGAATCTTACCAGCAAACTTATCTCACCGAATTACTTTATAAGCAATTTAGTGCTGAATAAAGCCTCAATATAACAAATTAATTATATAAGTTACCATAATATACCATTATTCATAAAACTTTACTTTTTATGTAATGTAGCTTTTACGATTCTTCCTGTATAGAGGAAAAACTAAGATGTAATTTTCATTGGATGATGGAGGCTCACACACAACACAATTTTCTCAAACGTGAACGTTTGTGCTGGTATCATTAGTAATCAAATTATTGGCCCTTATTGTGAGAAATTGAGAGTGAGAAATTATTTAAAAGGAGATTTAAACGAAGTTTTCCCTAACGGATTGATTGGAAGACGTGAAACTATTGAATGGCCACCTCGGTCTCCCAATTTGACCCCTCTTGATTACTTTTTATGAGGCTATTTAAAATCAAAAGTATACGTTAATCGACCAGACAATATAGTAAATTTAAAAAATGGGATAACCGAAGAAATTCACAAAATAAGCCCTGAGGTCATATAAAATGCCATCTGAGAATTCAAAGATCGCCTTGCTTATTATCAAGAGGTGACATATGGACCACGCTGTATAATATATTATATAAAGGCAAATGATTGCAGCTACATACAAAGCCCCAAAATAAAATTTGTTGTATAAACGCTTTATAAAATACTACTACTACACGTAAAAAGCTTTTATAATTAACCTATATTAGTGCTGACAGATGGTGATAAATAACTATATTGATGTAAAATCTTGCTTTAGCTCTAGATAAATCGCTAAGCTGCAAAACAGTTGTATAAATGTTATATACAGGTTTATACATCTATTATAAATCTATCTGATTTGTATCTGTATAAAAGATCTTACTAATCCTTTCATGAAGTAAAAAATCTCTATAAGATGCTTTCATAAAGTAGATTTATATTTTTGCTGTGAGAGCATCTCACCTGCAAACTTATTGCACCGAATTGCTTTATAAGCAATTTAGTGCTGAACAAAGCTTCAATATATCAAATTAGTTATATAAGTTACCATAATGTACCATTATTCATAAAGTTTTAATTTTTATGTAATGTAGTTTTTACGATTCTTCCTGTATAGAGGAAAATTCACTAAGAAGTATCTTTCATTATTCAATATTTTAAACGCGTACACGCGCCTTTATTTTAGTTAATTTTTCTTCATTATATACATAACTGAACTATTTTATCAAATGAAATATTAACTAGTATCTATTTTTTTTCTGTTCGGGTACTTCTTTGTCTTATTAACTAACCTATAGTTGATAAGTTGTGCTTTACCTATATGACAAAAATATCAATATCAGTAGAGATATACACTCTTTACTGTATTGTTATAAAAAATTGATTTTTTTTATGGTGTAGCACTTTCTAGAAAAATATTGGTAGGTGGTGTAGGCAATTATATTATGAAATTTATAAGTTTATTACACCCGTAAGCACAATTAAAAACCTCTAATTAGTTACAGAAAAAAATATCTCATTGTTATGGTTTTTATAACTTTATTATCTAGGTATTTAATAACTGCGTCCTGTTCAATTTGTCCTGAATGGGTAGGTTTTCTTTGTAGTAAAAATCATAAAAATAAAATCAATGGAGGTTTGACGACTTGACAGTTGCCAAAAGTGTTATTTGTAAACACTGCTATATATAATTATTATAAATAATAGGTAAACTAGATACACAGAGCTCGATTGCTGTTGTTTATTACTGATAGTATGTTATTAAACAAAATCTCTTTGATTTTATTGTTATTATTAAAAGAAAATTGTTATTCTTATATAAATCGTTCATACGCATATGATTTTTATAAATTTTGATTTAATAATACACGTTTTATACCTCGTTAGGATACTAGAATTAGTAATGGGCGGATTTGGGCTTAATCGTAAAAAAGAAAGGAGCGTTCTTTCACTGATTGTGTCATTATACATTGCATATTAGATTACAGTAAAAATTTTGGCAATACTATGCGGTACGCGGTTATAAAAATAAATCTCAGGACTAGTTGAAAACGAACTTATACCTACATGGGCTTTGCAGACAAGATAAGTATCAAAAAATAAAAGAATACTCACTTGCAAGAGGTCAACGTTTCATTGTACCATTTTACATTCTTTAAAAAAATTATAAAATTCGTTTTTATTGTATCACAACCCCGGTAAGATCACAGCACTGAATTTATTCATTTTTACAAGTTTATTTACAAATATCAGTAAGAAAATGTTATTTACGAACACTCCAGATGCCACGGCACAGGAGGGCACATGCACTAGTATACAGCTGTGCGCTGTCAGTGTGTGAACCGGATGGTTGCAGCAAATAGTTCTGCGTTCTGTACGCACCAGAAGGAAAGCAAGAACTGACCAACAACAGAAATCTGTTTAACGCTTATGGAGACCGCACGCGGCGCCGCACACGGGGTAATCGCTTGATTTGTGTTAAACAATTATGAGGAGCTTCTTTTAACTCAGTTTAGGATTCCACTTAATTTTAAATCGTTTACTAAACAAAATAAATTAAAATATTATGCCTAATAATTCAAGACTTTTTAGGTAGAAGAGTAGTTGATCTACTTTCGCATAGATGGCGACACCTATATGTAAAGTCGCAGATTTGGTGAAAGTGTTTCTACACAAATTTTATTATATTAAACACTACGACTTAGGTATTTTTAAAAAAATAATAGTGATTAGAACGGTTCCTATTTTTTGACCTCGGACGACGCTTTCCCCTGAATTTTTATATATGAAAAAATGAATCTTCTCAAAGAAGAACAATTCACTCACCAGAGCTGGGCAAATATGTACTTACAAATACCTCATAAGTATTTAAATACTAAAAAGTATTTAAATACTTCTTGTAGCAAGTATTTGTATTTATACTTGCAAAAACTTTATCTGAAATATTTACTACTTCATATTTGTGAAAATGATCCTAAACGTATTTATAAATAGGTAGGTACTTAAAATATTTAAATAACTGGAAACTATTTAAATACTTTTAAAAAAGTATTTAAATTCTTTTCTGACAGTATTTAAATACTTTCAGAAATATTTGAATATCCTCTAAGTATTTAAATCTCAAAAGTATTTAAATAAATACAACAAATATAATCAAATACATCAGGGAGACAGGCAGATATTCGTCAAGAATCAAGACATGTACTATCAGGGGCGACTAAAGGGCCGGGCAACCCGGGAGGCTGCCCGGGGCGCCGCACAGTGGGAAATTTTTCCATTTTTTTTGACAAAAATCCGTCTACAATGCAATTTAATGGATTTGAAAAATTTTTTTTTTTAAATAATTATTAGGTATCACCTGATGTTTGAGCACTGCCCAAATTTTAAAGACGTTCAACATAACTTCAAAAAATCCTATAAATATATGAAATTCGTGTATTTTACTTAAGTAAAAATGCGAATTTCTGTTTTTTAAAAGTTTTACTCAGAAAATATCCTTTACTACATGTTTTTTGGGTCGCTGATTAAGAAAAATGAGGTCCCATTAACCAGAAATTGATATAACACACTTAAAATACCGAAAAACACCCCCAATAGGGATTTTTTCGAAATATTCTTATTAAAAATGTAAAATAGTCTAGTAAAGTGTATTTTTTATATGATAAATATAAAACCTTAGTTATTCAAATAATAATTCAGTAAACATTTACCCTAAGGGTTAATCATCATCATCTATTTCGACAAAAAATATAATTACAATGGTTATTTTTTAGTTTTTGCTTCAAAAATAGGGTAAGAGAGTACATTTTGACTATGACAGTGTATCTCAACCCCCTTTAAGGGTGAAAACCACCCTCAAATGGCTGTAGAATTTGAAAATAGGTTTCGTATTTTTTTGAAATTTTAGAATCACGTCTTCTTCGATATTTTCACTAAAATCAGTCTCCGAACCTTGTTTGATAAATAAAAATTATTTTAAAGGTTAAATTAATCAATTCTTATATACTTTGACAATGTGAATAAACAACAATTCAATGTGAGTAGAAAGAAACAAATTCTAAGTTCTTCAACGTTTTTAAGAAGCTCGTAAGTTAGAAATCGCATTTTTTCCATTTTAAAGGAAAAAAAAATATTTAAAATGAAAGGAAAATTTTTCATCCATTCTATGCAATGTGAAACAACAATCCAATTTTTAGTAAACATATTTTAAGCATCCTAAAGTTCAAAAACAATTGGGTGCTTAATAGCAGCTTAAAATCAGCAGATATCTCTATTTTTTTCAAACAAACTAAATTTTAGACATTTCAAAAAAAAATCTTTTAAAATAATTAAAATAATTAATAAATTTTTTACTACTAAGTATACAATTGATAAAAAAATTAAAAAAAAATTGATTAACATCCATTTTAATGTCAATTTTTTTTCATTATTAAATTATCTTAAGACTATCTTAAAATCTGTTTTTTTTTTTTAACTTTGGATACTTGTTTTACATGGAGTAGAATGTATGAAAAATTTAGACTTCATTTTAAAAGATTTTTTTTTGAAATGTCTAAAATTGCTTTTAAGCACCTAAGGATGCTTAAAATATGTTTACTAAAAATTGGATTGTTGTTTTACATTGCATAGAATGGATGAAAAATTTTCATTTCATTTTAAATATTTTTTTTTTCTTTCAAATGGAAAAAATGCGATTTCTAACTTACGAGTTTCTTAAAAACGTTGAAAAACTTAGAATTTGTTTCTACTCACATTGAATTGTTGTTTATTCACATTGTCAAAGTATATAAGAATTGATTAATTTAAACTTTAAAATAATTTTTATTTATCAAACAAGGTTCGAAGACTGATTTAAAAAAATTCGAAACCTATTTTCAAATTCTACAGCCATTTAAGGGTGGTTTTCACCCTGAAAGGGGGTTGAGATACACTCTCATAGTCACAATGTACTCTCTTACCCTATTTTGAAGCAAAAACTAAAAAATAACCATTGTAACTATATTTTTTGTAGAAATGGGTTATTTCAACCCCTCTGATTAACCCTTGAGGTAAATGTTTACTGAATTATTATTTGAATAACTAAGGTTTTACATTTATCATATAAAAAATACACTACTAGACTATTTTACATTTTTATTAAGAATATTTCGAAAAATCCCTATTGGGGGTGTTTTTCGGTATTTAAAGGGTGTTATATTAATTTCTGGTTAACGGGACCCCATTTTTCTTAATCAGCGACCCAAAAAATTTGTAGTAAAGGATATTTTCTGAGTAAAACTTTTAAAGAACAGAAATTCGCATTTTTACTTAAGTAAAATACATGAATTTCATATATTTATAGGATTTTTTGAAGTTATGTTGAACGTTTTTAAAATTTGGACAGTGCTCAAACATCGGGTGATACCTAACAATTATTTAAAAAAAAAATGTTTTCAAATCCATTAATAATTGCATTGTAGACGGATTTTTGTCCAAAGAAATGAAAAAATTTCCCACTGTGCGCCGGCTCGGAGGGACGTCAAAAAGAGGGCAAAAAATTTTTTTGGATTTCTAATCGTACCTCCTCCATGAGGCGAAAAAATTTTTTTTTCGGATTTCTATTTGCAGTATTACTATTTAATTACTTTTGTTATTTATTATTTAAATACTTTTATCTTTTGAAAGTAATTTATATTTAAATACTTTCAATTTTCTGAAAGTATTTAGTATTTAAGATTTAAATACTTTTTCAAAGTATTTGCCCAGCTCTGTCACTCACATAAAAGGGTGCCGCCGAATAGTCTCTGACGGTCAAAATTTGAAAAACGCTGTATAAAAATCAAACTATTTTGTAGGATTCTTTTTAATTTTATTTCTCTTCTCACTCACAACATCTTCCCATACGTTTTATGATCCATGCATTATTCTAGTTGGCCACCATTTGCTAACAGCAAATTTGTTTAATAATTTAAATGTTTTTGTTTTATTGTTATTTTATTAATGCTTCTAAAATGCTAATTGATTACATTAGAGTTGCAGAAAACACTATTTGGTCGTCTGCAACTGAACTGTTTTACAAATTTATCATTAAAACGTTTTTACAACAAAATTATGAGATATTTTATAAAGCAGTTAAAACATTATTTTAGAAAAGTTTCCGTGACTAAGCTATAAAACATTTCAGCTTATAAAACTAAATAATTTTATAGTGCTTTTTTAGTAACGTTCGGCAGTATTTTCAGCACCGTTATAAATATATATTAAAATTATTTTATAGTTGTTTCCTATTATCTTATAAAACAATTATATTAAAGCACTATTTGGGACAGTTTTGCTATTGAAAGTAAATTGTTGTTCCAGAGTCTGCTACATAATTATTATATAGCGTTGCAATCTACTGCAATATGGCAACGGCAATAAAGTAGCTACAAAATAAAATTGCTTACGTAAACATAAAAATGTTGCTGCTAACTATGCAATAAAATATATTTGAAACAATTGATTTCCTGTGTCAGCTGTGTGTTTATATTTCATGAGAACGTATGTCTAACACTGAGCAGACTGGTGTGGATCGTATGTGCTAAAGTAGAAATTAAAAATATCAGATTTAGGACAATGGAAAAAACTTAAAAAACTAATTTTTAGGTTAATTATGCAAATTGCGCCAATAAAACAACAAACAGCCGTTTTCTGAGATGAAGTGAGCTCTAACTAAATGGACAGAACCGTATTGGAAGATTTTACTTTACGCGTAAAATTTTTCAAATTTTAAATTTCTGTAATGTCTAACAGTAAATATATTTGCCTGTCTGGCTGAAAGCGTGCACCACATGGAAACTTTTTTTGTTAGTGAGTTATCAGAAAATTCTATCCTTCATAAAAAGTTCTGTATGAAGAAAAAGTATGCAAAAGACGTTACCGATCCCAAGGTTATCCGCCATATTGGTCAATCATTAATCAAAATTCTACATGCATTTCCGTCGCTTCTTATTTGAACTGTCCTCCTTCCTTAACTCCATATTCAAAGGATCAACCAACCTTTCTATGTAGTACACAGCCTACTAACTAACTTCACCTAACCTAATCTACCTGTCATTCTTAATATTATCTATTTTTTCATTTAATTTAGGAGTGAAATTTTCTTACCGAATCCCCCACCCTAATAACACACACATGTCCAATGAGTGTCCAATGGACATGCTTGTCTGGATATCTTGTACGTCCAATAACTGTCCAGATTAAGTAGTGATGATATCCACTGGATGTCCATTCGACTGTAGGGTGGCCACTTTTTTGGACATCCATATGACGTCCCGCTATAGCTATCCAGTGGAAGTCCTGTGTGGACAATTGTGTGTGTTGCGAACGTCCATAGGACATCCCTTGATTTGAAAATATTATTTAGGTATTAAGCAGATCACAACTTACAAACTTTTTATTTGATATGAAATTGCCTACTTTCTGTATATTGCGGTGCCTCAATCTTTGGTCACGCTTAGATACTAGTTAGGTAAACACTTTAAAACACTCGTTACTGAATAACCAATCAAAACAATTATTCTTCTAGGTAATACTGAAGAAGTATTGAATTACATAATAGGATTCCTAGCATAATACTTAAGTCATTTATTTAAATTAAGTTAACGATTTAAGTGTTTTCTATTTTTTATTGCTTTAAAATGCTAGAAATCCTATCCAGTAATTCAATCTTTGTCGGTATTAGCTAAACGAGTAGTTGTTTTGATTGGTTCTCCTGTAATTAATGTTTTAAAGTGTTTACCTAACTATGGTACATTAGCGTGACCAGATTGATGCACCAATATACAAAAAGTAGGTAATTTCATTTTAAATTAAAAAAGTGTGTAAGTTGTGATTTACTTCATACCTAAATAATATTTTCTAATCATATGATAAAAGTGAATAAATAAAAAATAATTCTAAAAGACATCTATTGATATAGTCAACTCAAATTAGGGGAAAAAACGCCGTTTTAGAGAAAAATTTTGAACAGCAGTTTCTCTGCATAGATAGTAAGTACTCAACTTTTACAACAATTTTTTGTTTATGCGCAGAAAAAAGACATGATTTTTGAGATATATATATATATATATATATATATATATATATATATATATATATATATATATATATATATATATATATATATATATATATATATATACACGTATTTACCGGCATTAGGGAGCCCGAAATTGTATGTTTTCCAGTTGATAGGAAACCCGTGACCGACTTACGCGGCCCGACTTCGGGCCGAGTAAAACTTACGTGTATATTCAGTGATAAAATATGGTATGGGTCATTGACAGTTTATCTCGCTTCTTAGGGGGGGTTATTGAAGTCATTGCTTACCTCTCCACATATAATTTCAGTTCAAATAAATTACAGTACAAGTAATTTAGCGTTTTTACTGATATTTAGAAGGGCCCGTTAAAGTCGTTGTGTCCCTCAAAAGATACAGTTTTAGTTCAAAGAAATTCCGCACTAAGGGCGCCTATGAGAGCTGTATATACACTGTGGATGTAAGCCCGATTATCGGAAGCCCAGTATTTTAGTCGCACTATACGTGGCCCGTAAACTTGACAACAGTGCATCTGATAAAGGAACTCAAAGATCATGATATAATATGATATTTGAGGAACTTGTAAAGAAAGAAATCGAAGGTGCTCTTAAATTCGCTTTTATTAAAATCAAAGTGACATAATTAAATTAAATTTAAGTTAATTTTAACCAATAATCAAACACAATTATTTCATCTAATTCAAACAATTACAATTAAAGCCAAAATATTGAAAAGAAACATATTGGAAACAACAAAGCGCCAATTGTACTTTAAAAATCCATTTCAAATTTCCATCGGTGCCAGTGACACTTTCAACTACGGGATCAACAAATAAACGTCTACAGTTTTGCTATTTTTTTGTTCACTTGAAAAAATTGTGGAGAATAAAAGAAAAATAATTCAAATAGTAATCAATGGCATTTAATTATTTCTTCTGTTTGAAACAATTACAGTACATTTGATCTAAATGAAAATAGTAAAAAGAAACACATTAAACGCATAGTACAGTATCTAGATGTTTTAACTTCGGAATAATGTCATATTGAACGGATTTCGTTCATTTTTGGCAGTTTAATAGTAAATGGTTCACAGAAAAGTTTCTATATTGTGCGGGGGCTTGCTAATTTATAGGGAGTGGATGCCACCCCCTCTTAGGGTGTGACACTTAAAAAATATATATCTATTTATTGGAGCTGAAATATAATCAAATTTTAAGAAGAAAAGGTTCTATGCAATTTTTCACATAAATTGATAGTTTTTAAGTTATAACGACTTCAAAATTGCGATTTAAGCTTAAAAAAAGGTATTTCCAAACGGCTTTCGTCAAGTATCTCGAAAAGTATTACTTTTTCGAAAAAAATCTTACAGACCAATTACAGAAAGTACAAACAGGGAATTAGTTATATTTTTTGTTTATTGATGTAGGATTTAAGTTTATATTTGGTATCCAAGTGTTTCGAAATTACCTCTAAAGTTTAAAATGCATTTTTTTCTAAAGCAAGTGCTTTAAATGAGCAAAAAAATTTGAGCATCTATCTAATGCTTAACGAAAAACTGTATTTGAGATATATTTTTTTTAAATTACTGGCTAATTAGAGTAACAAAATGGCGACTTTTTATATAAAAAATATAAATACGCACATTTCTCCGACATAACTTCTTTATTTCTTATGCTACAGGAAAGAGTAAAAAATAATTTCTTAGCATGCGTGACGTAGGTGTCACAATTTCTGAGATATTTAACATTTAAACTGCATTTTTCATCTTATAAACGTTCGGACGCCATTTGTAATCATCTCCGAAACTATTAAATCTATGTAAATAAATAAACAAGCGAAATTCATTATCGGTTTATGAGCTTTATTTTTGGTCTCTTGGAAAAGGAAAAAAAATTACGTTTTATCGAAAATACCTTTTTTTCTAAAGTAAGTGCAGACCAAAAAAATTGAGCATCGACGTCATGCTATATATTAATGAGAAACAGTGTTTGAAATTCCTTTTTTGTTAATTACTGACTAATTACAGTAACAAAATGGCGACGTTGTTATTAAAAAAATGTGTAGACGCACATTGTTTCGGTCATAACTTCTTTGTTTTTTATGCTACAGAAACAAATAAAAAAATAGTTGAAAGCTTAATTAATAACCTATTATTCTACCTATTAGCATTCTTGACGTAGGTGTCATAGTTTCTGAGATATTTAGCTCTCACTCTAAATAATTATCTTATGAACATTGGATGTCAATTGTAAACTTAAATATCTTCGAAATTATTAAATCTAGATCAATAAACAAAAAATATAGTTAATTCCCAGTTTGTACTTTCTCTAATTGGTCTGTAACATTTTTTCGATAAAGTAATACTTTTCGAGATACTTGACGAAAGCCGTTTGGAAATACCTTTTTTAAGCTAAAATCGCAATTTTGAAGTCGTTATAACTTAAAAACTATCAATTTATGTGAAAAATTGCATAGAACCTTTTCTTCTTAAAATTTGATTTTACTTCAGATCCAATAAATATATTTTTTTTTCAAGCGCCACCCCTGTCAGGGGGTGGCATCCACCCCCTATAAATTAGCAAGCCTCCGCACAATATAGAAACTTTTCTGTGCAGCATTTACTATTATACTGCCAAAAATGAACGAAATCCGTTCAATATGACATTATTCAGAAGTTTTGCATATTTTTACCTCTAGGTACTGTACTAAATTGGCCTATGATGAATAAAGTATCATTAGAGATTAAAATAAAAGAAACCCAAAACACCTTGATTTTTAAAAGTATTACCCATTAAAAAATATTGTTATCTTATCGAATTTTTTCGATTCTAGTTGAACGCCTGCACGGTTCTTTTAAAATGTTGAATATTCTAATAGAAGCGCTGGCAACGATGCCGGGCTTCGTAAAATGCACCAACTACATACATACATACAAACGGGCTTCGTATAGATAGTAGTGTGTGTTGGGCTTCGGATAACCTGCGAAATATATATTTTTGTTAATGTTAAATAAAGTTACCCCTCTTCTATTGCGCGGTGTATATAAATCTTTCCATGATATATTTGGTAATATACACGCGTCTAACTACAATAAAAGACTCGGGCTTTTGAGTGCCTGTGCAACGTACCGGGCTTGGCATGGGTAGCCGGGTACGTATATATATATATATATATATATATATATATATATATATATATATATATATATATATATACGTTTTTTCGTTTTTTTTTTCATTTAGACTTTTATATCTCGAATAGTACGCGTTTTTAAAGCTAAACGAACATAGGTAAACGTGTTCAGAATACGATTTCCTACAAAAAAGGTTCTATACATTTTTCCGATTATCCTATTGGGTTTTCTGGAAAAGCAACTTGAAAAATATATATATGGGTTTTTTCGAGTTTCTTTTATTTTGAATGCAAATATCTCGAAAAGCACACGATTTTAGGGCTAAATGAACATAAATAAACTTGTTCAGAATGAGATGCTCTACAAAAAAGCTCCTATACATTTTTCGATTATCCCATTGGTTCTTCCGGTAAAGCTTCTTGAAAAATATACATATTTGCTTTTTGGTTTTTTTTTTTTTGTTTGGACGTATGTATATATCTCGGAAAGTAGGTACGCGTTTTTAAGACTGAATGAACATCAGTAAACTTCTAAGAAGGTTCTATATATTTGAGAGATATATACGTCAAAACGAAAAATAAACACGAAAAGGCAAATATATATCAAGAAGCTTTTCCGGAAAAACCAATGGGATAATCGGAAAAATGTATACGAGCATTTTTGTAGGAAATCTCATGCTGAACAAATTTACTTATGTTCACTTAGCCCTAAAATCGAGCACTTTTTGAGATATTTGTATTCAAAATAAAAAAAAACACGAAAAAAACACATACATATATTTTTCAAGTCACTTTTCCGTAAAAGCCAATGGGATAATCGGAAAAATATATAGAACTTTTTTTGTAGGACGTCGTATTCTGAACATGTTTACCTATGTTCCTTTAGCCTTAAAAACGCGTACTTTTCGAGATATAAAAGTCTAAATGAAAAAAAAAAACACGAAGAAACACGAAAAAACGTATATATCTCAAAAATCATTTCTTTTTTTTCTAGGCATAAGCAAAATCTTGTTCTAAAAGTTGAATACTTACTTCCCATGCAGAGAAACTGCTGTTCAGAGTTTTTCTCCGCTTTTTTCCTAATTTAAGTGGACTATATTAGATATCCGAGTAAATCGACAGCACTTTCTCATGACTCAAAGTTATACCCTAAATAGTTCCTTCGTGGCTTCTACTGAGGCAAAACTGAACCTAAGTGATATTTCTTACCTGCATATTAACTTGTCCGTATATCAAAATCTGAACTACTCTCATAACCTAGCAAATAATACAAGTTTTAGCAAGGAATTATATAATCATGTTTAATTGTACAGTTTAATACAAAATTAACAGGTACTCAATCATTTTAGAATACTTCAAAGAAATAATTAAGTGTCTAATGAGATAAGAAGACGTTTACTAAAAGAAAACCAGTAAAACATTTAATGCATATTAATATTGTTCAACAATTTAATCAAACTATTCATCGTTTTTTTTGCTATGTTTCTTGTTTTTAAATACACTTCTTTCTTTAGTACGACGCAGATAATATTTTTTTCATCTTCTTCCACATCCTTCTTGTCCGTCCTGAAATTACACCTCTTGGCAGTTCCTGAAATATAAATTATAATATAGAGTGTGTTCTTGTTTTGTGTCTGATATTCAAATAATTTGCAATGATTAATATACTGCCAGCAAAAATAATGGCACAACTGTCAAATCGTTATGGGTTCTCAGGAAGAGCTGAACATATGTACTCTTAATTTTATTAGTTTATGAAATATTATGTACTGCTACCTACCCAAAAGTACTGTACAGAAAACATATTTATCTTGTTTATCGTGTGATTACTTTTACTGTCACAGATACATACATAAGATGCTTAAATACAGTATCGGAAATTTTTACTTTTAGGATTGCATAGTTTCAATGACTTAACCGACCGCCCACAATAAAGGCGTCTACCAGTACTCTAGCAGAAGCAAAGTGTAACAAGCCCCTTCGTTCTCGCTTGCTCTTATTGCCCGCACCAAAGCGAACATTTTCCAATAGTGTATATCAGTATTTTTGTGCATACCAAAATTTATTATAGTTATGCGTTAACTTAACTTGCCAATATTATTCAACTAATTTTTGTTATACTAGAGCAACCAATGCTTTTGCGTGAAATGCCAGATTATTCGGGGAAAATACAGTTAAACTTACCATCCATCTCGGTCACCGAATTGTGTAAAAATGTCTTGTTTTACAACTTATTGATTCATTATCTGGCTGAAAAATTTTGTTCGCTTAGGAAGCTCTGAAATTCTTTGGATTTCTTAATCAGAGTCACTGATGTCACATGAAGAATGTCCTTTTTTGTGTCTCAGTTTTCTGATTTTGACTTCTTCATTATTTCAGTCCCTGGTGTATTCAGCAATTATTGTTTTCTTTCTCGATTCAGAATATTTGTCTAAAAAATAAAATAACTCATAGTTATTTATTCACCGCTTTTACAGAGATAAAGAAAAAATAAACAGAATTTACTATTCAGAATGATACAAAATTACATATTATATTATACTCACATCTGAATGGTCCACTGTAGCACAGATTAGATTAGAAACAAATCAGATATTTCACTTATGACGTATCATGGTTTAGATAATAAATCAACTCCAGGCAGGTACCAATTTGTGTCGTGATCTGCGCATTGTCCAATCAGTCTTAACCAGCGAGTATAGTCACAGGAGGGACCTTATGATGCATAACAATAATTAAAAGTGACCTAATAAATACTCAAAAAACCACTTAAATGTATAACAATAACAACTCTAACAATGCAATACACCACATTCCAAAATAATTAATATAATCGATGAAGCTGTTGACGACTTCCGTCTCTTAGATTTCAGTACTAAATACTCCCTCCTGTGAGATTGTACTCGCTGGTCTTAACTTCCATGTCAACCGCAAGATTTCTCTGTTTATGTCTTCTGCGCAGAATCCTGGCAGTATACGTCACATCACAAAAAATGAAACTGGTAACATAGGGAATACTATTGAGTGAAACATCTGATTTGTTTTAGTCTGTGACAGTAGCACCACTATTATTATATTTTATTTATACTATTCTCCTGTATTAATGTATTAAAAGAAAAATTATTGCACACACAACTCAAAACAAACCACAAAGATGACATCATTATATTTTGACACATGACGACATGACAGAGACGACGCATGCGCATACACACAATATAATCTGAAAAATGTGAGATGAATTACATTTGTACTAAAATGATCCAAAATGGACAACCAATGGATATCAATTTTTAGATATGCAGCGGATAAGCATAAAAATGTTTCCAATGGATGTCCTTTAAATGTCCATGTACACCCGGACCTCAAATGTACAAGATCTGGACATCCAATGGACATGTGTGTGTGTTATTAGAGGTGCTTTAATCAATTATCAGAAATTTTTCAAGCACTGGGGAGATTACTAGTGAAAATTTTAATAAAATGAGGAAGGGTGTTAAAATGAAAACTTAATACGCAATTTAAAGGTAATAGTTACAATAAATTAAGACATTTGTGAAAAAAAATGTTATATTTTTCATTTAAGGTACGGCCCTATCACAAGACCGTCACTTCTAAGACACATTATTTTATAGATGTTTTGTAAGAATCGCCTAGAGTTTAATTATCTTAAAATGCTTGTATTTAACACAAAAGTATTTTATAGAAGGAAGCCATTTCATGAGACCAGCGTTCGAGGTCGTGAATATGACAAGACATAAAAAGTTTAAAAACCACGTTTTTATTCATATTTATGGCAATTAAAACGTGCTAATTATAAAATCATGAGGATTAAAACAAATGGGCATTAAATTTCATTACAAAAAATGTTCAAATGTGAAATCGATTTTTATAAAATTCTAAAAATTATTAGAAACCTTCAGTAAACATGAGGGGCACTTAAAATTCATCAAAAACACATGGCATAATTCATAGTAAAATTCTCTTCGCATCAAAAACAACTCAAAACAAGCCACAAAGATGACCTCATTATATTTTGACACATGACGACATGACAGAGACGACGCATGCGCATACACACAATATAATCTGAAAAATGTGAAATAAATTACATTTGTACTAAAATGCTTCGAAATGGACAACCATTGGATATCAATTTTTAGATATCCAGCGGATAAGCATAAAAATGTTTCCAATTGATGTCCTTTAAATGTCCATGTACACCCGGACCTCAAATGTACAAGATCTGGACATCCAATGGACATGTGTGTGTTATTAGGGGTGTTTTAATTAATTATTAGAAATTTTTCAAGCACTAGGGAGATTACTAGTGAAAATTTTAATAAAATGAGAAAGGGTGTTAAAATGAAAACTTAATACGCAATTTAACGGTAATAGTTACAATAAATTAAGACATTTGTGAAAAAAAATGTTATATTTTTCATTTAAGATACGGCCCTATCACAAGACCGTCACTTCTAAGATACATTATTTTATAGATGTTTTGTAAGAATCGCCTAGAGTTTCATTATCTTAAAATGCTTGTATTTAACACAAAAGTATTTTATAGAAGGAAGCCATTTCATGAGACCAGCGTTCGAGGTCGTGATTATGACAAGACATAAAAAGTTTAAAAACCATGTTTTTATTCATATTTATGGCAATTAATACGTGCTAATTATAAAATCATGAGGATTAAAACAAATGAGCATTAAATTTCATTACAAAAAATGTTCAAATGTGAAATCGATTTTTATAAAATTCTAAAAATTATCAGAAACCTTCAGTAAACATGAGGGGCACTTAAAATTCATTAAAAACACATGGCATAATTCATAGTAAAATTCTCTTCGCATCAAAAACAACTCAAAACAAGCCACAAAGATGACATCATTATATTTTGACACATGACGACATGACAGAGACGACGCATGCGCATACACACAATATAATCTGAAAAATGTGAGATAAATTACATTTGTACTAAAATGCTTCGAAATGGACAACCATTGGATATCAATTTTTAGATATCCAGCGGATAAGCATAAAAATGTTTCCAATGGATGTCCTTTAAATGTTCATGTACACCCGGACCTCAAATGTACAAGATCTGGACATCCAATGGACATGTGTGTGTTATTAGGGGTGCTTTAATTAATTATCAGAAATTTTTCAAGCACTAGGGAGATTACTAGTGAAAATTTTAATAAAATGAGAAAGGGTGTTAAAATGAAAACTTAATACGCAATTTAACGGTAATAGTTACAATAAATTAAGACATTTGTGAAAAAAAATGTTATATTTTTCATTTAAGATACGCACAGTGGGCTAGAACCACCTTTAAATGAAATATGCATGCACTCTCTCAGTTCTTACGGGAAATGGTAGCTTTATCTGTCCCGAAACAATTCCCGTAAAATCTGAAATCATTCCCTTGGCCGTTTTCTAGAAAATTCACTTTTATTTTTTTTTTTAAACTGATTTTTTGCATGGATAAAAACAAGAATCTACTACTTTTTTGAAGTCTCTGAATACCCGGACATATTTCAAACAACCTATCAGTTAAATATCAGTTATCTTCTTCAATTCCCGATTCTTACGTTTATACAATAGACAAAGACAGTATCTATGTTCATCGTGCATGATTGCTGTGATTTTAATCATGGTCACAGAAAATTTTCACTCTTGGGTTCTTGGATTGTTTGCCTAGTGAATTCTAAAGAGTAACTGACCGAGCGACGCCAATATTCTTTGGCAATGATGGTCTCAGATATCTAAGGTCGAGCAGGACTACTGCTCTTTACCCTAGTACATCGCTGTAGGCCTGGATCGGCCTTGTGCGGGGTGGGCAGAGAGTATAAAATCACAGGAGGGAGTGTTTAGTATTGAAATCTCAGAGACGGAAGTCGTCATCAGATACACCGTGGATGACTAATTATTTTGGAATGTGGTGTACTGTATTGTAGGTTATTGGATAACTTTTCACGTGTAAGTTTAATATGTGTACTATAAACTAACGTATTACTTTATTTAAGAACGTGGGTCAATCTTATAATTATGTAAACTCGTCGCATTGTAATTTTTTAAAAGAAGTATTTATTGTGTTATTGTTTTGATAGCAGTGGCGGAGATGCCGTAGAAGAAAGTAACGGGTATTTAATTCCTATTTAACAGTGATAGTTTCAGATTTGATGTATTTTTTTACACTGCGATATTGAAATATAAATTCAGGGAATATGATAGGCGATTCTTTGAAATTTGTTTTTCTGAGAAAGTAGATATGTATATCTAATATCATTATTACTTTATTACTTTTGCGATGCCACTGGAAGAACGTCATATCCGCCGGCGGCCATCTTGGTACACCATCGCGGTCCCCAAGGTCACGTATATAAGCTCCCTCCTGTGACTTTATACTCTCTGGGGGTGGGCGAGCTTACTTTACATTAACCCTACTCACAAATGTGAGCGGTGTGGATGATTTCGGCCCACCTTCTCGGGTCCTGGCTTGATGGACCTTGCTGGCTAAGTTTATCTTCTGGCGCTCTTCTGTCTTGATGATCTTTCTTCGCCAGCTTGTCACCCCCGGGGTAGTCATCTGTTTGTTCGGAAATTTTGGGGTATTTTTGACTGGGATTGACTGCCGGTACGCAGAATTGACATCCTGCCATCCGGATCATCGGGTGAGGGTTGAGCTATGTAGCTCGAGGAAGTGCAGACCTAAGTGCTTTGGTAGCACTTTCGGTCTGCACGGAGCTAGGTGACTACGGGTATGGACGGAACAGATTTTACGGGAATTGTTTCAGGACAGATATAGCTACCATTTCCCGTAGGAATTGAGAAAGTGCATGCACATTTCATTTAAAGGTGGTTCTAGCCTACTGTGTACGGCCCTA
Source organism: Rutpela maculata (assembly GCA_936432065.2). Taxonomy (NCBI): domain Eukaryota; kingdom Metazoa; phylum Arthropoda; class Insecta; order Coleoptera; family Cerambycidae; genus Rutpela; species Rutpela maculata. The sequence goes on from OW386294.2 coordinate 9,746,871, forward strand.
TCACAAGACCGTCACTTCTAAGACACATTATTTTATAGATGTTTTGTAAGAATCGCCTAGAGTTTAATTATCTTAAAATGCTTGTATTTAACACAAAAGTATTTTATAGAAGGAAGCCATTTCATGAGACCAGCGTTCGAGGTGGTGAATATGACAAGACATAAAAAGTTTAAAAACCACGTTTTTATTCATATTTATGGCAATTAATACGTGCTACTTATAAAATTATGAGGATTAAAACAAATGGGCATTAAATTTATTACAAAAAATGTTCAAATGTGAAATCGATTTTTATAAAATTCTAAAAATTATTAGAAACCTTCAGTAAACATGAGGGGCACTTAAAATTCATCAATCAAAAACACATGGCATAATTCATAGTAAAATTTTCTTCGCATCAAAAATTGCAAGCTGTATGGGTTAACACGTCTCTAAATTAATTATTGAGTAAGTTCTTATCCATTATCCAGTAAAATCACTGAAAGTTTGGTATTATAGAGATCAGCATATTATATATTTGTAAGTATATGTATGCGCCTTACATATACTTTAAATACATTTAAGAAATTGTTTTATTTTATTGGTATTTTATAGCAATAATAACAAACAGTGAAGTGTTTTATAACGCAATTAAATGAAGCTTTAATAAAACTGTTTTATAGTGGCGGTACCGAATTTTCTTAAAGCCTGCGGAATCGTATATACAATTATGGTTGCAATAGCTTTTACAAAATATCAACAATGACTAAACTATTTTATAAGATGATGCCAATTTTACATTTCTAGCTGTCGTAATAACGTTTTTAAAGTGTTTCTGAGACTAATGTTGTTTTATAAAATTTTTGTCGGAAACCTTTCTGCAGCTTTTACAAAATATCAAATTGCTAGTTGGGACGCCATCTATTGTGGTTGCGTAAACGTACTTTCTATGTTATCCCCTCTCTCTGGTTGATGTACAAAGAAACGAGAGATTTGGAGTAATACAAATAATACAATGCTGATGGAGAGTTGCTTTTGGAGATGTACCTCTTGAATAAGCGAGCTATTAATGCGATGTGCTGTCCAACGAATTCACTGAAAACATCTCCAGATCCACTTCTCGAAAGCAGCAATACTCCGCCTATCTACTTCTCCAACGGTCCATGTCTCAGAGGCTCAAGGAAGACGAATAGAACAAAGGCGTTAGCAGGTCTACTCTTTGGACGTTTCGTGATATTTCTGCCTTGCCAAATTTTGTTCAGCTAACAAGTTGCCAATTTTGCCACATGTATTCTTCGTCTAATCTCAAATTCGCACTTGCCAGCATTGTCCTCAAAGGCTTCAATCCTGTGGTGCCGCGGACTAGTAAAATTACCGTTTCATTTCAAGTTGATGCAACCCTCACAGCACTCGACAGCCTTAGGACAACCAGTACTTAGAGGATAAGCAAGACATCCTGTGGACGAACTAAACTGAGTTACTCCAGTTTAGAACCTCCTGTGGATATCCTTTTAAGACTAATTGGGATTGCCCATGGATGTCTTCAATGGGATGGCCCATGGTTGTTCATAGGAAGAAAAAGGGACCAATGTAGGTTAAAATCTGGATAACCTACAGACCTCCACAATGCTATAGCCCCTGGTTGTCCATAGGAAGAGGTTAAAATCTGGACAACCTACAGACATCCACAAATAGTTTCGTCCGGTTATCCATAGTTCTACACAGGATCAAAATTGATCCTACTATATGTAGATAACCTGCCTGTTACATCATAACAACCTTAAATTTATTATCTGGTTAACTATCAAGATCCGTTTCGAGAAAATTGATATTTAAATTAAATCTACTAAAAAATTTCTTTGTTTCTGGAGATACAATTCAATCCCTTTTGTAAATAATTATGAAATTTCTACCACTTTTACTATAATTCCCTCCTCAGCAAAAGATCGTACCGGTAATTCAACAAGCTGAATTTCATAAAACTCTTCTGATAAATGAAGGAAGAATATTATATAAACTAGGTATCAATAATTCATTTGTTCGTGATAACTTTTTTCATTGTGGTTTCGCATCGGTGTGAAAATAATTCAAATAAATATAAATCAATAAAACCACTCCACTGATTTTATTAATAAAGTACCACAGTTATTGAATTGACTGTAGTGCACAAATTAATAAACGTGTTGTTGTCCTCATTGAACTTTGTTTAACCCGTTTGCTAAGTTCTTTTATAATATATCACTGAAGAAAGAAAGAGTACTTTATTCCATGACATCTCCCACTAAATTTTTTTCACAAGATGAAATAAAAAAGATCTGGCGATTTTGTGTAAATTCAGATAAAACGTTGTTAAAGTTTGCCATCAATTTCTTTTAATCGTCTTATTCAGATTAATGTCCTGGAGGAGTTTAGCTGTAGGCTATTTAACCACTCAACCAGAACACGACAATACAACATCAAAACAATCATTTCCTGCATCTGAGACTCGAACTAAGGAGAAATCGCAGCTACTAGCCCTTATTGAAGATGCTAGGGTAGCATACACATTTTCAAATTTAAAAAATATTACACTAGACAAAAATTGCTACACCATAAATGAATTTTTATAATTTAATATATTTGTTTTATATGAATAACTATAAGATGTCTTGTATGTTCATCTGTTTTATATATTTTATTGTTTTTTTTTTCTTTTAACTGTTTGTTAATTTTTCTTGTGACTTGTGTTTTCTACATTGATTTTATTGTATAGTTTTATTTGTATATAATTTTTTTGCAATGGAGAAATAAAGACTATTATTATTATTATTACTATTAATATTTTTTTATTAGTAAAAGCCAGTCACCCTTTAAACCTGGCTCCGACCCTCACAGAGGGGAGCTGGTAATACCGGCAACCACTCCCCGCGCCCGTGGGGTGAGTGACTATTGTGTCCGTGAATCGTGTGCCGTGAGTAGACGTAATGAACCGAGGATGACGGCCTTCTGCATTCTGCCGGCTAAGGCCTCTGCCGAATTTCGGCATACCGGTATGATCTTAAGTTCTGAAAGCAGTGTGTCTCGTTCCACCGAGGGCCCTATAATCAGTACCACTATCTTAACAGTATGATCTGGATAGAATCTGCGGAATTCGAAGAGCAAATCTCGATATTTTGTCCGTTTTTCCTCCTCCTTCAAGACAATGTTGTTCCCCGCGGGGGCCGAGAACTCCACAACAAACATTGTCTTGAGTTAGTGGTCGAGGAGGACTACGTCAGGTTGACGGTGGGAAACGAGTAGTTCAAATAAATTAGACATTTCTCATCAAGCGCGGATCTAGAAATTTCAATAATTTTTTTCTCGTCTGTGGCGCATGGGACCCATACGAAATATGGGAAATAACATCTCCAGAAGCACTTCTCTAACAACCCCTAAAAAAATTTTGAAAAAGCAGTTTGCGAAAATTTTTTTCAAAATTCGATTACCCCCCCCCCCCAGGTCTAGGGACTCCTGTTTAAAATTATTTTTTTTGTCATATGCATTTTACTTTTCATAAAAATACAGCCACACATTCTGAAGTTTATGAAAATATTTTCATTACTAACTGAGATACAATGAATTGAAATTTTGTGATTTACAATTTAACAAATCACAAAATTTCAATTCGTTGTATCTCAGTTAGTAATGAAAATATTTTCATAAACTTCAGAACGTGTTGCTGTATTTTTATGAAAAGTAAAATGCATATGACAAAAAAAATAATTTTAAACGGGGGTCCCTAAACCTGGGGGGGGGGTAATCGAATTTTGAAAAAATTTTTCGCAAAGTGCTTTTTCAAAATTTCTTGGTCGTTAGAGAAGTGCTTCTCGAGATGTTATTTCCCATATTTCGTATGGCGCCACAGACGAAAAAAATTATTGAAATTTCTAGATCCGCGCTTGCTTCTCATTTTCCACAACGAATTCAATGTCCCCCAGAGCATAAGGCAGCACTGGTGTCTCGTCTATCCCATACGAGTGCCTAAAGTGATGATAAAGCACTTGTAATGCTCCGTCGTGCCTCTGGATATAGGCCGAGACTGCATATGTCGGACAAGCCGACAACAAGTGCATCAGAGTCTCTGGCGCCCTGCGGCAGGCCCTGCAGCTGACATTAGGGACCTCTATACCTATGACACGACTTCGATAAACGAAAATGTTGAATAGACCATCCTAGCAAGCCATTATGAATCCCTCGGTCTCAGACTTCAGCCCTGCTGACCTTAATAAGGCAAAGGTCACAAGCAAGAGTCCACGACCTCCCCAATGTCGCGGAAGGTATAGCCGTGGAACGGACGATTTAGGATGCAAACTCCTATTGAGATGCATCTTCTTGCTGGTTCCTACGTCGAGTTGACGCAACTCCTTCCCTTCTTCTTCTTTTAGCGGGGCCACTAAAGGTCGCCGCACTCAGGCCTTTTCCCCCATTGTGCTACCGCTACAAATTAGGGAATTCCTCCATTCAGGCCGGATTCTGACCCAAGATGCTTCCTATGGGGTATTCCTTATTTCCTCCTTCACCGGAAAATCAATGCCGAAGTGTTTGTGCCTCAAGTTCATAACACTAGGGCAGGAAGTTAGGACTTGGATGAAAGTTTCTTCCTCATCCCCACAAAACCTGCAGTCAACCACCCCCTATAGTGTGCAGATGTTTTTTGAAAGAGCCATGTCCAGTCAAAAGACCTACAACGATTCCGGCATGATTCTTGCTTAGTCGCAGGATATGTTCTAGTCGTTTCGGCAAGGGCCCTGAGATGAGCTTCGCTTGCCGAGTTAAGGAACTGGTGGGAACGAGCCCAGTTTTTTATTGACTTCTTGGCGTTTGATCTTGGGTAGCCGAGTGCCGCCTCTGGACCCAGTAGGGACCACTGAGAGCCCGCCCTGGCCAGAGTATCTGCCGCTCTTTACACTCAATACTGCTGTATTCAGACACCCAGAGAAATTCGACCCAGTTGGATGAGCTAAGTTCAAAGAGGGCCTGTTTACAGTTTTGAACCAGTATTGACTTGGTCCTGACTGAGGCAAGGGCCTTGCGGGAGGCTTGACTATATCGCTGCATATATATGTGTTTGTTAAAATATTTCCTATTGAAATTCTCTTGTGCACAGACCAAAATAGCAAAGATTTTAGTCTGGAATACCGCGGCGAATTTACCCAGGACATAAGAAACTTCAACCCTGGGTCTTTCACGTATATCCCCGCTAAAGCACTTCCCTCGTACCTCGATTCGTCTGTGAACCAGACGATATCAGCAGGCCCGAGTATGTCCACATCTCTTTTGGGGATGACAATCTCAAAGGGTTCTGAGAAGGAGAAGGAAGGCACCATGTCATCACTCCTGGCCTCCAGAAGTGAGTCCCTATCACGTCAGATAACTTGTTCTTCTCCGATCTTCCACTGACAACCACACCTCAGCCTGTAGGCCGCTTTCCGAACCTCAGCCTCAATCACCAGATGAAGGAGCACAAAGTCCAGAAAGACCTCCAGAGCTGCTGTGGGAGTCGTGGGTATTGCTCCTGTGACTACCAAACAGGCTAGTCTTTGGAGGACCTAACCCCACTTTTACAGTGGCTTGCTTTTCAGTTTAAACGCAGAAGCTATGAAATCTTAGGGGAGGATTGCGTAGTAGATATACCGTTCTTCGAAAGGGATATAAAGTAGTCGATACCGTGTCTATTAGATGTTCTTCTTCTTATTCCCAACGTCTTGTTGGACGTTTTGTGATCATTACATTATTTTAGTTATTCTCCATTTGCTATACAGGGTATCTGCTTTATACACACAAATATTTTGCAGGATGACCCAAAAGAAATAAAAAATCCCTTATAATTTTTTTTTAACTCAAACCTACTTTTTTATTTAAAATTAATTAGAAATAGGCAATGTTTTCAGTTTAGACAGTACTACTATAAAAAGGACAAAGATATCGCGCTCACTTGTATCAATGACATGGGTTTTACAGTGTTGCGAGACTGTCATTTAATAATAACAGTTTTACTTTTACCTCGTTTAATCAGTTTTAAAATGAAAACACTAACTGACATTTAATATTAATTTACATATTGCCAAAGCAATTTTTCACAAATCACAATTATTCCATAGGTTTTATTAGAAAAGTAAGGCCAGATCGGTTTTTTGAAGTTCCTTGTGTCTTTCTTTACTGAAGAAATGTCACTGATCTCAGTAATTAACTGTCCGCATAAAATGCATTTTAACGATGAGAATAACATATTACCATTTTTTATTTATTATAGAAAATTTCTCCAACCATTGTAGTAATTAAATTAATAGCCGTTAATTTAATTTCAATAAACACTTAATTCATCACCTCGTTCATTACACGGTTTTATTATTTTTAATATAAATTTACTTTAAAACTGGATAAATCGAACACATTGACAACAATGTATGATTGGAAGCGGAGGGGCAACCTACGGCTAAACAATGAAGTAAGAAAAAACATGAACATTTCCTTTAAACCATCGGTGCCGATAGCGCAGGATTCCTTTTATGAAAAAGACACCGACGTTCTTTTTTAAGTTTTACATTACAACATAATAAAAAGGGAGATGTAGGTCACAATATGACATTGAAGTGTACTTTAGAAGAAGAAAAAAAATCTTATAAAATTTTTGCTTTACTCCAACGGTTTTGCTTAAAAGAATTATTTTCTAAAAAAAAACATATTTTCAGGAAAGGTAATATTTGGGTACAATATATAGAATATTGTGTAGGTCAGTATTGCAATACTGATCTACACAATACATCTGTATGGGAACAGTATTATTATAAATTTTCACTCAATAATTTCAACAATGTGCAAAATCAGCGGGTTCAAAACCGCGAAATACGGATATTGGCTTCTATTGATTTTGCAAACTATTGAAATTGTTGAACGAAAATTCATAACCTTAGTCAAAAGTTATGGCAAAAAATTATAAATATTTCTCTACTGGATCTTTTTCTGGGATAAGGCCACAATTTCAGCAAACGAGACTTGCGACTTTGGATTACTGTTTCTCGATTTTTGTTGCAGGGCAACACTTAGACAGTTTTTTTCAATGTTTTTAAAAATTGCAGTATTATCTACTTCTCAATGTTTCACTGGTTTGTTTAACATTTAGTATATGTTCTCTGCCTATCCAGTGTAAATAATTTATAATAAGTTAAGTACGCATATGCGAAATGAAGTTACCGAATGTCAGCATGGTTTTGTAGAAAGAAAATCAATAGTTACTAACCTGACAATATTTACAGATGATTTAAGTTCTACAATAGATTATTGTGGCCAGGCAGATATTATATATTTAGATTTTGTAAGAGCTTTTGATAGAGTGGATCACGATATTCTCTTAAAAAGTTATAGGGTTATAAAATTTCTAATAATTCACTACTATTTTTTAAATCATGTTTGACAGCTAGATAAATGAATTAATGAATGAATGAATGAATGAATGAATGAATGAATGAATGAATGAGTACAAAATCGCAGTTGTTAATTCTTGATTTTTTTTTAAATCTGTAGAGTATTTCCTGCGTATACAGGGTGAGTCATGAGGAACTGTACATACTTCTACCGTAAGTAGAGGCGCCTAAGACGAATACCAAGTGACCATTAAAAAGTGTTTGTTCGTTTCTTTACTATCATATAGAGTGATTTATGAATTTTGTCCAAAAATTGTTTTGGTCATAACATTTTAACGGTTATTCCGATTTGCCTCATTTTTTACAACAATGTACACTGTTGCCTAACAACCATCATACATATCCAAAATTTAAAAAATCCAGGGACGGTTTCAAAAAAATTTGTTGGATCGCTTCATATACGATAGTTCACCCTGTATATGATTTATCTAAAACTTGATATGAAATTTGTATAGGACACAAATAGGTAGTAAAACCTGAGCATTTGAAATTTTTGTCACACTTTCAACAAATTTTTTATTAACGATCAATTTTCAAGTCAATTGAAAAGTTTGGCAAAATGGAATATTTTAATATATACTAATATTTATTAATACAAAAATTTAGCTAAAAGAAAAATAATATCTACATGACTCGTGCCTAGGTTTAATAAGTACCATCATTTTATTAAATTTCCAGGTCAGGTCTTAAAAATGTGGCTGATGTGGTTCATCTAAAAAGTTGCCTCTGTATGTGATTTCTCCAATTAGTCAAATTGCTTTCAAAAAGGACAGAAATAAGTAGTCTAATTTGTGTTATCTAACTTTCCCCCATTTAAAGTGTCCAACCTAAATATTCAGTTTAAGATCAATTTTAACGAAAATTGTAAATTTTTCGAAATATTTTTAAAAACCATCCTGTTTAATGCAAGCATTGAATTTAAAATAAATACAACATACGGATCTACGTCCTTTAGTGCTTGTTATTATGTAGGTACTTCCATTTTATTTAATTTTCAGACATTATGCATCAATTTTTGTTGAATTTATGGAGATCATAGACGTCTGTGACAATTTGATATTTTCATTGCTTGAAAATTAAATAAAATGGAAGTATCTACGTGATAACAAGCACTAAAGGACGTAGATCCGTATGTTGTATTCATTTTAAATTCAATGCTTGCATTTGAATATGATGGCTTTTAAAAATATTTCGAAAAATTTACAGTTATCGTTAAAATTGATCTTAAACTGAATATTGGACACTTTAAATGGGGGAAAGTTAGATAACACAAATTAGACTACTTATTTCTGTCCTTTTTGGAAGCAATTTGATTAATTGGAGAAATCACATACAGAGGCAACTTTTTAGATGAACCACATCAGCCACATTTTTAAGACCTGACCTGGAAATTTAATAAAATGATGGTACTTATTAAACCTAGGCACGGGGCGAGCGTAGAGGCGACTTCAATGTGAATATCAGTCGATATTCCGAGCGCGGTTAGTACTTGGATGGGCTCCCATCTTGGGAAATACAGCGTTCTCGTCCCACCTTCTAGAGGCTTGTATATCAGTGTATACTCGGAAGTTACGTAATTTCAGACGAGGATTACGTAGTGGATATACCATCCTTCGTAGGGGATGTAAAGCAGGCGATCCCTTGTCTATTAAATGTTAGGCAAGTAAAAGATCCCTTGGGGGTAGCTCGTCTCCTGGCGTCGGTGATAGGCCCTGGTAGCGGAAATAGGCCGACGTTAAACAGTTAAAAAAAAAAAACCTAGGCACGAGTTATGTTGATATTATTTTTTTGTTAGCTAAATTTTTGCAATAATCAATATTAGTATACATTAAAATATTCCATTTTGCCAAACTTTTCATTTGACTTGAAAATTGATCGTTAATAAAAAATTTGTTGAAAGTGTGACAAAAATTTCAAATGCTCAGGTTTTACTACCTATTTGTGTCCTATACAAATTTCATATCAAGTTTTAGATAAATCATATGCAGGGTGAACTATCGTATACGAAGCAATCCAACAAATTTTTTTGAAACCGTCCCTGGATTTTTTAAATTTTGGATATGTATGATGGTTGTTAGGCAACAGTGTACATTGTTGTAAAAAATGAGGCAAATCGGATTAAAATGTTATGACCAAAACAATTTTTGGACAAAATTCATAAATCACTCTGTATGATAGTAAAGAAAGGGAACAAACACTTTTTAATGGTCACTTGGTATTCGTCTTAGGCGCCTCTACTTACGGTAGAAGTATGTACAGTTCCTCATGACTCACCCTGTATAACACAGGCATGCAAAATTAAAAAAGTGGTCTATTCCTTTATTGGACCAACTAATTGTTATGTATTTTGATGCGATGAATTCGAATTCGGAGTCAGAATGGCTCCACCGCCCACAATTTTTTTGTAAGTCGCGAAAATAATCTAAAAAAAACTCATAAATTAGGTTATTTTCGGGATATTCTAAAAATTTGGAACTAAACGGACACTTGATTCATATTCAGCACGTCGAAATACTTAGGGGCTGCCCAATGGAGTCCCAGAAACAAACACTTTTTTGTGTGTGCCTGTGTTGTATATGAATATCACCGGATTCTCCGCCATTTTCTAGAAAACCGCGTATGCCAATATTATCCAGACACACAAAAAAAGTGAAAAGTGGTCTGTTTTTGGGACTGTATTGGGCAAGCTCTATGTATTTCAACCTGCTGGTGTGCGTTAGGTCCATCACCCACCAATTTTTAGTAAATCCCGAAAATAACCTAAATTATGAGTTTTTTTGGGCTATTTTCACGAATTACAAAAAAATGGTGCATCTGACTCCGGATTCGAATTCCGCGCGTCAAAATATATAAAGACAAGTTGGTCTAGTCAAAAGAACATACCACTTTTTTAATTTTGTGTGGCTGTGTAATTGGTATAAATTCGATGTTTTTCTACCATTTCAGTGTACATTTATTGTATAATTGAATAAGTAAATAAAACAGGGATGAAAAGCAATGTGAATGTGGTGTAACTGACACAACCATATGCGATGGGTTAAAAGTTAATTTTACTGTTCAGTTATTTTATGCAATTAATTTTTCGTACAAGCCTCAGTAGGCTTCATTAAAAATGGTGTTTGATTGAAATTAATAATATATATTCGGTGTCATTCAGTAAACAATATCTAAATGAATTGATACTAATTTTATTAGCCAATCTGCTTAATGAAAATTCAGATGTGGAGTGATTCATGGGTTTACCTGCAGCAATGTTTGCCATATATTAATCAGATCGAGTGGAGTCGTACCTTGTTCTTCCAAAAATTGTAGTGGAATAGCAGTTTTATTCTGCAAAAATGTTATTGTTTTCTGAAGAAAAGAAAGGAAGAAAAATGGAATTAAATCGATGATTACTGCATATAAAAAAAAGAAAATGTTACAACATTCGATTTTTAGGCAGTTGTTTTTATAAACGTTTGGATGTACTACTCGTATTGTAGCAATAAAGTGCAAAATTGTTCTCGAGAAAACTTCAAAGAAAACTTGTAACTAGATAAAGAATAATTTGTCAATTTGCTTTTTACCAAAAAAAACCGCTGCCCAAGGAATCACTACTTTCACATCCAGATTTTCTATCCAAGTCACTCACAACGAAAAAAATTTGTATGTGGAAATAATTGTTTATGGAACTTTAATAATTTAATATTTAAAATCCTCTACCACAAAAATCCATAAAACGATACCCCACTTCGGTAGTGGGGTGGGGGTGGTGATAGGGGGTGGTTGGTAGTGGGGGTGGATGAAGTAAAAAAAATATTATGAGGTTTCTGATTCTTGTACACACACACTAAATCACAATTTTTTTTCATCTCCTTTAATAATGGGGTGGGGGTGGTAATGGGGGTGGCTAATGCCAAAATTTGTTTTGAGACCTTAGCTTCTCTTACTAAATACCAATTTTATGGACTATTACCTGCTTGATTTACCTATTTACCCCAAATTTACCCCAATTTACCCCCCAACCCTTCGACGGAACAAGTTGAAAATATAATCTAGTTCTAGATTTCGTTAAAGTACATATGTGTACCAAATTTCAAGTCAATATCTCAAACGGTTCCAAAGTAAACGTGCGCACAAAAAAAAGTTACAGACCGACAAACAGACAGAAATATTTTTTTTCGCTCAACCTGAAAATCTCTACGTTTCATGACATTCTAAGCCTATTTGAACAATAAAAATTTCTAAAAATTTTTTTGTCGTTACTATACCACTCAATGTGGAAGTAAAATGCTAACAACCAAAATGAAAGACTATTAATTACGCTTTCAAGTGAATTGAGTATTTCTATGGCATAAAAACAAAAAATTTATGACAGAAACAATGTTCTTCTTCACATCGTTTTAACAAAAACGCCGCCATTTTGTTAATGTAAGTAGTCAGTAATTAAAAAAATATATATTCTCGTATACTGTTTTTCGTTAACATATAATATGCCAAGACGCTCAAATTTTTTCGTCCGTTTACAGCACTTGCTTTAGAAAAAAATTGCGTTTTAGACTATAAAGAGACTTTAGAAATATCGTAACATTTTTGCTTCCTTGCAAATATCTCAGTAAATATAAATTTTAGCTTCAAAAATGAAGCTTATAAACTGAGAATTAATTTGTTCTTGTGCTTATATGTATATAGGATTGATGGTTTCGGAGATATTTTAATTTGTAGATGGCATCTGAAAGTTTATGGGATGAAGTATTTAGTTTAAATGCTGAATATCTTAGAAACTGCGACACTTCCATCAAAAATTTTAAGGAAGAAAATTAAAGAGAATTAGTCAAGTTTTAAAATGATTTTTTGTTGGTTTTTGCAGCATAAAAAATAACGAAGTTATGGCCAAACCAATGTGCGTTTTCACATTTTTTTAAACAAAATGTCGCCATTTTGTTATTGAAATTATGAAATTAATTTAATTTTTCATAAATGCTATTTAATTCGTTAATAGCATAATCTAGATGCTCATTTTCTTTTGTTCGTTTAAAACATTTGCTTAAGAAAATAATTCCATCCGCCATATTGGAGCCGCCATTTTGAGTTTTTTAATTTTGACTTCAGATTCAGAATCAGCGATCCCAAAAACATAAATATCATGCGTTTCAAAAATAAATCACTAAATACTTTTCAAATATTGAATATCTAATTTTAGGGGTGGTTTTCACCCCTTGAAGGTAAGGGCAAGTGACCGGACGATATAGAAGCTGAAGACAATATCTTTTACCATAATAATAGCCCACAAAGAAAAATATCATTACAAATGAGATTATTCCGAAATTAAGTATTTTCACTGTATGCAAATTTGCTTTTTTGATATTATTAAAACCGCTGCCCAAGGAATCACTACTTCCACATCCAGATTTTCTATCCAATTCACTCACAACGAAAAAATTTTTTATGTGGAAATAATTATTTATGGAACTTTAATAATATAATATTTGAAATCCTCTACCCCAAAAACCCATAAAACGATACCCCACATCGGTAGTGGGGCGGGGGTGGTAGTGGGGGGTGGATGAAGTAAAAAAATTTTGAGGTTTCTGGTTCTTGTACACACACTAAATCACATTTTTTTTCATCCCCTTTAATAATGGGGCGGGGGTGGTAATGGGGGTGGCTAATGTCAAAATTTTTTTTTGAGACCTTAGCTTCTCTTATATATACTAAATACTAATTTTATGGATTCTTACCTGCTTGATTTACCTATTTACCCCAAATTTACCCCAATTTACCCCCCAGCCCTTCGACAGAACAAGATGAAAATATAATCTAGTTCTAGATCTCGTTAAAGTACATATGTGTACCAAATTTCAAGTCAATATCTCAAACGGTTCCTGAGTAAACGTGCGCACAAAAAAAAGTTACAGACAGACCGACAGACAGACAGGCAGAAATTTTTTTTCGCTCAAACTTAAAATCTCGACGTTTCATGACATTCTAAGCCTATTTGAACAATAAAAATTTTTAAAATTTTTTTGTCGTTACTATACTTCCACTGGATGTGGAAGTAATAAAAAGCGCCAAATATGTCCCTGTAACAACAGTTGAAGATAATTAAAGTAATAATATTATTACTCTTCTAGGTTAACATTGGACGTACGTCTTATTATAACATTGATATTATACATTTATGTAATTACTTCCACGTCCAGTGGAAGTATAGTAACGACAAAAAAATTTTTAAAAATTTTTAAAAATTTTTATTGTCCAAATAGGCTTAAAATGTCATGCTACGCCGAGATTTTAAGTTTGAGCTAAAAAAATTTTCTGTCTGTCTGTTGGTCTGTCTGTCTGTCGGTCTGTCTGTAACTTTTTTTTGTGCGCACGTTTACTCTGGAACCGTTTAAGATATTGACTTGAAATTTGGTACACATATGTACTTTAACGAGATCTAGAACTAGATTATATTTTCATCTTGTTCCGTCGAAGGGTTGGGGGTAAATTGGGGTAAATTTGGGGTAAATAGGTCAATCAAGCAGGTAAGAGTCCATAAAATTGGTATTTAGTATATACAAGAGAAGCTAAAGTCTCAAAAAAATTTTTGGCTTTAGCCACCCACATTACCACCCCCACCCCCTTATTAAAGGGGATGAAAAAAAAATGTGATTTAATGTATGTACAGGAACCAGAAACCTCAAAATATTTTTTTACTTCATCCACCCACCACTATCACCCTCCTATCACCACCCCACTACCGATGTGGGGTATCGTTTTATGGGTTCTTGGGGTAGAGGATTTCAAATATTATAATATTAAAGTTCCATAAACAATTATTTTCACATACAAAGTTTTTTCATTGTGAGTGACTTGGATAGAGAATCTGGATGTGGAAGTAGTGATTCCTTGGGCAGCGGTTTTTTTTATGTATAATGATTATACTGTATAATATCTGCTTATGTATGTATCTCAACTTTTGTGTAAAAAATGGCGATTTTCTTAATACATGGAAAAAATATTGGACTCCACTGGCTAAAGTAACATCTAAAAGATCTTCGCCTCATAAGTATACTATGCACTATGTCCACGGTTTTAGAAAGAATTATGAAAATGGACAGAAAGTTTTTTTTTTAGTATATTTTTCTAAACGCAATCTGGACTGCGATACTATGCTTTTCGACATGACCGATGATATATTTAGAGCTATAGATGACATTAACCTAACTACAGTTACCTACTCTTTTAGATTGCTCAAAGCCTTCGATACCATAAATCACAAAATTTTGCTTTCAGTTCTCTGATTTCTTTCTTGGATATTACAGCTATCAAATTAGTAAAACAAAAAAAATTTTCAATGAGTCGCAGATAGTAGATTGTTAAAGAAAATCATCTAATTTAATAGATGTAAAGCAAGGAGTGCCACAAAGGTCTATATCTCTCTCTCATTAATAAATAGCGTATATATTAAATAATAGAGGACCCAGAACAATTCAAGTGGATATGACAGCATATCTAATAATTTAATAAAACATTGTAGAATAAGTATCTGTCAGCCACTAGCCTTTTTAATAAATCTATGTTTTAATACAGGAACTTTTCCTGACATATTTAAATTAGCTATTGTTCAACCGGTGTTCAAAAAAGGAGATCCCAAAAACTATGAAAACTACAGGGCGATTAGTTTACTTTGTAGCTTCTCAAAACTCTTCGAACTTGTCCTAAAAGATCAATTGTCGTCTTTCTTTTACGAAAATAATTTACTAACTGCCTCTCAACATGGTTTTTCTAAGAATAAAAGTACACAATCGGCACTTTATGATTTCCATGAACTAATTGTGGATGCCCTTGATCAGAAGCAGTACGCTTTAGGATTATTTATTGATTTCTCCCGTGCTTTTGATATGGTTGATCATAAACTACTCCTAAATAAACTGGAAAGATATGGAGTCAGAGGGATTCCATTAAACCTTCTCTCTTCCTACCTCAATAATAGAACCCAAATTGTCAGACTGAATCGTGAGGTGTCTAGCGATATATGTGAAATAACACAAGGTGTTCCACAAGGATCTGTTCTGGGTCCTCTATTATTTAATATATACGCAAATGATTTGATAACATACCTAAGTGGAATACCAAATGTCTATACTATATGTTATGCTGACGACACAAACGTTCTTATCATAGATAGTGAATTAAATGAAATTGAGAATACTGCTAACCTAGTGTATTCAAATATAATTAAATGGTCAGAAGAAAACAAGCTCAATTTAAATAAAAATAAAACAAAAACATTACTATTCACTTTGCAAAGAGACATAGATATCAATCTCTCTGACAGCGATATAGAAATATGCGACACAGTAAAAATTCTGGGAATAACTTTTGATAAGCATATGCAATGGGGAAATCATCTGGACAGTCTGTGTAGTAAATTGCGTAATAGCTGATACGGGTTACGATTTATGTCTATGCATTGTAGCAGTGAGATTCTCTTGAGTCTCTACTATGCAAATTTTCACTGTCATTTGAGGTATGGGATTTTAAACTGGGGAAACAGTGCATACATAAATCGCATATTCATTATGCAGAAGTATGCCGTAAGAATTATAGCAGGTCTAGGTTTTCGGGAAAGTTGTCGTAATATATTTAAAGATTTAAGGATTTTAACAGTAACCAGTTTGTATATTTTGGAAGTATGCCTATATGTTTACAAGAATAAGCATAAGTATCTTGCTAACCAAGTCAACCATGAACACAATACAAGATACAAGGGATTACTTCAGCCAAACTCTTGCAGGACAACATTTTATCAAAAAAACTTTTTTTATATTGGATGCAAATGTTTTAATGTTTTATCTGATGACATTAAATTATCAAAAAACATCTATGTTTTCAAGAAAAAATTGAAAAAATTATTACTAGAAAAAAACTGTTATGTATTTAATGACTTCTTTACATAATTGGTATTTGTTATCTCTTTCTCTTGTCTTTTCTCTTCATAATTTTGTTTTAAGTTTGCTATGACTGTATTATATTTGCTTTTTACAACGTATGTTTTGGCTATTTTACAATGTGTAAATTTATATTTATATTTATATATAACACCTTTTATATATATATGTATATATTTTTTTTACTTTCTTTTGACTGTAATAACTTTGTAATTTTGACTTGTGTAAAACAATTTCTGTTGTATACACCAATATATATTATTATTATTATTATTATTATTAGGTTCATTATTATTGCAATATTAATTCATATTTAAATCAATGCAAATTTCACATGTACAGGGTGGATCAAATTGGATGGAATTTGAGGTTTTCTCTAAAACTATGTCAGATAGACAAAAACAAATAAAGGTGTCCTGAGATCGATTTTCGAGAAAGAAACAATGGCGCAAACCGCGATCGTCTATCTTTTTCGATTACCGCGCTACAGAGCGTTTTTGGAAAATTGGCATTTTTGGATGACCTCATCTCAATTACCAAGTGTCGAATCTAAAATCTAGTAACACATTCTTAAGGCACTATCTTCAGAATAGTTCGTTGCTGATAAGAACAAAATTATGCATGCCTCAGTTTTCGAGATATAGACATAACTTGTGTCATTTAAATAGAACACCCTGTAAATTAGCTATCCAACGATATATCATATGTAATTAATATTTATTTCTATAAAAAGTGGTTAATTTTCGAAAAATTTAATATATTTGTGAGGCCATGGAAAACTATTAACAACAACAACACTTCTTATAATATAAAATAATTTTGCCAAAAACATGAAAAACTAAACCACAATAAATGTTCGAATTGACTTCCATTGACATCTATGCATTTTGACACCTTCTCCTTACAGCATTTGTTGCATTTCCAATCATGACAGGAGTTATTGTAAGAAACGCAGCTAATGTTTTGTTTTTCAATTCTTCTATGTTATTAGAACGTTTTCTATATATAATATTTTTTAAATAATCCCAAAGCCAAAAGTCGGCAGAGGTTATAGAGGGAGATCTAGTTGGCCACAAAATAAGACCACTATTTCCTAAAAATTAAACAATATCTAAACTACTTTGTTGTTTATTAATGTCCAGTTAGCTAAAATAATTGTTAGTTATCAGTTTAGTTAACTTGGCTAACTAGACATTGATAAACTAGTCCTGAATGATATATATAATAATAATAATAATAATAATAATTTATTTACCAAAATAAAATACAGTACATACTAAAATATAAAAGTTATTTATGTAAAAGAAATAAAAATTTTAATACTATAATGCAGAAAAAATTAAATATCCTAATGTGGTAAATAAATGGTGAGTAGCAGAGATGGTACGACACAAAAGAAATCTTGTCTGTGTTTTCTTATACCATCTCCCCAGCATCTATTCGTTACATTTTTTTATATATTAATTTTAGGAGCGTAGGTGTGTAGATATATGAGTTATAAGGTAAGTATAGGTTTATGACTATATACATCTAAAATATATCTATATCTAAATGTAAACATGAAATATAATATAAAATAAAATATAAATATATAAAACTTAAGCTTAAACATATTAAAATAAAAAAATGCAAAAAAGAACGATCTATATATTTATTCGTTGTGTTTTTAAATATTATATGTAAGCGTGGGAGATAATTCCCTGTGAAAATTGATGGGGTGTATTACACACCGTTGAAATTCATGATTCTCAGTAACCTTAATTTAGGGGTACTACGTAGCCATTTTTTTAACTTATTTTTAAATAATTTTGTGGAATTTAGAATTTTTAGTTCTAAAGGTACTTCATTATATAAGTGAGGTCCAATAAACAGAAATGATCTCTTCATTAAGGTTTTTTGTGGTTTAGGTATTATTATTGAAGATTTTGCTTTGTGGCGCGTGTCGTGCCTGTGTTGAACAGTATTTTTTAATTTGTTAGTTTTTATGTGATTTATAACAGCAGCACTATATAATTGTCTTATATCTAACGCTTCAGCCAATTGAAAAAGTGATTCTGTGGGGTAAGTATACTCTTTTTTAAATATTATTTTTACCATCCATTTTTGTAAGGTTTCTAAATTTTTTATATGATTGTCATACGCCCCACCCCAAGCAATTATTCCATATCTAAGTTGGCTCTCCACTAAGGCGTAATATGCTGTCATTAAACTTTTTGTATCCATAAATCTTGCAAGGTATTTAAATTTAGATAGTAAACAGCGAATTCTTTTTACGACGTGGTTTATGTGTAGTTCCCATTTTAGATACGAATCTATATGAAGCCCTAGATATGTAATATCATTTGTAGGGGGTATTTCAAACATTAAGTTGTCTATTTCTATTTTAAGTGGCCTCAGAGTTGGTAGAGACACAGTACTCGTAGCAAATGGCAGGAACTTGGTTTTTGATACATTCAGTGTTAGTAAACGCGAGTCAAACCATAATTTAATGTTTTTGAAATCCTTTTCAGC
This sequence comes from Rutpela maculata, assembly GCA_936432065.2. Taxonomy (NCBI): domain Eukaryota; kingdom Metazoa; phylum Arthropoda; class Insecta; order Coleoptera; family Cerambycidae; genus Rutpela; species Rutpela maculata. Next base: position 9,765,721 of record OW386294.2, read on the forward strand.
CATGTGTATAACATCATCCCATGAGTCGGCAGTGTACAGGATGGCCGTGTCGTCAGCAAAGAAAACAATTTCTCCACAAGTACTAATTTTAAGTAGATTATTTATATATATGCTGAATAATACTGGTCCGAGTACAGTACCTTGTGGCACTCCATATTGAACTGCTTTCATTTGACTGAATATATCATTAATTTTCACATTTTGCATTCTGGCAGTTAAATAAGATTTAAGGAGATCATAACTTTTTCCTCTTATACCAATTTCTTCGAGCGTTTTTAGCAATTCCGTATGACAGACACAGTCAAAGGCCTTAGCCAAGTCAACAAAGATGCAGAGCGTTGGTTTACTGTCATCAAGGTCTTTATAAATTTTCGAAACTAAATATGCTATGGCATCTTGAGTAGACTTAGTTTCTCTGAAGCCAAACTGTTTATCACTCAAGATATGATACTTATCTAGATATTTGATTAGTCTTGTATGTATGACTTTTTCTACAACTTTGGCTAAAGACGATATTAATGAAATTGGTCTATAGTTGGAACACTGTAGGTTATCACCAGTTTTATATATAGGCTTAACACAGGCGATTTTAAATGCAGAAGGAAAGTATCCTTCGCTGATAATTTTATTAATCAGGAAACAGAGAGGATGAGCAATGACAGTGGCGATTTCCTTTAAAATATTGGATGTTATACCGTCTAATCCAGGAGCCTTATTAGATTTTAGTGATTGTATTGTATCTATTATTTCACGCACATCTGTATCTGATAGATATAGTGAGTTTGGTAAGTATTTATTATTTTTGTTTAGATCATTTAAATTGGGTACCGTTATCTTGTTTGCCAGATTTTTTCCCACACTGCTAAAATAATCAACAAAAGTATCTGCAATCTCATTTGGATCGGAAGTAATAGTGCCGGCTTCATTTTGAATTTCTCTTATCGCATCATTTTTTTTTGTATTGGGACTGACTTGCTTTATTATATTCCACATTTGTTTGGGGTTGTTTTTATTATTTTCAATATGATTTTTATAATAAGAGTTCTTTGCATTTTTAATAGTTTGGTTTAATATATTTCTGTAGTTTTTAAATTTATTAAGAAGAGTTATGTTATTTTTGCCTCTTTGCCATTCTTTGTAAAGCCTGTCTCTAATTTTAATTGCATTTATCAACCCTATCGTGATCCAGTCTTGTTTTTTATTTACTTTATGCGTTATTTCTTTAGTACATTTTTTAATATAATCTTTGATAATTTTTATAAATAAATTGGTTCCTCTCTCAACATTATTTATATTATATATTTCTTGCCAAGTTTCTGATGCTAATAATTGCTTTAATTTAGGATATTTGATAATGGTTTTTCTTTTTGTTTCAGGCGCGAATCGATAGTTTTCAACTTCAAATTGAAGAACAACGTAAAGTGATCGCTTATATGTGTATTTATCACTGAGGCTAATGGATTGGCGGCAATATTTTTAATAAATATGTGATCTAGACAAGAACGTGAATTTTGTTGTAATCTGGTGTATTTGTTAATTGTTGAAATAAATCCATTTTCGTTTAAGTTATTTAAATAGTTTTGGCTATGTTCGTCATTATCATCGAGTATGTTTATATTAATATCACCTATGACTATATTGTAGAAATTATTGTTATTATTTTTCAAGTACTGATTTAAATAGTTGTTAAATTCATTTGGACAGGAAGCAGGTGATCTATATGTAGCAGTTACTACGATAGTGTTGTCTTTTAGTTTAATTGTAACTTTAATAGCTGTACTTAAATAAATTTTAATTACTTCAAACTCATAGTGCAAGTGGTTCTTTACATATACTACCACCCCATCGGATTGGTTAAATTGCCCATAACTATATATGATATTGTACCCATCTAAATTAAATATACTGGGATCATGTACCCGCCATGTTTCTGTTAAGACTATACAGTCGAAATCTAGGTTTAATTGCTCTAGTAGTACCTGAAAATTATCAAAGTTTTTCGTTATACTTCTTATATTGTTGTGCATTATTCTGAAGTTAGAGTTAGTGTCATTATGAACATTTTTACACTCAGATGGATCGTGGATTTCATAAGTGTTCACTGGATTATATTCAAAGTCTCTAATAAATGAATCCATTTGCTAAGTATAGTATTTAAGAAAAAATGGTTTATCTTACAATGATTAATATTAAAAATATCTTACGATTTCGTAGTTTTGCTGACTAATATTATTTTTCTAAAAATAATGGTTTAGTATGACCTAATTATATTATTTACTAATTTACTATTTTACTAGCTTAGTTGTCAATAATGGATAATGAGAAAGAGAATTGTTATGTTATATGTGTATAGGAATGGATATTTACTGGTAGGTAGTTCAGGTGTCACGGTTCTTGATAGTAGATCTAGTACTCACTGAAGTCTTTGATGTTCCAGGAGTGACTTCTTTCTTGTCTTCTTTGTGATCTTGTTTTTTTCCGTTGTTTCTTTTCTCGTTTCCTTGTTTTATAGTTTCTCTTGGTTTTTTGATTGTTAGTTCCTTGGCTTTCTCTTCTATGGTATCTGTTTGTGTGTTTGTTTCTGTTATTGGAGTTGATGAAACACTACTATTATTACGTAGGGCTTGTATATGCTTCTCAGGTGTTAATAATTCTGTTAACCCTTGACTATTGTTTATTTGTTCAACCGTGTACGATTCCCCGTTAATAATTAGTTTGTTGTTCGATATTCTTGCGTTGCAATTTCTTTCCCTGGCTGCTTTTAGATGTTTGTACAATATTTTATGTTCTTCTCTGTCCTCTGGAGTAAGTTCGTTTGTGACACTAATGCCGGTACCTTTTAGTTTAAAAGAATTCTTAATTATGTTTTGTTTAGTAATATTTCTCACCAGCTCGACAATTATACCACGTGGTTTATTCTCCTGTTTTGCACCAACCCGGTAAATATTACTAATGTCAGTTTCGTGTATCGTGACGTTTAGTTTTTCACGCAGGAAGAGTCTGGTTTTATTTTCTAGGTCATGATCATCTTCCGGGATGCCGAATATAATAATATTATTTTTTTTTAATATTCGTTTAGTACTAACTAATTTTTGTTTCAGCACTTTGTTTTCCTCTTCTAGTGCGCTAACTCTATTGTTTAAAAGTATAATATTTTTTGTTTGTGTTAACAGGTATATAGATACCTATCCAATCCTCCCCAAATTGAGCATTTAAATAATTTCATGTTTCATTTGGCATATGACCTGGGGCGCCAGCGCTGACATTTAGGAAAAGCAGCTCGTAAATTCTACCTCTATGACCCCATAACCCCCCCTAGCTACGCAGCTGATACATTTCCTCGAAAGTAGCAGAACTCCCAGGATTGCACAGCTTTAAAAATTCTTTATTTGTGTTTGTAATATGTACTAACGAGTATGGATTCATTGTGTGGTATCTAAAATATTGTATCGTTTATTGTGTTGCCACTTAATAATCTCGTTCTAACAGCCCTCTCATGCAACGTTACCAGTACGCAATAGAATAGAACAGAATAAAGGCAATAGAAGGAAATCGTATTCATACAACAATTTTATAAAAGTCAGATATAACTAGGTATTTCAATGTGATTTATTTGAAGAAAGTATTATTTGATTCATGTAGTTCACATTTCTGAATGCGATTCTTAACTACTAGTAATAGCGACGTGAATATTCAGGGTGGACCATTAATAATAGGCCATAGTTCAAGGGTGGATTCTTTGGACCAAAATATGAGGATATAACCAAACATGCTTTAGTAAATTGTTGCTGTGGAAAGAGATATAGGGTGTCAAAATTGGCATTTTTTTCCCTTTTTTTTTGCAATATCTCAACTACCTCTTGACCAATCTTCTCCCAATTTGGTAAGGAGTTATTTCTTAAGTTAAGAAACAATAAATTATATATTACATCACGCTAGTCCGTGGAGGGCGCCTCATGAGCTATCTCGTCTCCTGGCGTCGGTGATAGGCCCTGGTAGCGGAAATAAGAATAAATAGATAAAAAAAAGCTATACCTGATGATGGAACATTTCTTTCTCTTTTTTTTACGAAACGTAGTGGCACTTTTGACTAGAAAATCTCATGCAGGAAACATTTTCACCTAAAAAAGGTATACTTGATAGAACTTGATAATTCCAACCGTTTTGGAGAAAACTGCCGCATAGGTCTCAAGAATTCTTTGAAAACAAACTCAATTTGAAAAAGACAAATAGTGGAAGACCAGACCCTCTGAATTCGACACCCTCTATACAACTCGCGAACACCCACCTAAAAAAATCTGATGTAAAATAACCTGCTAAACTTGATTTTTGAATTCGCCCATTGATTTGAGATTATCAAAATGACCAAATTGGCAATTTTCGAAAAAAAATAAAAATTATGTGTTATTTTTTGTTTTTCATATAACACGTCATATATTTTTTATTTTACTTCAGAATTTTTTAATTTTTTTACATAATATTCTCTAACTATTCTTTGATATGTTGAAAGTAAAAAACTTTACCTAAAAAATAATTAGTTGGCAAAAAAAAATAACAATTTTTCTTTGACGCAAAATCTTTAAAATTTGCAGAGTAAAATGTCCGATCGAGGTATCTTTTTTATTTTTAAAGTTAGGTGCCTACTATAACCGAAGAAAATGTTCCGAATGAACTAAATAAAATCTTTTATAACAAGTTTTTTTTGAAATTTTGCTCCCTTATCGAAATATTCATTGATTGTTTCGGCGTCCGAACGAATGCGCGCTACTATGAATCGGCCACAATCGCATCTAGAGCTAAACCCAGACACGTGCCGGTTGATTATTTTCCAGTGTCCATTTATGTTAAATTGAAAGTGCTTTTTGTCTCAGCCCTTATATTTAGTGCGTTATAAACACATAGTTTGGCATAATAAATTATAATTACTCGGATAGGAAATCAAAGGAAACAAGCTAAAAACGTACTCTTCGCCTGTTCACTGGATTTCTATATAATTGTTATACATCCAATGGGATACTTTTCGCAAATAATGTTACTTTTAGATATTTTTAATTTTATAGTACGATCTTAGTTGGTAAAACTTGGTAAAAAAACTATACCAAACCCCATTTGGGTTTCGATTCCGAGTCAAAAGAACTACACCACCACCTTACACGTAAAAGAATGTAAATTTTTACATTATAAGACACGAGCTAAAATCATATTTTCACGGTTGTATATTACATTGTGAAATGTATGTTTGTAAAATATATAAATATTTAGATATTAAAATGAAATATCATTTCACCAGATTTCTATTCAATTACAAAAACATAAAAATTAAAAAATTTTTTTTCAAATTTAAATCATTAAGTAATAACATTTTTATTTATCGATCGATTTTGTTCAAATAGCTAACACTAATTTACTGTCCAAATTTCAGTACAATCGGAATTTTCTTTCTTCAGTTATCGTGCTTACAAGAAACGTGACGGACAGACAGACGGACAGACGGACATTTTGAAAGTTGTTCAGAATTCGTTCACTAACACAATGGTATGAAATTTTTTTGTCTGCGAGCGATATTTACGATTTTAGAAATGTACCGATCAAATGCAAAATCCGATGACATTTCTGTGGCTCTAAAACAATATTTAGAACAGAAAAATTTATTTTTATCACTAAATCCAATTTACCATGCACAATGTAGAAGATCGTATACCCGAACTGCTTATAAAAGAAAATCAGAAATTGTAAATCCTAGTACAGAGAATACAAGTAAAAAGGGCATTTCTGCAATGTGCTATTTACAAGACAGCCTACTAAATTAAGCCCAGAATTCCAAATGTTTTAGATTTTGGATGGTACCTAAAGGGGGAAATCCTATTTCCAAAGATGATTTCAAAAAGCCCAAAACCCAATTTTATTGAGTTAACTCCATTTTGTAAATGTAAATTATATAACTGTACTACAAGCTGCAAGTGTAGCAAAGCAAACGTGCAATGTAACATAAGTTGTTTATGCGAAGGAAAATGTAATCTTTAGTACCCACTTGCTGTTATAATTAATGAGAATATATTTTTTAATGTGTATGTTTCGAGATTATCTACATAATTTTATAACATTTAATTGCAAATAGAAACTAAATAATCCGTAGACTCACTTGATCGCTTAAACGACACCACAGATGGGCGACGTTAACAGAAGTTATGCTTTAAATTAATGCGGACGAGTTGCGCGGCCGCATTCAACAGCGTCATCTCGTTAAATGAGCCGAATTTCAAAAAAATCCCTTTATAAAAAAGTTTGTTTAAAGTATATGGAACATTTTTCTCGTTTATACTATAACTCTCTCTTTAAAAATAAAAAAGTTACCTCGATCGGGTATTTTTCAATGCAAATTTTAAAAAACCGCGACAATAGAGGGTAACTATATATTTTTTAGGCACTATATTATTAGTTACACTATAATTTTTGCCGCCAGCCTGTCCAAGAATATTGGAGGGATAATGTGTAAAATATTGGTCTAAATCGGAATTAAAATAAAAAAGATATGATGTGTTATGTGCAAAACAAAAATTAACACATAATTTTAAAATTTTTCAAAAAAATTGCGAATTGACCGATTTGGCAATCTCAAATTAACGGGCGAACTCAAAAATCAAATCCAGAAGGTCATTTTACATAATATCATCTATTTTTTAGGTGGGTGTTTGCGAGTTGTATAGACTGCTTTTAAAATGCTTCCTACAGATTGGCTGCTCTCCGACTAAAATTATATTTATTGAAAAGTGTACTTTGGTGACGTCTTAGTTCTGTCATTTACGTACAATTTCATTAGTTTGACATTTTGACAGAACTAAGACGTCACCAAAGCACACTTTTCAGTAAATAAAATTTGTTATTTTCAAATTGGGTTTGTTTTCAAAGAATTTTTGAGATCGATGCGGCAGTTTTCTCGAAAATGGTTGGAATTATCAAGTTCTATCAAGTGTACCTTTTTTTTCCGTAGAAATGACTCCTGTATGAGATTTTCTAGTCAAAAGTGCCACTACGTTTCGTAAAAAAAAAAAGAAATATATATAGCTCATGAGGCGCACTCCACGGACTAGTGTGATGTAATACATAAATTAGTGTTCCTTAGCCAAAAGAATGTTTAGTTACCAAATTGGGAGAAGATCAGTCAAGAGGTAGCTGAGATATTGCAAAAAAAAAGAAAAAAAATTACAATTTTGACACCCTGTATTTTGATCCAAAGAATCTACTCTTGATGTATGGCTTATTATTAATGGTCCACCCTGTATACAGGGTGGGGCAATAGTGCGTCGGACTTCGATATCTCAAGTTCTACGATAGTTTGAAAAAAAAAAAATATACAAGTAAACTAGATAAAAAAGTCTATAACCTGAAATTTTCGAATATACAGGGCGAGCCAAAACGAAATTACAGGATCAAGTGCCTTTTTTAAATTGAATGATATGTACATAAATACATTTTTTTAAGCCACTTTCTAGACTCTATTTATTCCTATATTATTATTATTGACTATCTCCCAACTACCTGGATGTAATGAATTTTTTTGTTGAAAAATGCCATCTGCAGATGCATATTGAAAAAATCACCAAAGTCACAATTATGGGTTTTAAGAAAAACTTATGTGAATGCTGGTTACGGGGCATCCAATGAATGCTTTTGAATTATATTTACTTCCTAAAAATTTATAGGGTGGCCAAGAATTATTTTTCAATTAAGATCTTCTTTAATTGATTTTTTCAATTTTTTCGAATGGAACACCCTGTATATTTTTCGACGATGTGATGTAGAAATGAACAACGAACATTTTTTGTAAGTACTTCCCTATTGCTAATTGCAACCATTTTCGTTTTATTGAGCAATAAATACAAAATTCAAGAATAAAAAACCGCTGCCCAAGGAATCACTACTTCCACATCCAGATTCTCTATCCAAGTCACTCACAACGAAAAAACTTTGTATGTGAAAATAATTGTTTATGGAACTTTAATAATATAATATTTGAAATCTTCTACCCCAAAAACCCATAAAACGATACCCCACATCGGTAGTGGGGTGGGGGTGGTGATAGGTGGGTGGTAGTGGAGGGTGGACGAAGTAAAAAAATATTTTGAGGTTTGTGGTTCCTGTACATACACTAAATCACAATTTCTTTTCATCTCCTTTAATAAGGGTGGGGGTGGTAATGGGGGTGGCTAATGCCATTTTTTTTTGAGACCTTAGCTTCTCTTGTATATACTAAATATCAATTTCGTGGACTCTTAGACAGACCGAGGGACAGACAGACAGACAGAATTTTTTTTTCGCTCAAACTTGAAATCTCGACGTTTCATGACATTCTAAGCCTATTTGAACAATAAAAATTTTTTAAATTTTTTTTGTCGTTACTATACTTCCACTGGATGTGGAAGTAAAATATTACATAAGATGTTATAAGTAAAAATCATAAAATTATTATAACACAGATAAAAAACAAACGAAATACATAACAGCGTACATAAGTGAGAACTAACACACGTCAAAGTGACTAAAATCTGCACACAGAAATTCCTCAAATGAATAGAACGCTTGCCCGTTTCACCGTTACTTTAAATTTCTTACAGTTTGACTGTTTGATGTGGGTGGGTAATGCATTAAAAAACTTTATACCGTAATAATTGATGCTGTTCCTAGATTTAGTTAACCTCAGATAGTCCGGCAAAATTGAATTACACCTTCTTGTGGAGTAGCTATGTAATTGGCTATGGGTTGCATATTTGCTTTCATTTTCTTTTATGTGCATTAGACAATGAAGAATGTACGTACAAGGCAATGTAAGAATTTTAAGTTGAATACATGTATTTTGGCAATCATCTCTATAATTCAGACCAGCGATCACTCTAACTGATTTTCTTTGTAATGAGAAAACGGAACTGGCAGATGGGGCATGACCCCAGGTCAGAATTGCGTAAGAAAGAGTGGTATGTATTAATCCATGGTAAGCAGTTATGAGAGTTTTTTGTGAGACTTTGTAAGACAGACTCCGTAATAGATATACACTTTTCGATACTTTTTTACATACATGCGTTGTTTGAGGTTCCCACGATAATTTCGTGTCAAGGAAGACTCCTTAAAATTTAATTGTATTACTAAAAGTATCTATTAATTCATTAAGATTGGAAGAAGGATTTGAAATAGTGGTGTCGTCGGCAAATAGAGTAAAGTGGCTGTCAGCTAGTGAACTCGGCAAATCATTTATATGAGGAATAATATGGGACTAATTATAGACCCTTGAGGCACACGATATTTTATAGGTAATAAGGCCGAGCTTTTACTTTTGTTGGTAACAAATTGATGACGGTTGCTGAGGTAGGAGGCGATTAGGTTTTCACTGTTTTTGTCAAAACCGTAGAACTTTAGCTTATCTAGTAAAATATCGTGGGATACACAGTCAAACGCTTTGGTAAGATCCAAGAATTGCGAATAAATGTATAAACCTTTTTCAACACCATTGTTTATGAAATCAATTAAGGACAGGATAGCTAATATAGTGGATTTATTTTTCCTAAAACCGAACTGATGTTGACTGAAAAGATTATTTTGCTCAAAATAGTCCGTTATTTGTTTTTTTAGAACCATCTCAAAGATTTTAGCTAGAAAAGGAATTATTGAAATCGAACGATAATTCGAGGGCTCATCCTTGGAGTCCTTTTTATGTATGGGTACTACCTTAGAGATTTTAAGTTCATCAGGGAAGATATTACGTATACATAGATTAATCAAGTCAGTTAGTGGGATTAGTATTATATATTTTATTGTTGTTAAGATTTTCATGTTAATATTATAGGCATCTTTGCTGTTTGTTTTTTTTAAATTTGACATTATATCAGAAACTTCGTTGTAGCTTACTTCCCTAAATTGAAATTTAGTGTTAATAGGAATTTGAAATTTTGTTTTATCTAAAAAAGCTATCATAATTTAATTCACTTTGTGGTAGATTTTCTATTATCTCGTTTGCAATGTCACAAAATATTCATTGAACTTATCGGGATGAATACAAGGATCAGAGTCACAATTGGTTTTTTTATTATTTATCAAATTCCACATAGCCTTTTGCGGTTTGAGCTGTTAATAAAATTATCGTGCGCAAATCTTTTAGCTTTATCCAAATTATTTCTATAAGTATACTTACAGTTCTTAACAAACTCTCTCAACTGCTCAGATGGACTAACTTTATAAATATCTTGTAGTAAGTGGAGGTTTTCCCTTTCCTGCCTGAGGTCATCATTAAACCAGTTTAATTTATGATGTTTTATTCAATAGTTTTGATTTTGTGGAGAAACTACTTTCCACGGCCTGCAATATGCACTGAAAGAAATATTGAAGTTTGTTTGTCAAAGAGATATTTGTGTCTCTAATAATCATCCAGTTTACAGTAGACAAAGATTCATGTAGATTAAACAAACCTTTATCTGTTATTGGTCTGTAAATTATCCTTTCAGATTTGTTATTTAATTTATTTGTGTTAAAATTCAACACTAAACCTAAATGGTCCGATAGGCCAGTGTTAACTGTTTTTATTCTAAACATATTAGTATATGTGTTAACAAAAATGTTATCAAGGCAGTTTCTATTTCTAGTCTCTTCAAAATTTAAAAAATGTAGGTTATATGAATTGAGTGTATTAGTGACTTTGGAGACATCATTATTATTAGTTTGGAAATGCACATTGAAATTATGCTATCCTCCTATGGGGTGGTTCATCTCGGGCAGCTGTAATCTTTCATCTGCAGAAGAAAGCAGTCAGGTTAATTGTTAATGCAGGTTAGAGGGACCACTGTTTACCAATATTTAAGAGTCTTGGTATAATGCCAGTTCCTTCTCTTCACATTTATGTTACTTTACTTGAAATTCACAAGAACGTAAATTCTTTTTGTACTAACTCAGATTTTCATTCGTATGGCACTAGATCTGCCAATCAACTTAGGCAGCCTCGTCTTAGATTAACAAAATCACAGAAAAACTCTCTAAACCTTCAATTATACAATCACATTCCTAATGACGTAAAATCTCTAATTTTAATAGTCTCAAGAACTTAATAAAAAAACACATTTTGAAATACTGTTTCTATTCAATTGATGAATTTTTAAACACACAAAAAAGAGTATGAGCGGGTAGCAATGTAAAAAGTGCGCCCGCACCTACCGAACTAAAATGGCTTCCATAAGATGCCTCGTATGCTGACTGTCTTGTGTACTAAATGTTTTATTTTTTTTCTCACCTCCTATTTGACGGATCGCTTTGTAATTTGGCACAAATAATGTTAGTGTATTCCCCTTCTAGGATGATTTTATGCATTAAAAAAAAATTAATACATTTTTTCAATGGCCTGAAGGGTGACTACCCCGTTTGACACTATTACCATATTTTGATATAATATGTATTTAAACTATAACTATAACATATAACAGTTATAGTTTTATTAATGCGGTGGAACAGGATTAAAATAAATAAAAATTATCTGAACTTGCAATATTACGAGTATATTATTCAATTTTTTACAATGAATTATCTTTTCTTTTTTAAATTTTTATTTGCTTTTATCATGATTAGAGAATATTATTTAGATATTATGCAAATCACAACTTACACATTTTTTTATTTATTATGAAAATACCTACTTTCTGTAATATACTTACTAGTCAGAAAGTAGATAATTTCATATTAAATAAAAAATGTAAATAAACGACTTAAGTATTTTCAATATATTTTTTTCTTTAAAATGCTAAGAATCCTATCATGTAATTCAATACTTCGTCAATATTAGCTAGAAGAGTAGTTGTTTTGATTAGTTCTCCAATAATGAGTGTTTTAAAGTATTTACCTGACTAGTATATTAGCGTGCCCAGATTATGGGAACAATATACAGAAAGTAGATGTTTTCATAATAAAAAAAAAAGTGTGTAAGTTGTGATCAGAGGCGTAACTATGGCAGGGCAAATCGGGATCCCAGCCGGCGGCGCCTGGGTGAGGCCGGGTATTAGGATAAATTTTTTTTCGGATTTCTCATCAAAAAAATGTTGGGTTCAGAAAAAATTTTTTTAGGATTTCTCCCTCCCGATCATAAAAAAAAAAAGTTGGAGATCCCCCCCCCCGCTCATAAAAAAAATGTTGGGATCAAAACAAATTTTTTTTCAGATTCGGATTAGGTATTAAGAAAATGTAATAGGGGGCCCCCAACAATTTTTTGCCCTGGGGCGCCATGATGTCTAGTTACGCCACTGGTTGTGATTTGCATAATACGCGCCATGATGTCTAGTTACGTCGCTGGTTGTGATTTGCATAATACCTAAATAATATTCTCTAATATTATTTAATATTTAGATAGGTAATCATATAATTCATTCAGACAAGAGTAACTGAGTGATACAGAAATTGGACCCATATTGCGAGCAAAAGAAGGGGGAACCCGGCCAGAATGGAAAGATGTCTCAAACAAAGGAGTAGGATTGAAGGCTTTGTGGTCGTAATGGGATTCACTTAGAGCATTAGACGGGCTGTTATTATTATTACATACGAACATCTATAAGACTTATTTTATTAACCATTAGGAACATGATAACTCATAAAAAACTAAATTATTTATCCAAGTCACTTTCCTCATCTAACTGTGGCAGTAAAGAAATTTTTATTGGTTGATTCGATTATAGTACCTCCGGTTTTTTTACATATTATACATTGTTACTGTTTTTGCGTTTTAAATTAAGTGAGCTGATTTTGCTCTCAGAACTATCGCTATCAGTTGTAGAACTTTCCACTTCGTACATAACACTAACTACTATCTAAGATATAAGATACTATATATGAGAGAGTAACAGTATGATATGGAGCTACGAAGATTTGTAAGACAGATGCGGCTGTGGCAGAGCGGGGGCGTGAGTAACCGACAGCCAATTGAAAAATGGCTTATTTTGTATTTTTAGTACCTCTTCAACTGTCACAGCACGCCCTTCTGACCGCGGGGTGTCTTTAAAGGCAGCTTCTATTTCGGGGTCACGCATCAAAGGCTCGCTAATACTTCGATGCCGCGATATTCTAATAGTCCAGGAGGCAGTGAAATTTTTTCGTACTTATTTTCCCAGTCGGTGTATATGAATTAATCTGTTCTCTTAGTGACAAAAAACAAGAATTTTTGAGTCTGGCTAAAATTTTTGGATGGATTCAAAAAATAAAAACACAATGCAAGTCCACTTATTTTCCCAGTCATAAATATTTTACATTTACTAAAGTGGAACATAAAGTTTATGAAAATAGCAGTCTGGCTTATCTCAGATAGCGGAAAGTGAGTCTGGCTGAAAATTTGCGGATTTCAAAATTTGACGAATTTTGCGGATCCGTAACCCTTATTTTGCCAAGCTTGAAATTTAGCACATAATTTGATACAATTCTAAACTGTAATTAAAAATAAGTCTGGCTCATTTAAGAAATTGGCAAATGAGTCTGGCGGCATCTTCAAAATGGGAAAAATAGAACATTTTTGCTCTTATTTTCCCGGATTTGAAAATTTGCCACATGATAGATTATACTATAATTTCATAGAAAATACACGTCTAGCTGACTGGCTATTTAGGTAACGACGCTGGAATGCGAGTTACCTGAGCGCAGCTGCCTAGACCCCTGTCCCTTGTATACCTATCTCTGTCAGTTACTCGGATTTTGAGTTCGTTCTTACTACCATATGACAATATACACTATAGTGATGGGTCGAACCAGCTATTTTTGTTTCATCAATAAATTTTTTCAACCTGCCCCATCATAATTCTACACTCTATACAGTGTATTTGCTTTTTTGTATTCAATTATTCAATGCTGTCATAAAAAAGAACATGTACGTATGACACTAATCACCTGTATAATTGAACGTGCCGAATTCAGCGCGCCTGACGATCATTAGACGAGTCTGGCAAGGCTTTAGGGGTGTTCCACATTAGCCAGATTGTATTTTAAGCTGTTATTATAATATAGGCCATCATCTGATAAATTTTCATGACTGCGAAAATGAGGGAAATTTTTTTGATGAAAACTTTTCAGTTTTTCACCTGCCAGACATATTATCCATACTCACAGATTAGCCAGACTATTTTTTTTACTTAACTTCAGTATACCTCTTTCTACTAGAACTATTTTTATCACTGGGAAAAAAAGGGCAGTGTATTCGTATGTTCTGACGCATTTTCCGCCTCAACCCATCGGAAAACCCCCCTAAATATATATGAATTTTGCTTAGAATTACTAACCGAACAATTCTATCCATGTTTGCTGACTGGGAAAATAAGTACCGAAAATCGTTACTGCCTCCTGGACTATAAGAATTCGCCTGACCTCTTCGGCCCTGATGCCATCTAAAAAGGCTCCCACGGCTAGTTGTTTCTGAAATTCTCTTTGCACTCGGATATGCCAGGTGTGCCAGTCTCTCTATCGCAGCTTCGAATTCTTGTAAGCTTTCCCCAACCTTTTGCGTCCTTGATTTTAGCTGAGCCTGGTATACTTGGACAAGGTGTTGGTCGCCATATCTCAAGTCTAATGCAGCTTCCAAGACTTTGAAGTCCTTTTGTTTCTCCACCGGAATGGTCTGAAGTAACTCTGAGGCTTGGCCCCTTAGCGTCAGAACTAATGCCATAGCCTTTTCCTCGTTATCTCAGTTATTTGCACTTGCAGCCGCCTCAAATTGTCTCTTATACGTTGTCCATGAGCTTTGGCCGTCAAATGAGAGAGTTTTTAAACGAGGACCTGATGATGTTACCAGCTGGCCTCCTTTCTCTTTCAATTGTCGTTTAAGGCGCTCCACTTCTCCTTCGACCTCACTCATCTTTTCTTCGATGTCGCTTACTTGCCCTTTGACTTGACTGACTTCTGTCTTGACCACACCTACTTTATCTTCGACCTTGTTTATCTCTTCTTTGATTTCGTTAGTGATTGAATTCATAGCGCCTTGTTGGATTTTCATTTGATGGCTCAGGATTTTGCTCAGTTCTTCCTGACGTCTTTCTTGTTCCTCTTTTTCTTCTTGGCGTTGTCTTTCTTGTTCTTCTTTCTCCTCTTGACGCCTTATTTCCAGGTCTTCCATTATTTCCTTCTTTCTTCTTGACGCCGCCTTTCTTCCTCTTGACGTCTTCTTTCTTGCTCTTCTTTTTCTTTTTGACGTCGCTTTTTTTGTTCTTCTTTTTCTTTGCGATGTCTTATTGAAGTGAAATAACTAAACATGAATGAATTATATGATTACCTATCTAAATATTAAATAATATACTCGTAATATTGCAAGTTCAGATAATTTTTATTTATTTTTATCCTGTTCCACCGCATTAATAAAACTGTAACTGTTATATGTTATAGTTATAGTTTAAATACATATTATATCAAAATACGGTAATAGTGTCAAACGGGGTAGTCACCCTTCAGGCCATTGAAAAAATATATTAATTTTTTTTTAATATATAAAATCATGGTAGAAGAGTAATATTTTTTAAAATAAACTATCCTAACACTAATATTATTTGTGCCAAATTACAAAGCGATCCGTCAAATAGGAGGTGAGAAAAAAAATAAAACATTTAGGGGTAATTTTTTTTTCCACCCCATGCAGAGTCCACAAGCTTAAAACTTTGTACACAAGACAGTCAGCATACGAGACATCTTATGGAAGCAATTTTAGTTCGGTAGGTACGGGGGCACTTTTTACGTTGCTACCCGGTCATACTTTTTGTTGAGATCTTTTAGCTTAACCTCTGCTTGTTTGGTATGCTCTGGTCATTTCGTGGGAGCGTGCCTCTTCTTTCTTTTTTTTTATGTATTATTTTGTATTATGTGAAGTATTTGTACATATAGTGATGTGTATACATTTTTTTATATTTTTATAATATGTATTTTCTATTTTTGACTTGCCAAAAACGTATTTGTAACTTGGTCAAATAAAAATATCTATCTAACAATATCTATCTATCTACACACATGTATTTTTCACTACTTCAAAGTATATATCTCTTTATAATTTCCCGCTATGTTTGTAGATACATACATACATATAGCTAGATTTGCACTACGGATTGTGAAACTGCGATCTCGGATGGTCTACCCTTTCCCTTTATTAAATGTTGACGTAAATGCCTAAGATTGCCACAGTGTAGATATAGTAAAAGGGATTTTGTCAATGCAATGTTTTCACATTTCGACGGCGTCACCTAATCAAAGGAGATAATAAATCGCATTAGTAAGAAACATAAAAGGTGCCTTCAACACTGCAATTGTAAAAGAATCGACTACGTCTTTAGGTAATTGTCAGTACGTTTCACAAATGTAGTAGATTTCGGAAAAAAGTAGGTTACGTATTAACATTTTAAAATGAAATAAAATTCGCTTTATCGCGTTGTGTACATTTGTGATGCACACAGTACATGGCAGTTTTATGCCATTAATCCTTAACTTTGTTTATTATGTATGATTTAATATTATATAAAAATAGTTTATTTTATTGCCAGCACCTTAAGGCTTTTATATTTAATTATTATGAAAATAAACATAATAAACACGTCGCACATATTAAACGGAACAGGAAAGTATGTGTTCGATTCAAAATTGTTCTTTTATTTGCTAGATATATAGTACATGTTTTTGTAAGAACCATTACCGTTTTTAAGTTAAATTTATTACCAAAAATACATTGTAGCTGGCAATGATGTCTATATGAGAGCCGTCTCTGGCGCCGAGATAAAATTCCCGAGCCTTGCTTATGATATCATATTAGGATTCTCCTCGCGATTTTCATTAATCGACGGTAGGGAAAGTTCAAATAAAGTTTTACAACTATCTATAAGCGATCAGAACCTGAAATGAGATCTTTACATCTTCACAATTGCAAGTACCAACGGCTGCATGTAGACAAACCGAGACCCTTCTATACTTACCGACTTTTAACGTCACCTTTACGTAATGAGCAGTTGATTCAAATGGCTGTTAATCGTGATGTAAATAATATATCTCTTAATGAATTAATTAGAATAGCCAATCGGTACTTTATAATTAAACATAGTTTTTGTTTACTTTCTTTTTCTTATTTGATATTTTTAATCTCTTAATTGCTACTTTTTGATTACTATTTACTTTTTATTTTTAACTCACGGCTAACTTTTAGTTAGCTGTTATTGTTTGGTTTAAACATTGTTTAATTTAACTTTCATGCTGGAAATGTAAATGGATTTTTAAATTTAATCGGCAAATAAATATACAGGGTGTTTCCTAAGTTCGCATCAATAATTATTATAATACCAAATAACATGCATTATGAAACATTTTAAATTATAAGTCAATAGGATAACATTTTCAGGCAAATGTAACACATTTCTACTTTTTAAAAATATTTATTAATTTAACGGGGTGTAAATAGTTATTTATATACCAAGGGATGTAAGTGCATTTTTTTTGGTTGAGAATACAGTCCATAATCCGAGACCCGTAG
The DNA here is from genome assembly GCA_936432065.2 of Rutpela maculata. Lineage (NCBI taxonomy): Eukaryota > Metazoa > Arthropoda > Insecta > Coleoptera > Cerambycidae > Rutpela > Rutpela maculata. The sequence goes on from OW386294.2 coordinate 9,783,224, forward strand.
GGCCGAGGTTTGCAAGTATTCGAGACCAAAAAATCCTACTGTACGATCCGCGGTGCACATTATATTTTTCGTTATACCTATGAATCATTAAACTAGAAAAAAACTAGTGGAAAACTATAATTATTTGAGTAAGATTTCATATTTGCTAAGCAAATAGCAAAGGTAGCGATGCTTGGAATATCCATATGGCAACTGTCAATAAAATAAATTTAGGACGCGGCTTCTATTCAAATGACAACTACTGTTAGTTCTGAACATTTTGAAAATATTGTTAGATATAGAAGATATAGCAATTAATACTTGTCTGGATTTATTTCCAAAAAACTTAAAACATTTAATTTAATACGTGTTATATAAAAGAGACAATTTTCACAAAGGGCATAGCAGGGTAAGCATGTAAAATCTGCCCCCAAACAAAATTTTGTTTGTTATCGACTATTTGAAGGGGCTTACCCTAAATATGATTTTCCCAAAATTTCAAGCCTGCAGCCGCCATATTAGAGGAGTGGTGGGGGTTTTTCGATTTTCATTTTTTAAAATTTTCTCGGATACCGTTATACGAAAAAATCCGAAATAATTCACAGTTGTTACTTACATGTTGGACTATTTACCCAATTTTTTTCATAATTTTTAAATGCAAATTTCGTATACAAAAAAAAATTTGCAAATTTTTGAACACAATTTTTTGGCACTTTAAGAAAGAAGGCCACTCTGAATTTTTCATCGTAAATTACTCATTTATCAAGGCCTATTCTCAAATTTTTTCATATTTTTAAAAAATGTGGAAGATAGTTAAAGAAACGAAAAACTGCGTTACCGACCATTCTCTTATATACGCGCCTCACTATCATTTGGACGCATGTTAGTCTATGTAATGAAGACAAAAATAGTGTAAAGATTTCGTGCAAAGACGAACTTTTCCCCCGTTTTCGAGGATGCTGAACACGATACAAGTGGTGGGAGAAGTTTTTGACCGCCGCAACCCCCTGAAACGGCCACATCTTTTATGGATCCCTTTATGTTTTCAGATATAAACGGGTCTGGGAGTGATTTATCGACGGGTTATACTTGAAATAACATGGAAGGGGGTTATAAAGTAAGTGGAATTCAGACAGTAGGCTGATTAAACCCTCCCGAGGGGTGGAAAATCATTTTTTTTTTCAAATGATTCGGTTCAAACGCGTATCCCCCCGTTTTCGGGGTCGCTGATCACGGGAAAAATATTCATTTTTAGCTCCAACCCCTCCTCATCCCTCAAACGGTGAGTGAGGGGTGGTTTCTGCCCGGGGATTAATACGTATACTACTATCGTCATACAATTTTGAGTTTTCTCTCCATCATTACAGAAGCACTAGTACTTACTAAACGTGTACAACTTATATTTGACTCGCCAGGTTGAAATTTTGCAGTCCACATAGGGCTCTATGTGCCGACTGCCGATGAAGGTGTTAAATAGACCGATCTAGATATGAATGCACAAATAAGAGTACTGCGTACTGTGCTTTCAATTATTGTTCCTATATGTCCTTTCCAGATCCTTTTTGTTGCTTCGCTACGCTGATGAGGAACAATAATTCCGAAACGTAGCTGCTTCGTGTTTCCTCTTTGGGGTGTAATTCATTATTTTCCTCACTATTTGTTTTTGACCCTATTAATTCCTTCCTATATAATCTAGTTCCAGATCTCGTTAATATGCGTACGTGTAGCAAATTTCAAGTCAATATCTTGAACGGTTCCAGAGTAATCGTGCGCACAAAAAAGTTACAGACACACCAACAGACAGAATTTTTTTTTGCTCAAATTTAAAATCTCGATGTTTCATGACATTATAAGCCTATTTGAACAATAAAAGTTTTCAATTTTCTTTCTGCGTTACTATACTTCCATTGGATGTGGAAGTAATTGTATTTTCTTGGAGGCTACGTAGTATGATAAAATTCTAGAGTAATTGTGCCCACAAAAGAAGTTACAAAGACAGAATTTTTGCTCAAACTTAAAATTCCGACGTTTCATGACATTCTAAGATTATTTGATAAAAAAAAATCAATTTTTGTTTTACTATTACTAGGTATACCTTAGGGTGGCCCATCTCTATAGGGGGTGAATTTTTTTTGCGTATTTTTTAAGTCTTACCCCACGAAAATATACTATTATACTAGGAATAATTTATGTCAAAGTTTCAGATAATTCGGTGAACGGTAACCCGTGCCGCATTCAAGTAGAAATTTGTAGATAAGATTTTATTACGGTAATACACTTAAATTTTACTTAAAATACAAATATCTACCTCTTTTCTCATAATGTTTTATTGGTGTAATTATTTCCTAGAAATTATTTGTTTTGGAAGTTTGGAAATATAATGCACCTACGGTAGGTTTTTATGTCAGTTTGCAATTGTTTTACAGTGGTGACATTATAAGTTCTAGCATACGTTCCTTTTTGAAAAAACATTTAACGATGGCTGATGTTAGATCCTTACGAAAGGATACTTTTATTTACTTAGTTGGACACTATTCGTCACAAATCATTGGCAATAAATTGCCGTCTAATAGACAAGTATTACAAGTGCTCTTTTATAACATTCGTGAAGTGAAGCTAAGTGTACATGAAAGTGCTAAATTAACAATAAAAGAGGTGTCAGTTTTTTGGGATAAAGCTCGCATTCCGACACGTCAGGATTTTCATTGTGTTAAACAACTAGATAAACTTTATGCAGAGTGGAGGAACTTACAACAATCGGCTAAAAGGGCCAGTGCGGGAGATAAAGAAAAAAATTTCGTTGAAAAATTGGACGATCTTTTTAACATTTCTCATGCAAATGCATTGGAGTTGATGAAAATAGATGAAGATAAGCAGTTTTTAATTAACCAAAGAAAAAAGGATTTATGCATGGTATTGATTACCAACTTGCTTCTCAAGAAAAATCAGCTGAGGAGAAATTACAGAAATTATCCGAACGAATGCAACGAAGTCAGCAAGAAAAAGCTAGATTAGAGGAAACAGTCACCTGTCCATCATCAAGTAGTAATTCAGCCGACTCCAATGAAAATGAAGATGAAATAATCGAAGCCCAAGAAGAGTTGTTACAAGACCAGCCTGGCCCGTCACAGCCAAAAAAGAGGAGATTGTATGGAACATGTAACATCATCACACCAAAAATAGCCGCTGCATTTGATGCTTGCAAAATAAGCGACAGGTATGGAGTCCATATTTTGACGGCAGTAGCAGAAGCGCTAGGACATGACACCACATCTTTGTCCATCAGCAGAACCACACTTCAGCGCTCTAGACAACGCATCCGCGAAGAAAGAGCTGGAATATTAAAAACTGCCTTCGGTAATTCTGAATTGCCGGCCCCAGTCATCCATTGGGATGGAAAACTTTTACCTTCTCTCACTGGAATGGGAAATATCGATAGACTTGCTATCTTAGTTACTAGTGGAGATATTGAACAACTACTTGGAGTACCAGCTTTACCCAATTCAACTGGAAGAGAACAGACTGAAGCAGTTTATGATGTGCTTTGTGAATGCAATTTGGACGAAAAGGTAATAGCTTTGTGTTGTGATACAACAGCATCAAATATGGGTTATATAAATGGGGCAGCCACACTATTGCAACAAAAATTAGAAAGAGATATTCTATATTTTCCTTGTAGACATCATATTTTTGAAGTGGTTTTGAGAAGTGTGTTTGACACAAAAATGCCTTCCTCATCTGGTCCAAATGTGCCACTATTTAAACGTTTTAGGGAATTTTGGCCTAAAATAGATCAAAATAAACTAAAAACTGGATTTCAGGTATCAAAAATTAAACACATTTTACAACCAGTTAAAGCCGAAATTGTAAAGTTTCTAAATGCAGTTTTAACTTTGCAACAGCCTCGTGATGATTATAAAGAATTTTTAATGCTTTCTAAACTTTTTGTTGAAGAAGAGCCCACTCACACGACATTCTATCAACCAGGGGTATTTCATCATGCACGTTGGATGGCCAAAGCCATTTACTATCTAAAAATATTTTTTTTCCAAGATCAGTTCCAGCTAACTAAAAAAGAAAAAATAGGTATTGAAGATATATGTCTCTTTATTGTAAAGGTTTATGTAAAGGCCTGGTTTACAGCGTCATTTGCTAGTAAAGCACCGCTTCATGACTTAGACTTTTGTAAAGAACTCATTAATTATCAAAATATTGACAAAGAAATATCTCAAGCCGCAAGTAGGAAAATAGTGAACCATTTGTGGTACCTTAATTCAGTAAATGTTGGCTTATCTTTCTTTGATGACGATATTTCAGTTACCACTAAAAGAGAAATGGTTAAAGCTTTGAATATGAAAGCACCAAATCAAGAGGGTATTAAACGACTTATGATTAGTAACATTACTGACGTTGAAAACAAGGAAATTCAGGACTTCATATGCGAGAACACTAAACAGTTTTTCAAAAATTAGGTTTGTCTATGGAATTTTTGGAAAATGATCCAACAACATGGAGGGAAAATGAAAGTTATACCCGATGTTTCAATATTGTAAACAAAATTAAAGTTGTAAATGATGCCGTTGAGAGAGGAATCAAACGTATTACTGACTATAATGACATTTTAACAAAAAATGAAGACCAAAAATAGTTTTTACTCCAAGTTGTAAATGATTATAAATCACAGTTTCCAAATGTAAAAAAAGAAACCCTGTCGCATGCTTTGGCCTAGTGCAAAAAATATTGTTTTTATTACTATATGTCTTGTAGATTTAGGATAATATTTGGTACTATGAAAAAAACGTTTCGTAATAAAATACACAAAGATAAAACGAGAGTTTTATTTCAAAAACTTCTAGTCTAGTTTTCTTAGACGACGAATTTACAGTAGTATGACACATGTCATAGTCACAACAGATAATGTCTTTGATATTTGTATGACTTGATTAGTCATTCTAAAGATAAATGTTGCTGATTAAAAAAAAACAATGCATCAACCAAAGAATGTAAATATTTCCATTTACTTTTATTATTGCATAATAATGCATTCTGCGGCACCCCTTGCCTTCAATTTGCCTCAATAATATTTTGAGGGGACTGTTTTTTCTTCAAATGGAACCATTTGCAGGGGTGAGAAATAAAAAATTTCGATTTCGAAAAAGATGGGCCACCCTAGTATACCTACACTATGTTGATGTGGAAGTAATTTAGCAACATTAATAAATCCATTTAACTCATTAAAATAATCACTTATGACGCAACGGTATTCCAGCCCATATAATTTGGTATATAACATTAAAGTTGGTTCGACGTTGGAATCCAACCTATTTTAGTTTCAATTGAAGTACCAATATTACACTAATGAATGCGTTGGATATAGTAAAGTTGTTTGAATTAGCTCTTCAATACTATGTGGTATTGCATGTTTGTATCTGTATTAATAAAAGTAAGTTTTGGGACATACTCTTATTAATACAGGTTCAAATAAAAAGTTATAAATTAACAACACTTATTTGTGATACGTCACGATTGCAGTCTATTACTTCTCTTCCCTTCTTTTCCATTTTTGATTTGTTTTATTAGATTACTACAAAAACACTATTAGACAAGGTGAAAACCTCGCCTTCGTATAAAAAATTTGTCCCATTCGATTTTTTGCATATTCATATTCGGAACATGTCCCTGAATAAGGATCAAGAGTTTGCCGAACGAAAATCTGATCCCAATTTGTTTAAACTATTTTTTTTAAATAAATTGCAAAAATAGCTTTTTTTGACCCGAATGCATTTTTTTTCAGGTTTTTTTTGGTCATTTTAAACAAAAGAGGTCTCTTATCATTTTTTCATAAAGTTGACCGTTTCCGACTTATAAACAATTTAATGTTTGAAACAACACAAAAACAACCATTTTCAAGGTTGAAACACAATATTAAAAAAGTAATTTTTTCAGTTCACCAAACTTCTTATACAACGTGATTTACCATGATATGCGGAAAATAATAAATTTTAGAGTGCTCCGAGGTAATTTAGTGTATTAAAAATGGTTAAAACTTACGAAGATACACTACTGTTGTTGACTAGGTCAGGAATAGGGCGACGAACTGACTTGTGAAAGAACATATAAAATCAAATCAAATCAAATTTATTGGTGCTTTAACAATACAGTTTTACACAAATCAAATATAGAAATAGTCATAATATTATGCAATGTCACATATAAAATATATAATATCGGATACAATAATATAAATAAATTGTAAACTAAAATAACATAAATAATTAAAATTATTTCAAATATACATACAAAATATTTATACACACACAAATATACATAATGAAATATACTGTAAATTTATATAAAATTTATATAAAAAACCGCTGCCCAAGGAATCACTACTTCCACATCCAATTCTCTATCCAAGTCCACAACGAAAAAACTTTGTATGTGGAAATAATTGTTTATGGAATTTTAATAATATAGTACTTGAAATCCTCTACCCCAAAAACCCATAAAACGATACCCCACATCGGTAGTGGGGTGGGGGTGGATGAAGTAAAAAAATGTTTTGAGGTTTCTGGTTCTTGTACATACACTAAATCATAATTTTTTTTCATCCCCTTTAATAAGGGGGTGGGGGTTTTATAATGGGGGGTGGCTAATGCCAAAATTTTTTTTGAGACCTTAGCTTTTCTTGTATATACTAAATACCAATTTTATGGACTCTTACCTGCTTGATTTACCCATTTACCCCAAATTTACCCCAATTTACCCCCCAACCCTTCGACGGAACAAGATGAAAATATAATCTAGTTCTAGATCTCGTTAAAGTACATATGTGTACCAAATTTCAAGTCAATATCTCAAACGGTTCCAGAGTAAACGTGCGCACAAAAAAAAAAAAAGTTACAGACAGACCGACAGACAGACAGAAATTTTTTTTCGCTCAAACTTAAAATCTCGACGTTTCATGACATTTTAAGCCTATTTGAACAATAAAAATTTTTAAAAATTTTTTTGTCGTTACTATACTTCCACTGGATGTGGAAGTACTTAATTGTTGTCCATTATTTTGGCTTCAGTGCCATTAAAATTTAAAAATTCATGTATACTATAGAAACATTCTTTTATTAAAATTTTTTTTATTAACTGTTTATTTCACCTCTGGTAAGGCTTTCACCCAATTTGAAATTTTATTAAAAAATTTAGGGCCGTAACAATTAAAGCCACAATCACTTAACTTAAGCCTATTAAAATCTATCTTATGTTGAGTCCTCGTGTTGTATTTGTGAATATCCTCATGTTTTTTGTATTGGTTTATATTTTTATAAATATATATCAGGCAATGAAAAATGTATAATGACGGAAATGTTAAAATTCCCAATTCAATAAAGTTAACTCTTACATCCTCTCTATATCCACGATTTGTAATTATCCTGATAGTTTTCCTTTGTAACCCGAAAATTCTGTTAGCTTGCGGGGCATGGGCCCAGTTTATCAGACCATAAGTCATATGGGACACTATTAGCGAGTAATAGGCCGTTAATAAGATTTTGAAAGTTACAACGTTTTTTAAGTTTCTTAGCAAAAATATATTTTTTGATATTTTTTTGCTGTGTAATCAACATGGTGGAACCAGTTGAGATTTGGGTCAAGAAAAACGCCTAGAAATTTAACTTTTTCTGGGTTATTATAATTTTCAATTGGCCTATGACTGAAAATCATATTTGTAGTTTTATGCTCGTTTAGTGACAATTTATTTGATGAGAACCACTCTAAAGCATTTAACTTAGCTTCATCTATTTGCCTTTGAACAGCATCCAATTTATTGTCTCATACCAGGAGTGTGGTATCGTCTGCAAATAATACCAAGTCAACATCAGGTACAGACTTACGTTAGGTCATTTACGTAAATTAAAAATGGGGTTGGTCCTAAGACCGATCCCTGTGGCACTCCGCTCTTTATGTACTGAGATGTACTTAGAAATGATTCTATTAAGTTGCAGCTGATCATGTCAAATTTATAAAATTTTAATTTGTCTATTAGAATTTGATGAGAAACACAATCAAAAGCCTTTTGAAGGTCACAAAAGGTTACTCCGATATAATCCCTATTCTCATTTCCTTTGACAATTTTGTCTATTAAGTAAATAATTGCGTCATTTGTGGTCATTTTTGCTCGAAAACCAAATTACTTACAATAATATAAATTATTATTTTCAAAATGGTGTGTTATTTGATTTTTTAAACATGTTTCGAAAATTTTTGATATTACAGGAACGAGAGAGATAGGTCGATAGTTATTGTTATTTAAAGAACCTCCTTTATGAATTGGTACCACCTTTGTGACCTTTAGGACATCTGGATAAACACCTGCGCTAATGCATTGATTGATTAGACTAGTAAGGTGAACAACTATAAGGTTTTTGGTATTGGAGATGTTTACATTTCCTTAATTGAAAAAATGTAGCTGGCGGGTGTGATCAAAGTGCCGCGTTTTTTACTTTCGGTTGAACAATCAGGACACCGGCAGGTACAAAGCACCGCCAAAGTTGGTATTTTTGTGTTATGGACGGGTTTAAGTAAATATCTCTTATATCTACTTGCTGTTGTAGAGTTCACTAGCATAGAGTCAATGTCTTTTCGATTTTGATTTCGATTTTTGTAGTGTGATTTGATTAAAACCAACTTATACCTTCTCCAGCTTTGCTATAAATAGTGTCAATCTCAAGTCTGATCAAGTCATATGGTTGTACCGCGTTACGTCAGATTCGTTAAAGTCATTTGCGGCGCATTTCTACAAAAAAATAGGTAATTTTTTTGGTCATTTTTTTAAATTTATGTATTTTTTTTTTAACTCCTTTCGGTGGGGACAACCTACTGATAAATTTTCCGCATGCCATGGTAGATCACCTTGTATAATCTTTGAACATCCATTTATTATTATTTCACTCTAAAGCTTAAATTTTTAATTATTAAACAGACGATTTTAGCTGGGCGCGGGCGCGCGCACTCGCTACTGCTGACTGAAACTTATAATGAAACTTAAAATTTTGAAGATTTTGGATACATCCTGCATGAAACAGGTGTATTGTTACCTAGATTAAGTTAAAAAATTCAGTACCTGATAGTCTTATTTCTCAGTGCAAACGTTTAAAGACTTGCAAACCAAAGCATGTCGTTGTAAAAAAAATAATATTACTTGTCTATCTGTATGTGGTTGTAGTATAGGCTGCCATACGTGACGGTACACCGGGACATGTCCCGGTTTGCAATACTGTGTCCCGATGTCCCTGTCATCAGATTAAATGTCCCGATTTAAAAATCAAATTATTTTTCAGGAATAATGAGACGAATATGGCTTACCACGCCCAATGAATATGGCTTCCACGCCGCCCATTTTGTATTTTACTTTAAGAATCATGATGACCTTGAACTTAAAAAAAATCTGCGGAGCGCTAAGAGGGGGCTACCGCCTCTCTCTACCCCCGCAGCGCGTGCCCCGTGTACACATATTTTTCAAAATATTCCGGTCAACATAATGATATTTAAGGCAGCCCTATTGTAGTATAGACGAACGCAAGAATATGTTCAAATACATTTTTTGCTAATTCAAGATTTTTTTTTGTTTAATTTACCGTTTATATTTTTAGTAGTTTAAGACAAATTATATTTATTCATTTATAAAACATACAGCAATAATAACCAAAGCGTATGTAAAAGCAAAGCATCGAGAACACATAAGATACTCTGTAGTCCAGTCGACAGTAGCGAGTGCGCGCTCCCACGGCTGAGATTACAGGGACGGTGCCAAGGGGGGGCTGCAGGGGCACGTCCCCCCCCAAAACGAACTGTGTCCCGCCAAAACGAACTGTGCCCCCCCAAGTGTCCCCCTGGATTTTCGGACTGGGGAACCAATCATCATGTTTTCATTCTTTGTTATTATGTTATTAAATAAAAGTTATGTTTCTGTGCCCCCCCTACAAACCTAAAAAAAAAAAAAATTGTGTCCCCCCGGCCTGGAAAGTCTGGCGTCGTCCCTGGCTGAGAAAGAGCGCCTGGCTAAAAACGTCTATTTAACAGTTAAAAATTTAAGCTTTAGAATGAAATAATCTGCACTTACTCTTCAGGGTTTTGTTGATGGATGTTCAATGATTATATAAGAATTTTTGTGAACTCAAAAAATTCATTTTTTAATATTGTGTTTAAACCTTGAAATGGCCGTTTTTGCGTTTTTTCAAACATTAAATTGTTTATAAGTCAGAAACGGTCAACTTTACGAAAAGATTACAAGAGATCTTCTTTGTTCAAAATGTCCAAAAAAACCCAAAAAAAAACTCATTCGGGTCAAAAAAAGTGATTTTTGCAATTTGTTTAAAACAAATTAGGACCATATTTTCGTCCAGCAAACGTTTGATCCTTATTCAGGGCCATTTCCCGAATGTGAATATGCAAAAAAATCGTATGGGAAAATTTTTTCATACGAAGGCGAGGTTTTCGACTCGTCTATATGGATTATGTAAGAAATTAATCCCTAATATTTCTCACAAGATCGCTAATCGCACGTCCCGAGACATGTATTATTTTTCAAACACCTACCACTCACAACTTAAAAAAAACCGCTGCCCAAGGAATCACTACTTCCACATCCAGATTCTCTATCCAAGTCACTCAACGAAAAAACTTATGTGAAAATAATTGTTTATGGAACTTTAATAATATAATATTTGAAATCCTCTACCCCAAAAACCTATAAAACGATACCCCACATCGGTAGTGGAGTGGGGGTGGTGATAGGGGGGTGGTAGTGGGGGGTGGATGAAGTAAAAAAATATTTTGGGGTTTCTGGTTCCTGTACATACACTAAATCACAATTTTTTTCATCCCTTTTAATGAGGAGGTGGGGGTGGTAATGGGGGTGGCTAATGCCAAAAATTTTTTTGAGACCTTAGCTTCTCTTGTATATACTAAATACCAATTTTCTGGACTCTTACCTGCTTGATTTACCCATTTACCCCAAATTTACCCCAATTTATCCCCCAACTCTTCGACGGAACAAGATGAAAATATAATCTAGTTCTAGATCTCGTTAAAGTACATATGTGTACCAAATTTCAAGTCAATATCTTAAACGGTTCCAGAGTAAACGTGCGCACAAAAAAAAAGTTACAGACAGACAGACCGACAGACAGACCGACAGATAGACCGACAGACAGACAGAAATTTTTTTTTCCGCTCAAACTTAAAATCTCGACGTTTCATGACATTTTAAGCCTATTTGGACAATAAAAATTTTTAAAAATTTTTTTGTCGTTACTATACTTCCACTGGACGTGGAAGTAACCATATATTTTACATTTTGTATTTAGATTAAATGCTGGCACATAAAAAGGTTCTGTTGAGAGACGTCTGGCCTCGGTCACGTCTCAGCACCGTCCTATTCTATTCTATTCTTTTTAGTAAACAAATAGACAAACTTAAAGCACCTCACACAGAAACTAATACAATGAGGTGGATTTATACTAGGTATGATTTTATCTACTTGGTCAAAACAAGTGTATTTTCTAAATTATCGACAGCCTTTTAAAGTCCCTTTATAAAGCGGAGATTGTTCGATAATTGGCTTTCTGTTCAAGGGAAGTTATTGAATGAAGAACAATTTTGCTATAACCCTTTTAATCTCGTCCAATTTGACTATCGCACATGCATGTCTACCAATTTAAAATCAATTACAGTGATGACACTTTATTTAATCTGGCTTCATTACAAAGACTGTTAGATATAATTAAATAAAATTAAATGCGATTTTGCGAGAGTTTCGTTATTTGAAACATTCCCAACTAGATTTTATTTAATCAACTTCTAATTTGCTATGGACGACTAATTTCACTATTAGCCCTTTGTCAATATCTATTGAATTTTGCTTTATTAAATCTGCAACTAACATGCTCCGAACCGAAATCAACTGCCTTCCCCGCTAAAAATACCTTTAAAAATTCTTTCACTTAAATAAATTTTGATTTATTAATTTTAATTACTCTTGCGGGAAATTCGACGAACATTACGAGATTACTTCTTTGAACTAACTGGTTGGGGAAACAATTATATATTTTTATAATTAAATGGCATTATATTTGCCTCGTGAACAAAGAGAAATTAAAATTAATTATTTTGATGTTACTGGTGGCTTTTTAAACATTTTACGTTAACCCAATCGATGTTTTCCGCCATATATGGTGTTTCAAATAACCACCGACAACTTTCATGCTGTTAAAAAAACTTTCTGAATGAACATATGTCAGAAAATAGTATTCTAGTCCAATAGCTTAGTGACTTAGGTGTGATACTTCCAGAGTAAAACCAAATTCTTTTAACCATGAAAAGTAGGGTGAACCGAAAAAAACACTTTTTTTATTTTTTATATCGCGGAAAAGTTGCCTATCGTGCTAAGCAAAATAATAAAAAAAAATTCAAATAAAAAAATATCTGGCGGCAGACCGCTGCAACTGGATATCCAAAGCTTACTTTGTCACGCCCAGGCTGTAAAACGGTGCGTCAAACCTGTGACCAAAACATCAAAAAAAGCCTGTGACGCTGACGCAAGAGACAGCTTCATTAGGACGACCCTCCTATCATGAGATAATTTTCCCGAAAATTTCACTTTAAAGTGAATAACAAAATTAGAAATGATAAACATATTCACCGTTTGTTTACTAAAAACCGCTGCCCAAGGAATCACTACTTCCACATCCCGATTCTCTATCCAAGTCACTCACAACGAAAAAACTTTGTATGTGAAAATAACTGTTTATGGAACTTTAATAATATAATATTTGAAATCTTCTACCCCAAAAACCCATAAAACAATACCCCACATCGGTAGTGGGGTGGGGGGTGGTGATAGGGGGGTGGTGATAGAGGGGTGGTAGGGGGGGTGGATGAAGTAAAAAAATATTTTGAGGTTTCTGGTTCCTGTACATAGGTACACTAAATCACAATTTTTTTCATCCTCTTTAGTAAGGGGGTGGGGGTGGTAATGGGGGTGGCTAATGCCAAAAATTTTTTGAGACCTTAGCTTCTCTTGTATATACTAAATACCAATTTTATGGACTATTACCTGCTTGATTTACCCCAATTTACCCCCCAACCCTTCGACGGAACAAGATGAAAATATAATCTAGTTCTAGATCTCGTTAAAGTATATATGTGCACCAAATTTTAAGTCAATATCTTAAACGGTTCCAGAGTAAACGTGCGCACAAAAAAAAGTTACAGACAGACCGACAGACAGACAGAAATTTTTTTTCGCTCAAACTTAAAATCTTGACGTTTCATGACATTTTAAGCCTATTTGGACAATAAAAATTTAAAAAAATTTTTTTGTCGTTACTATACTTCCACTGGACGTGGGAGTAAAATGAGAAAGTAAAATTAGCAGAAATCACGAAATATTGCCATTTCCACTAAAAATTGTGTTTTTTGAGCTTTTTGCGCTAACAATAAATATTTTAAAATTACAGGTTTTACATTTTTTTCGTGTTCCTCGTGCTCCAAACTTCACATTAGGACATATAACGTTTCGATAATAGTAAGTTTAGTAATTATAAAAAAATGAAGAAAAACAGCAAAATTTCGTCATTTTTCAAAACTTTCGATGCGCGACCGGAATATATTTTTTGATTTGATTTTTTTTTTCATTTTGCTTAGCTAGGCGATAGGCAACTTTTCTGGGGTATAGCGCTAAAGAAATAAAAAAAAAAAAAATTCGGCCCACCCTAATGCACAGAACAAGTCAAAAAAATAGATTTTTGAACAGACCCACCTTGAGAAATCATGCCTGCTCCCCCTGAAAATTTTTTGTTTCGCAATTTTTTTTTACGTAAAGCCAAGCTATTTTTGGCTGTCACCCGAACGACCCAATAAATTAGACATTACATATATAAAAAACCGCTGCCCAAGGAATCACTACTTCCACATCCAGATTCTCTATCCAAGTCACTCACAACGAAAAAACTTAGTATGTGAAAATAATTGTTTATGGAACTTTAATAATATAATATTTGAAATCCTCTACCCCAAAAACCCATAAAACGATACACCACATCGGTAGTGGGGAGGGGGGTGGTGATAGTGGGGGTGGATGAAGAAAAAAAATATTTTGGGGTTTCTGATTCCTGTACATACACTAAATCACAATTTTTTTTCATCCCCTTTAATAAGGGGGTGGGGGTGGTAATAGGGGTGGCTAATGCCAAAAATTTTTTTGAGACCTTAGCTTCTCTTGTATATACTAAATACCAATTTTATGGACTCTTACCTGCTTGATTGACCTATTTACCCCAAATTTACCCCAATTTACCCCCCAACCCTTCGACGGAACAAGATGAAAATATAATCTAGTTCTAGATCTCGTTAAAGTACATATGTGTACCAAATTTCAAGTCAATATCTTAAACGGTTCCAGAGTAAACGTGCGCACAAACAGACAGACAGACAGACCGACAGACAGAAATTTTTTTTTGCTCAAACTTAAAATCTCGACGTTTCATGACATTTTAAGCCCATTTGGACAATAAAATTTTTTTGTCTTTACTATACTTCCACTGGACGTGGAAGTAATTATATTACCTCCAATGCCTGCAGTACACTCTCGCCGAGGCGTTGCGAGGGCAGGCGAGCGCGAGAGTGTACTTGCTGCGCTCGCATCGCCCCGTGCGCCCTCGCTTCGCCTCGCCTCGCCTCGCCTCGCCTCGTTAACGCTCCGATTTGTGTCGGTTTTTTGGCCACGAGTCAAAGGGAACACAAGCCGCGAGGCCGAGGCCACCTAGTATATTCTCGCTTGCTCTCGTCTGGGGGAACTGAATTTTTGCAAAAGGGCAATTGTTAATTAAAAATTTGTTGCAACTTACCTAATGGACGAAAAAATTTGAAAATGATCGACCATAAAAATCTTCCAGATGAATTCAGAAAAAAATATTACATCGTATGAAATTAAAAAAAAAAATAAAGAAAAATCCAAAGTGCCCAAATGTGCATTTTTTGAAAAGGTGCTATCATGATATTTTTCAGACAGACGCGCATTTATTAGCCCAGTCAATGAAGGTTCAATAAGGGCGTCTAGAGGGAAATGCCGAGATCACAATTTTTTACTCGAGTCTAACAGAAGTTATCGTTTTTACAAGAAACGGTATACACGCACACATAGATATATACGCACACACACACTTACAGACGCAAAGACATTTTTTTATTCAATATTTCAGTTCAGTCTGCTGTAAAACGGATATCTGTACAAGACATTTTTTTCTACGATGATTATTAAAATTTATTTTCAATTTATAATAAATTTATAACAAAATTAGAATACAGTCAAAAGATACACAATTCATTACTGAACCATAGCAGATACGAAAAAGAAATAATAGAAACATTATTGTAGAAAATTTAGTCAGCTTTAATTTTGCATATAGCCACTTTTTGATTAGGGCTAACCTTTTTCGAGATATGAGCGAAAAACCAAAAACCAGGACCTTCTACGTGCCCCCCTACATCCCTCCCACCTCCTACGTTCGGGGACTTTTGGTATGTTTACCTCCTAAATAGTCCAAACACATCTCTCTAGTAAAAAATTGTGATCTCAGCATTTCCCTCTAGAATCCATTCATTGGCTGGACTATATGTTATTAATTTTTTTCAGATTTTTTTATTTGGTGACACTTGTTGAAAAAAAATAAAAACTTCAAAACAAATATTTATTACATTTCTTAATAACATAATTTTTAACTAAACATCAAAAAGATAATTAATCCTCGTTACTTTCCTCATCTATCACCAGCTGCATATTTTCGGTATCAAAAATAGGGGCCAGAATTTCAGCTGGACATTTTGAGATCCATTAATTGTTCTAGTTGTCTTCTTTTTGCCACATTAGGTGCACAGGTGGTGTGATGCTGATGCTGTCAGACGTGCCATATAATAAAGAGAAGACAACTACAACAATTAATGAATCTCAAAATGTCTGCCAAGACGTTGTGAATAACAAGAGGAAGAAGATATCTATCATGAATTTATTAATCCAGCTGAAGTTCTGGCCCCTATTTTTGATACCGCAAACATGTAACTGGTGATATAAGAGGAAAGTAACGAGGATTAATTATCTTTTTGATGTTTAGTTAAAAATTGTTATTAAAAAATGTAATAAACATTTGTTTTGAAGTTTTTATTTTTTTTTTCAACATGTTCCAAATAAAAAAATCTGAAAAAAATTGAGGGTATTAATAACACAAATGCGCGTCTATCTGAAAAATATCATGATGGCACCTTTCAAAAAATGCACTTTTGGGCACTTTGGATTTTTCTTTATTTTTTTAAAATTTGAATTTCGCTCCAAATACGACGTAATATTTTTTCTGAGTTCCTCCTACTTGTCCCATTTGTTGATCGTAATTATAATGCACCCATAATTGACACTTAATCGCATTGCAATGCCTAGACCTAACACGAATTTTCAACAATCCCGGCTCATTCACACTTTCATCATATTCGAAAGCATTGCCCCCTTCTTCTTCTTGGTTGCCTTGAACGTATGATGGAGCCATTTTGATTTGGAATGTGCCAAATGTTAAATCTCTTAAATAATCTAAATCTAGTAAGTGAAAATCAGGCAAATGATTCTCCTGCAATATGTATTCTAGCTTGAAAAAGGAATTACATATACAGATAACGGCAGCCAAGTACGTAGCAGATTGAATGAGCAACGATACAAAGGTATTTATAAGGTGGGAGCTCGATCGAGACGGGTATCACATGCTAAAATCCGGCGCGCTGCACATTGGGGCTTTCCGTAGTTAGTAGTCTCAAAAACGCCTAGAGCCTATCAAAGTTCACCAATGCAAATATTTTTTTTTTGAAATCTTCCTTAGAAAATTTCTAAACGATCCCTCACGAGCTTTTTTGATAAAAATTACTCTGCATTAATAGAAGTTGGTTTACATTTTGATTATTGATGTAAAAAGTTGCTTTTTTTCTTAAACCTCAGTATAATAAATCCTATAAGTAATAATAAATCAAAATAAAGCTATTAAAAAAAACGTTTAATGTAAATTTTACATGCGGGGCGAGCGTAGAGGCGACTTCAATGTCAATATCAGTCGATATTCCGTTGAAGCAACGTCGAGCGCGGTTAGCACTTGGATGGGTGACCCACCTACCTTGGGAAATACAGCGTTCTCGTCCCACCTTCTAGCGGCTTGTATATCAGTGTATACGCGGAAGTTACGTAATTTCAGACGAGGATTACGTAGTGGATATACCATCCTTCGGAGGGGATGTAAAGCAGCCTTGTCTATTAGATGTTAGGCAAGTAAAAGATCCCTACTCTTCTTAAGGGAAGAGGTTCGGCAAATTTCCAGGTTGAGGGTAGCTCGTCTCCTGGCGTCGGTGATAGGCCCTGGTAGCGGAAATAGGCAGACGTTAAATAGTTAAAAAAAAAAATTTACATGTCAATGAATTTTTTATAGCTTTATTATACTCTTCGCAAAAACGAAGAGTATATTGTATTTGATCGGCACTTTTCTAATAACGTAAATATCGCTCGTAGAGGAAAAATTTTCATGTCATTGTGTTAGTGAACGAATTCTGAACAACTTTCAAAATGTCCGTCTGTCCGTCTGTCCGTCCGTCCGTCTGTCCGTTCGTCACGTTTCTTGTAAGCACGATAACTTAAGAAAGAAAAGTCCGATTGTATTGGAATTTAGAAAGTAAGTTAGTGTTAGCTAGAGGAAGAAGCCTATTGTTTTTGAAGAAAATCTATCGGTAAATAAAAAAGTTATTAATTATTTAATTAAAAAAAATATATTCTCTTAATTTTTGTCGCTTGTACTAAAATGGAAATCTTGCGAAATATTATTTCCATAATATAATTTTTTTGTTTATGAATTTTACCTACCAATATATATTTCATAGAAGTACGAGTTGAAATATGTATCATTGTCGAAAGATGTATATAACAGACAATCAATTTTTGTAGCAATATGTGGTGGCGCAGCGGCTACAGCTTTGCGTTGCAATCCCAATGTCCCGTGTTCGAATTTTTTTTATATAATTTTCACAACACAACAAAGATGGTATCACAAAATTTAGGATGTCCAAAAACTAACATTATTTATAAGAAAACTGCGAAGAGTATCCTATAGAATGTGTAACAATTATATATAAAAAGCTCAGTAAATTGGCGAACAGTACGTTTTTAGCTTGTTTTGATTTCTTATTACTTATAATATTGATTTCATTGAGGTTTAAGAAAAAAAAGCAATTTCTTATATCAATAATCAAAATGTAAACCAACTTCTGTTAATGCAGAGTAATTTTTATCAAAAAAGCTCATGAGGGATCGTTTAGAAATTTTCTAAGAAAAATTAAAAAAAGAATAATTATCTGTATTAGTCAACTTTGACTACTAACTACGAAAAGCTCCAATGTGTGCTGTACGTACTTGCCTACCGCTATCTGTATATGGGTTCCGATTGCTTTTCTAAGTTTCAAAGTAAGTCATTCTTATTATAAAACCTAACATGTCGCACTTAGGATTTATTTTCTGCATGAATAAGGTTTGAAAGTTTAATGTATTATAACTAAACAAAAACTGCCTGTTTTACTTAAAGGTCTCACAAATAATTAATTTTCGTTGACTAGACACAACTGCAACTTTATATCTTGAAAAATAAAATAAACTTTTTTTGTACCAAGATTATTATGTGTCCGGTATCAAGCTAGCACCAATGTTCTATCAATAAATGCAAGTACTTACTTATTTACTAAGATAGTGAATTTTAATAAAGCTACGTATATACAGTGTGTCCCAGGATAGATGTAACAAGAGGTGTAATTGACCAATTGACCATTGCTTGTTGTAAAACTAAAGTATACCAAAGTTGTAAAAATCACCACTAATAAAGTACCTTTATTTTACAAAATATGAAAAAATTCCACTAAGAGAAGTAATTTAGAATGCAATTTTATACCTCTGTACCAAATTTCAGGAATATAAAATTATTTTTTTTAAACTTCCCATTTTTTCAATAAATTAGTATTTTATTTTGAACCATTCAGTTAAAACTGCATAGAAATTATTTTTTGTGAATTAATATTTAAAGTTATGTACAAGCTAAAAGTAGGCTATGAGAAAAGCAGTGGATACACATTTATCATTTTTTATTGACATATCTGTCAAACGTAGTCAATATTATCCTTAATTTCTGTTTCAAATTAACGAACCAAGCATAAAAAATTAAGTGAAAATGGTACTCACAGTGCGTGAAAAAATTTATATTGTGCAATGCTACGGAATTGGCGGTGAAAACTCGCTAAGAGAAGTGGTAAGCCAATTTAATTTGAAATTTCCAAACACTGCTTTGTCACGTGTTCAGGCTATGAGAATAATTAAAAAGTTTCTGGCTACTGGTAGTGTTCTTAACATGAAAAGAAAAATAAAAGCATATGATGAAGACAATGTTGGAGCTATCATAGTTCATGCCTCTGTTATAGAAAATCCTAGGATGCCACTAAGAGAGAGATCAGCTCTTATTAATATTAGCAAGTCTGAACTTCAAAGAATTTACAAGGCAAAGAAAATTAGGGCATATAAAGCAAATTATAAACATACGCTTGAATAGGGAGATGACGGCCGTAGGACGGATTTTTGTTTGACCATTGGAGAAAAAATCATGGAAAAGAGATTTTTTCATCATTTCATAATTTTCTCAGATGAATCCACATTCACAACCAATGGTGTTGTTTCATCTCAGAGTTGTCGGTTTTGGGCTTCTGAAAATCCAAATGTTAGAGTTCATTAGCACACTTATTTACAGCTTCTTGAAAGATTTTCTGAAGAACATTTAAATATTTTACGAGATATGCCTTTAATTCATTTTCAACATGATGGTTGCCCTGGCCACTCCACAGAAATGGTTAATCGGTGGTTGAATTTAAATTTTGGAGAAAATTGGATTGCCAGGAATGGACCGATCAAGTGGCCGGCGAGATCCCCAGACCTATCAATATTGGATTTCTTTTTATGGATTCGCCTCAAACAGTTGGTTTACGCTGAACCACTTCCTAACGATGTAGCAGTATTGAAGCAGATAATTACAAATGCCGTAAACTCCATACCGTTAGATCATATTCGAAACAGTTTTAAAGACTTCAGGCGAAGGATCGAAATGTGTGCGGATGTGGGTGGTAGCTACATCGAATAATAAAAAAATTGTAAATATTGTTTTGTATTGGTCAATAATTAATTTGTTTGTGAATCTGTTATGTTTTTGACATTTATTACTTGTTATAATTTTTAAACCTCATTAATCTTCTGTTAGTAATTGTTTCTTGTTTTACAATTAGTTAGATTAACATTATACCTTCTTACATCTCGTATATTCAGTTTTTATTTACCAATAGCCTACTTTTTGAGATGATTAACATTTGCTCCTACACAACTTTAAATATGAATTCAACTCTTAATTCGCAAAAAGTGGGAAGTTTCAAAAAAATAATTTTATATTCCTGAAATTTGGTATAGAGGTATAAAATTGCATTATATATAACTTTTCTTAGTGGAATTTTTTCATATTTTGAAAGATAAAGGTACTTACTAGTGGTGATTTTTACAACTTTGCTTATAAAACACCCTGTAGAACACCAAATCAAGTCGTTTTTGGTATACTTTAGTTTTACAATAAGCAGGACTCAATCCCCAAATACCATTCCAAAATTCCAAAATTTTTGGTCGTTACATATATCCTGAAACGCACTGTATATGATGTATTAGATGGAAGTAAACGGGTGTCGTGCATTCGAAAGTCGTGATTTGACGTCATTTCCGGCAAAACCGGAAGTTTAGGCACATCAGTCTAAGACCAAATAATGATAAATAGTCTAGTTATCATTTCCAGCAATTATCATTTCATTATCTGTAGTACGTTTTAAGAAATCGTTGATACAGTTTCGAGGGGTAGGTCTAGTATTTGAAGCCATCTATCTGAGAAACTGTCCATAATTTGAAGTTTAATTAAGGGTAATTAGGGGAAGATGGGACAAGGTGGGACGAAATGAAGAATAAAACAAGATTAAAATATGTATACATGGGGATAACCTACTACTTATTAATGTTTGATGTCATAATGTGAAATAGTAAACATGTTTACATGTAATGTTTGTAATGCAACATCCCTTGGTTTTGCGGGCTAAGCCGCCACGCTAATATTCATAAAATTCTTAAAAGATTTGTTTTTATAAATTTTTTTTCGTTGTGAGAGACTGAGAGAAAATCTGGATGTGGAAGTAGTGATTCCTTGGGCAGCGGTTTTTTTCGAAGCACCGACTTAGCAAAATGGACGGTTTGTGTTTTATTTATCCAAACATACCAATAAATTTACGTAATTAATATCTGTATTTACATCTAAACTTATTTTGTTCACGTCCGTGAAATGCTCAGTGAAAAATAATTCCATATATCACAAAATAATTTATCGCAAATTTTCCCCGTAACAATATACCTATTTATATAGGTATAATAAACGCATTTGAGATTAAAATTAATTTGTGTATATAACAGAAGCAAGCACAGAGTTAATATAAAAGTATGGTTTATTATTAATACACCTTTCGTGTGTTAAATTTTAATAAAGCCGAGCATCTGATAATATTTGTGCAAATAATATAATTAAGATAAGTGAAAAAAGCTCATATCTTTTCATAACAAATTGACTTCAAATTAACGATCACCAGTTAATGAAATCATTCATTCCAATATTAATTAGCCACTAATCCATCATCTGATACGATTCTCATAAGCAAATTGAAGCGGCGCGGCGCGCGGCGTTTATCAGAGCCCGACAAGGTGGACCAAATCCGATAAGAGCTAGAAAAATTTAATAATAATAATAATAATAACTCGTCTTCATTAAAATAAATGGATTATATACATTTTACCTTAATAGGCCGGGAGCCCGTCTATAAAATGACTGACTATCCGGCGAACTTTGAAAATATGTAAAATGGATTGTTCTTATATAAGTTAGTAAGGAATGGACCGTCAGCTGGTTGGGTAGCGGTGGAGGTGGCTGTCAAAGGGTTGAAAACACGTAAAAAAATTGAGAGAAAAAAAACTATCCGCCGAACGCTGAAACTTATATGAGGGGAAGATTATGTTATATAATGAAAGTAGAACATAGTCAGCTGGACGGGGGACGGTGGATTCACGGGGTAGCTGATCGATCAAACAGGTCCAAAAACATGAAAAATTTAAATTATTCGACGAACTTTAAAATTTGGGTATAAGATAATATTTATACTGGGATTCACGAAAAACATAGTCAGCTGCAAGTATGTGGGTGGAAAAGTCGTCAGCTGGTACAGAACAGTGCTGAGTGTTGATCGTCTGCGAGGCAGCGCGCATCACCTTTCTTGCATCAGCTGACGACTTTTCCACCCACATACTTGCAGCTGACTGTGTTTATCGTTAATCTTAGTATGAATATTATCATACACCCGAATTTCAAAGTTCGCCATAAAGATTTAATTAGTAATATCGATATTGATAACTTAATGTTAGAAAACGTGAGTGCGGCATTCCCGAGGTTCTTTTTTTAATTTGATTAAATATTCAAATTATTATTAATATACATTATTTTATGAGAATACAAATGAATACATTCGCACATTTCAAAATTATACAGAATGATCTGCTGAAATACTTTAAATATGGTAGTAAGGTCTGAGAAAAGAGCATACCTAAAATTTGAGTCAAACTCGACCCCAAAGAATTTTGGAAGACTTTAAATTATTTAAATATCACTTGTAAGAATATTGAAGTCAACCATATGCCATATGTTTTCTGATCCTTATGTTTTTAACGATTATTTTGTCAACAACATACCTGAGGTTACAAGCGATTATAAAAATAATATGATTTTGGAAAGATTCTCACATTAGAGATTTAGAGAAAATGTAATATTAACGTCTCCACGATCAGTATTGAAGAAGTAGAAAAAATTGTCCGTTCTATTAAGTCTAATGCAAAATGTGTGGACGATATTGATTTAAATATGCCAACGTTAGGGCTACCTCATCTAAGTGAATATTTGACATTCATTATTAACATTAACAAAAATGTGTTTCCTTGCGCTTGGAAATATTCGAATATAATACCAGTTCCGAAAAATAGTAACCCCTCTGACATTTCTCACTTTAGGCCTATATACTGCCGACCATTTCTAAAATTATTGAAAAGATTATTTCAAATTAGTTTGGTACAGTCTGGTTTTCGCGAAGGTCCTAGCACTACAATCGCGCTGTTACATGTAACTGACGATATATTTAGGGCTGGCGATGAGAAGAAAAACACTTGCATGGTCCTTTTGGATTTTAGCAAGGCGTTTGATACTCTAAATCATGTCAGTCTGTGCACAAAGCTGAAATACTTTGATCTGAGTGAACAGGCAATCTCTCTTATTCATAGTTATTTGAGTAATAGATATCAACGGGTAATTTTGAATGGAAAATTTTCGGACAATAAGCCTATTGAACGCGGGGTCTCCCAGGGTAGCATATTAGGGCCATTACTGTTTTCAGTTTATACAGCAGATTTCCATAAGAATTTAAAATTTTGTAAATTGCATCAGTATGCTGATGACACACAACTGTATCTATCTTTTTATTTAAATGATCTGGATTCTGCAGTCAACAAAATTAATTCGGACCTTCAAATCATTTCAGATATTTCAAGAGCTCATGACCTAGTTTTGAATGAAACTAAGACGAGAATGTTGATATTTGGATTTAATAGAGTGGCCATAATAGAAAATGCAGATTTTAAAATTATTATCAATAACCAGATCTTGGCATCATCTACCTGTAATAAAAATTTGGGATTGTATTTGGATGTAGATTTAAGATTTGCCGAATACGTAAATAATATTATTAAAAATGCATATGGAAAACCAAAAACCGCTGCCCAAGGAATCACTACTTCCACATCCAGATTTTCTATCCAAGTCTCTCATAACGAAAAAATGTATGTGGAAGAAATTATTTATACAACTTTAATAATATAATATTTGAAATCGTCTACCCCAAAAACCCATAAAACGATAGCCCACACGGTAGTGGGGTGGGAGTGGGGGTGGATGAAGTAAAAAAATATTTTGAGGCTTTTGGTTCTTGTACACATACTAAATCACAATTTTTTATCATCCCCTTTAATTATGGGGTAGGAGTGGTAATGAGGGTGGCTAATGCCAAAACCTTAGCTTCTCTGGTATACACTAAATACCAGTTTTATGGACTCTTACCTGCTAGATTTACCTATTTACCCCCCCATTTACCTCATGAAAATATAATCTAGTTCCAGATTCCTTTAAAGTACATACGTGTACCAAATTTCAAGTCAATATCTTAAACTGTTTCAGAGTAAACGTGCGCACAAAAAAAGTTACAGACCAACAGACAGGCAGAATTTTTTTTTCGTTCAAATTTAAAATCTCGACGTTTCATGACATTCTAAGCCTATTTGAACAATAAAAATTTTCAAACATTTTTTTGTCGTTACTATACTTCCACTGGATGTGGAAGTAAAATGCTATATTCGAACAAAAAAATTATGAGTACAAATTTAAAACTTAGATTGTGTGACCTTAATTTTATCTGGACCTACTTATTGTCGTATTGTATATTGTCATATTGTATATTGGCCAGCACTTCTAGGTAAAGATAAAGTTAGTCTACAAAAAATACAAAGCTCATGTATTTCGGCTCGATTTCAGTCTTAGGAAATATCATCATATTAGTGATAGCCGAGAATCCAAATTGTTAAATTTAAATGAAAGGTTTCTGCTCCAAATGTCAAGTCTTATTTTTAAAATTAGCAGTACTTAAACGCCGGTATATTTATTTGACAAACTGATTAAGGGATCGGATATTCATTCACGTAAAATGATCTAAACAAAATATTAAATTGTGAAAAATGTGTATTATAAAAATTAACACTCAGTATATCAAAATATCTCGGAAAAGTAGGTACAGATATATTAAAAAAAAAACGCATTTTAACCTCCCCACAATAATATTATGGGAGGTTACTGAAATTGGTCCAAAATCGAAAATCGAAATAACATCAAATCTTTACGTTTTGAGGTCCCAGGAACATAAAAAAATGGTTTTTAAAAAATGTCTCTGTGTGTGTATGTATGTGTGTGTGTATGTATGTGAACACGATAGCGGCAAAACTGCTAAACAGATTTGGATGAAACTTTGCATGAGGGTTTCTTTAGTGCTTTAGAAGATCTGAAAAGATTTTGGTTGAAATCGTATTACATTTAGTGCCGTTTTGGCACAACAAGTTGATTATTTTATGATTACTTACAATTTGCAATCGAACCATTTAAAAGCAGTAAAAATTCCAATTTCAACGATATATCATACTTGCACCCTTTCGATTTGGTTTCCGTTAAAAAAATTAAAAAGAATTCGTTATATGTGCACATATGACAGCATCCAAAAAATATTATTGGTATGACTGTTAGGGGTAAATGTATTTTGCCATCTGTCAAAAATATTTGGGTTGGTAACCTTTGTGAATGTTGATTTATAGGTTATGGTACGTGACGTCACAGCTAATCTCAAAAATATATATTTCTTAAGATTTAAGAATATTACGTAGCCATTATTAAAATTTCTGCCTGGTTCCCGTACTTTCAACTAAAATCTAGTACAGTGTAATGTTCATGAAGTTCTAAATAGTTTGTCCTAATAAAATAGGACTCTTTTTGTAGGTTGGAAATCTAACTTGTAATTAGCAGTCTATTTTTATTAATCAACCATTAAGCAATCCAAACCACGTGACTTCCAACTTGGCGTGGCGGTCAAACATTTGTTGACAGTCGTTAAACGTTTGTCAAAACAGTGTGTGTTTTTCCGTTGGTCTGGCTAAGTATCTTGAAATGTTAAGAATATAGTGTTTTTTGTGGATTGTGGCAAGGCGTTTTTGATTATTTTCAAGTAATAAACTTTATTTAATTATGCAGAGTGAGTATTTTAAGAAGTTGATGTTGGAAAATCGAGATGTAAAAACGACGGAAGGTGTTAGATCATCCCTCCTAATCGCGGCTATCCATCTCTGACGTCGTTTTCTCGACAGATCATTTATATGAGGAAAATATTTAGAATTCATGACGTAGGGTACACGATAAAAGCTAACTTATCACGATTTCCACGATGTCCACAACCCACTACTATGCACCTATTAGGCATTTTTTCCAATTATAGCCAATAATATTATCACGAAAAAATCTAATAAGACATATTAAACAATTCTTTACAAAAAACTCATATTAAAAATCTTTAAAACGTAAAAACTCCATGAAAAATGCTGCACTGGTCACAATCCAAAAAATAGAAATAAACCCGTGTTTGACCGCCAGGCCATATTGAAAAACAATTTTGACAGGTCGTTGGATTGCCTAATATAGAAAAATTATTTGCGTGAATTTTTAAATATTTGCTTGGAGCCACTGAGGCTCCAAGCTAAAAATGCGTATACAAATATTAAAAATGAGAATAAACTTGAAAAACTTAAACATAATGCAGATATGTCCCTAAATATATATATATATATATATATATATATATATATATATATATATATATATATATATATATATATATATATATATATATTTTTTTTTTAACTGTTTAACGTCGGCCTATTTCCGCTACCAGGGCCTATCACCGACGCCAGGAGACGAGCTACCCCCAACCTGGAAATTTTGCCGAACCTCTTCCCTTAAGAAGAGTAGGGATCTTTTACTTGCCTAACATTTAATAGACAAGGGACCGCGTGCTTTACATCCCCTCCGAAGGATGGTATATCCACTACGTAATCCTCGTCTGAAATTACGTAACTTCCTAGTATACACTGATATACAAGCCTCTAGAAGGTGGGACGAGAACGCTGTATTTCCCAAGATGGGAGCCCATCCAAGTACTAACCGCACTCGACGTTGCTTCAAAGGAATATCGACTGATATTCACCTTGAAGTCGCCTCTACGCTCGCCCCCCTAAATATATTTCATAACCTAAAAATCAACATTCGAAAAAGTTACCAACCCAAATATTTTTGACAATGTCAAAACTTATTTTAGTTGGTTTCTTTAAAGGTAATAATTGTTTATAGCCGTGTTCGGATATTACGTCTGATTGATGGGACGCGTCACAATCGTTCATTTAATGCAAATCGAGCAAACTGAGCTAAATCTGAAACGTTCGAATATTACAAAATAAAGGAATCGGACGAAGCTTGAGTTGCTCGGACCTTTTTGATCGTGAAGGAAGATTTTAATTTGACGCATGCGTAGTCTGCTTGACCTGTCCATAATGTTATTGACTTGTTGAGGTTAGAGTGTCATTTGGGCTAAATTCTGTATTATTATTTTTATTCGCTATTCAATGTTCTACAAAATCTTCGAAACGTTATCTGTTAATACCCTTATAATATCCGGCAATTGATTAACATGCAACATAAACAAACATGAGAGGTTATGTTTTAACAGATTGCTTGTAGTCTACTTCAGTTTGTTCGATATTTGTCCATGAAATAAAACAAAGTCACGCGTAATTTATCTGTTTGCTCAGTGCTCTGATTTCCGATGTAATATCCAAACACAGCTGATTTTGATCCACCGTGTGGGGAGGTTCCAGCCGCTTCCAGTAGCTGCCGATTTTTTACCTAGTAATTCATGTTGCAAGTCTCAAGTCTCGTTCATAGTCGGTCTCCATAAAATGAACCGAACAAATCCTACTTGTATCTGGGTTAAATATATCCTGCCTTTTTCACCTATTATTCCATTCATCCTTGCATTCACCTCACCTCTTATATCTGGGTTTTTGGAATAACGTGGAAAATAATATTTTGACCAATAGATTTCTTTGTACAATACATGTTATTACAGTTATACACTGCACACCCTGTTCCCGGCATTTTTCTTCACTTCTATCTGAATAATAACAATATGTAAATCGAATACATGAATTATCAAGCGTCTTTTACCCACTATAATATATACAAAATCACCATAGAACACTAATAATAATAATTGTCTTTTAAATCCTATAAAGGTACAAAATAGTGTAAGCAATAGTATGTCCCTGTTTATGCACACAATTTCACTAATCAAGAATGTTTTTATAACTTAAAGAAACGTATAAAATACACACGGAGATGTACATATGAGATTTACAAAGAAAAACCAATAAATAAGTTGACAAAACTTAATACATACCACACAGAGAAACAATGCCGTCAGAAACGTAAACAACAGATTTAGGTCTCGCCGTGACGTCACAGCTTTGCCAGCGAGTGGCGAATGTTGCAACATAAGGAACTGGTTATCCTCCCTCTGTTTACGATTCTTGGTTTTTGCCTATATTACTTCCACATCCAGTGGTAGTAACAACAAAAAAAAATTTAAAAATTTTTATTGTTCAAATAGGCTTAGAATGTCATGAAACGTCAAGATTTTAAGTTTGAGCGAAAAAAAAAATTCTGTCTGTCTGTCTGTCGATCTGTCTGTCTGTCTGTAACTTTTTTTTTGTGCGCACGTTTACTCAGGAACCGTTTGAGATATTGACTTAAAATTTAGTACACATATGTAGTTTAACGAGATATAGAACTAGATTATATTTTCATCTTGTTCCGTCGAAGGTTTGGGGGGTAAATTATGGGTAAATAGGTAAATCAAGCAGGTAAGAGTCCATAAAATTGGTATTTAGTATATATAAGAGAAACTAAGGTCTCAAAAAAATTTTGACATTAGCCACCCCCATTACCACCCCCACCCCATTATTAAAGGGGATGAAAAAAATTGTGATTTAGTGTGTGTACAAGAACCAGAAACCTCAAAATACTTTTTTACTTCATCCACCTCCTATCGCCACCCCCGCCCCACTATCGATGTGTGGTATCGTTTTATGGGTTTTTGGGGTAAAGGATTTCAAATATCATATTATTAAAGTTCCATAAATAATTATTTCCACATTTTTTCGTTGTGAGTGACTTGGATAGAAAATCTGGATGTGGAAGTAGTGATTCCTTGGGCAGTGGTTTTAAATATAATATGATGTATTTAATAATGTTCAGTGTACACAGTACCATATTTGTATCTAATTAGTTTTTCTATGTGTTTATGTGCATTGTACAGACATATCAGCTATCGTTTCTTCTTTCATGTGTTTACTGTATACATTTTGAACAGATCGATAATTGTTAACATGTTAGTATAAGAGGTGGTTGCGTGGAAGAGCAACAATGTTGTACGCCGCCACCTATTAAAATTGTTGTTGTGCATCTGTTAATTCCAGAAATAAAGACGCATTACTATTATTAAGTTTAAGTATTATATATATTAAGTATTATTATTATTTTTATTTTTATTTTATGATCCAACATCCTAGTATTCAGTTAAAAACGCTCTGTAAATTGGAAGACGAAAAATATAGAGGGCCTCAGTTTCTGTCAATAATAGGGAAAACTTGCAATCCAGTCGAATTTTTGGTCTCCCCTGTACTTTCCAAGCGTTTAAAGCCCCGCTGAAAATCAAGTTCTACTTTACACCTATCGGGTTTCTGTAAACTCTCAAGATATTATTAATGCGCGCGAGATTGCAATTTTTTCCAATGCTGAAATAAACCAAATATTATGTTTACACAGTACATTATGATTGTTTACACTGCGGGGCGAACAAAATTTATGTTAGATCATATTTATAGATCTCTAACAGTAATTTTATCCGTAAAGGATACATATTTATTACCATCACAATATTTTTATACCTAAACCCACATGATAAATGTCTTTTTTATTGAAGTTCAAAACGGTTCGCGAAACAATTCTATTTTAAATGTTCAGGTCGCTAAATATAAAGTAGTTGTGATACAGAGCTCTTACATAGTACTATCGCACGATTAAATCTTTTATAGCGGGTGTATTATTAGTCTCGTGTTAAAAATGTTAACAACCAAATCTCAACACGTGGACTTATCGATCGCCTGGGATTATTTCGAGAAGTTTTGAAAAGTTTGTTGTGTTGTGCCTTGACATTCACACCTCAGTACCTAATCATGTTCAAGCAGGATTTGCACCGTTAAAAAATAATTGTATAATTGATGTTCATTAATTCTGTTGTAAGGAGTTCGCCATTACCCGCGTCGAAAATCATATTCCTAAATAGGATAAAAAGTTACTTTTTAAGAGAGCATCTACCAGTGACGTTGAAAGTCGTGTCATGGTCCTTTGATATAATATTTGTAACGCATCTGATTTATGATAAATTGATTTTGTTTTTGAATGTCTCCAGATAACAAAGGGTATTCCCGCTATTCGTAATTACATATTTTCGATTAGATTTAGTATTTAAAGTAGACGATAGCGTAAAAACATAGAACTGGATTTCATAGGTCAGGAAAGAATGACCCCAAAAATCACCCTTTTTCTAGCCCTCGAGTTCTGTTTCAAACTAAGTGCTAAATTATTGCTAATAATGAGAACATCCTGAATACAAAATTTCAAGATGAGTATATCTTTGGTTTTTGAGATATGCAGGATTGAAGTTGTGATATGCGTGATGCTATCAAAAAAATACACAGCCCCCAAAAAATGAATATTCATCAGCTATGGCAGAGCAATCAAGATATTCTTAGTATTTTTTCTCATTATTAACAATAATTTAGCACTTAGTTCAACAAAATTTGAGGG
Source organism: Rutpela maculata (assembly GCA_936432065.2). Lineage (NCBI taxonomy): Eukaryota > Metazoa > Arthropoda > Insecta > Coleoptera > Cerambycidae > Rutpela > Rutpela maculata. Next base: position 9,814,000 of record OW386294.2, read on the forward strand.
CGATTTTTGGCCTATTTTTGGGGTCACTCTTTAAATCTAAAACAGCTACAAATGGAGAACATTTTGGTAAAGGTTAGGTTCCTTGGCAAAATCAAAAGTGAACATTCCGTTAGTTGGATTCTGATTTGCACAAAAAGTCATTTGAATTTTAGTTCGTTAATTTGTCAAAACAAAAAAAAGGAATGGATTTAAAAATATGCAAATAAAAAAATAATTCTTTTTGTTGTCGATTTTCTATTTGACAATTACGAAAAAAACGAATTAATGTTAATGTTCTTGAACAAGTAATAGGGCTTATTACTCAACGGGCTAGGACCATTCACAAGACTTCATATTCATTATTCAACAGTTTTTTTATAGCAATCACAAAAGACGATTTAAAATTCAAAAACTTCACGTGTGCCATAACTCAATTCAGTCTGTCAAAATAAGTAGGTCATCGATTTCGCCGAAAGTAAAAAAAAATGTTACATTTTGTCAGTGGTGGCTGGTGAAATTTCAATATATTTTTTTTCTCGCCTGAGGCGCATGGGACCCATACGAAATATGGAAAATAACATCTAGAGAAGCACTTTTCTAACGACCTTTCAAAAATTTTGAAAAAGCTGTTTGCGAATTTTTTTTTAAAAATTCGGTAGCAACCCCTGGTCTAGGGACTCCTATTTAATTTTTTTTGCCATATACATTTGATTTTTCATAAAAATATTTTCATTATTAACTAAAATACAATAAACTGAAATTTTGTAATTTACAATTTAACAAATTACAAAATTTCAATTCGTTATATCTCAGTATATCTCAGTTAATAAACTCCAAAACCTATAGTAGGTATGAATCCTATAGTGTGAGTTACCGTGCGTGTTAAAGTTTGGCTTTATTGGGGGACTAAAAATAAAGATAGGATGAAGGCCCGGGGATCCCATTTTTACCTAAAAAGGTAAATCTTTTTAGTTTTTGCTAATTTTCTCAGAAACTATTACTTTTTCGGAAAAATTTCAAGAGACCTAATTTAAAGAGAATAAAATTTCCTATCGACTGATGTATAACATGTTTATTTTTAACAAAATAAATCCTAAAGCAACCCCAAAACTATTGCAAAAATACATTCACTCGATAATTTCCTACTTTAACAATCCATAACAAACAATACATAAATACTCTGTACAGTCTTGAATTTGTGAGATAGCAAAAAGATAAACTCAAAATACAAAATACTAAAAACAAGAATAAACATACCTATATATTTTCTACTTTTTAAACAAATTTCTGTTTTTAACAGATAAAACATTGTTAGTCCAGTAAATAAATACCTACCTACTCGTCTTATATTAATTTATAAGTTAGATAAGATGAACATAAAATACATAATAATCAAAAATATACCAAAGAATTTACAATATAATAATGAAATCAAGATTTTGAACACACACATTTGCATAATAAAGTACAGGGAAGTTTCTTTTTTTTACAACTGCATGCTTTAAAACAACCCTTCTTACAGTTGCATTTGATCAAGTCCTCGCAAACTTTACTTACTTGTGGGATTGATCTCCACTTTGGGATAAGTTTGCCCTCGGGAGATTTCACCTAGCCAAAATCAGAGGGATCTGGAGCATGAATCAGTGGCTCTTTGACAGAAACCCATATGCTCGCTTGATACAGAGCTCTTTTGCAGTGTAGCAGTAAGGCATCTTGCGTGGGGCTTATGAAAAACTTGGTAAAAGCTATGGACAAAGAAGGACGTGCTTTCAGTTATTTAAAACAAAAATTTCCCAGACTTAGTAATGCGAAAATTAAAGAGGGAATTTTTGTGGGTCCTCAAATCAAGATGCTGAATTTGACAACATTCTAGAAGGTAATGAAAAAGCTGCTTGGAATTCCTTTACAATGGTAGCAACACACTTTCTCGGTAACAAAAGAGCAGAAAACTATAGAGACCTTGTTGGGAATGTTCTTTCTTGCTACCAGAAATTAAGATGCAATATGTCATTAAAACTCCACTTTCTACATTCTCACCTAGATTGCTTCCCAGAAAACTGTGGTGCAGTAAGTGATGAGCATGGAGAGAGATTCCACCAGGATATTCAAAATATGGAAAAAAGATAATCAGGGCAAATGGACTTCTGCGATGTTGGCAGACTACTGTTGGACATGTATAAGATATGCTCCAGAAGTAACTTATAAGAGACGGACTAAGAAGCGCAAGAAGAATAATTAATTTTCTGATTAAAGGGCTTATATTCTAATTAAATATATAGTATATAACATGTATTAAAACATATATATCAAAATGGCAAAGATTTTTTCGCATGATGTAATTAATTGCTTTCTTTATTAAAATTATACCATAATATGTGAGTTAGGTCAGTTATTACAATTTTTAGAACCAACAAATTTTTTTTATGACTATGTTAGACGTAGCTGGGATCAAAACAATGCAAATAAGTGGTTTTAATAATAATAATAATAATAATAATAATAATATGTCTTTATTGGGATGAAAGATACATAACTGAAAAATACAAATTAGAGAAGGATGGCGGTATTCATATGTTATATGCTCTTCCATACAACCATCCGCTTACAGAAAATATTTCAAGAGAATACATTAAAATAAAATACAAATACAAAAATATTAAATAAGAATCATCTAGATCATACGCAAAATAACTAAACTATACGATAAATAAATAACATAAATGTAAAAAATAACATTACCAGAGATCATACCATAATAGGTTATACACAATTATTCTCTCATAGTAATTATTAGATCTTTTGTACGTTTTTTGAAAGAGTTGACAGAGGAGAGGGCCTTGACATCATTGGGTAACGCATTAAACATTTTTACAGCATTATAACTAAAAGAACGCTGAAACAGCGCTGTTCTATGTTTAGGAACACTAAATTGATCACGTTGACGAGTAGAACAAGTATGCAAATCACTATTTTTTACTAATTTTGCTTCCAAATATTCAGGTTTGTGATCTTTCAAAATTTTATATATTGTGCAAGATAAATGTAGACTAAATCTTTCGCTAAGCTTGAGCCATTTGGATGCCAAGAAACTGGTAGAAATGTGATCAAATTTTCGCAAATTATAACTAAACCTCAAACACGCATTCTGAATCCTCTGCAAACTTTCTTTATCTTTATATAGTAAGGCAGGCCAATATACAATGTCACAGTAGGCCAAGGATGATAATATAAGAGAATCGCTTAACTTCAATTTCACATCGGTACTAAGGATTTCTTTATGAATATATAACAGTTTAAGCTTAGTATAAGATTTTTGAACAAGGTAATTAACATGTTTAGAGAATCTAAGGTTAACGATACAAAATAAAAGTTAAAATTTGTAGGTGTGTGAATCATCGATGACGAGTTCATACGCTCCTTTTATTGCGGTAGTGTCCTTTAGAAAAGCTGGGCATTTAAGTGTGTCTTTGGTTTTGAATTGACATATTATACAAATACTGTTATAATTGACCTCCGCCATTCTATAAAAAAAAGTTTAAATTGACATTTTGTTTCAAAGACTTATGTAAGGAGTCATTCATATAAAATATGCCACACGATTGGGAGCGCATTTCTGCCCTTTCCCCTTCATCATCACACTCTGTCAAAAACCTCAACATCAATGTCATCAATGCCCATTACTGCAGATTAACAAAAAATATTTATGAGCCCTACCAAAAAATCACATTTCTAAAATATAATAATATGTTGGAAATGAATTACTGAATTTTGAAAGGTCTTGACAACATCGCTTCGATGCCCATCATGCAACCCACAACTTCGCGCGAAAAAAATATGTGAGGTTAAGGCACATATATGTGCTAAATTAGTATATATTAGTCGATTAGATTAATGTAAATAATGGTCGTTGGTTGTTAATAGACTTGCCTATCTTAATTTTCCCACATTTCTTATTCACACACTATTTTATGCCATGTAATAACCGAGTATATTGTGGTCATTTAATCTACTACATTTACTGCGGTACAGCTGAAAATTAAAAGCAGTGTTGCCTTGCGGTAAAGCAGGCAAAATTAATTTTAAAAATAACTGAAATAACTCAGAATACTATACTACTTTTCTTCAAAATAAATAGATAATAAGAAGTTTCGTTCCTAATTTTATTAAATATAGGTAGTATTAGTTAGTTAAATTTTACCCTATATTTAACTCTTTTTTTCTGACTATTTATTAATTGATTTTAGACAATATATATAGGTCGATAGGAAATTTTATTCTCTTTAAATTAGAGCTCTTAACATTTTCCCGAAAAACTAATAGTTTCCGAGAAAATTTCGAAAAACTAAAAAAATGTACTTTTGGGGGTGGTTTTGGGGTGGTTTTTCAGGGAGGATCTCTGGGCCTTCATCTTATCTTTTTTTCTAATCCCCCAATATACTCATTTCCAGTAAAGGCCAAACTTTAACACGCATGGTAACTCACAACCCATTTTTATATGGGAATTAATACCTACTACTATTGTTGTATTTTTACGAAAAGTAAAATGCATATGGCAAAAAAAACAGGAGTCCGTAGACCAGGGGTGGCTACCGAATTTTAAAAATTTTGTTCGCAAACTGCTTTTTCAAAATTTTTGAAGTCGTTAGAGAAGTGCTTCTCTAGATGTTATTTTCCATATTTCGTATGGATCTCATGCGCCACAGACGAAAAAAAGAATATTGAAGTTTCACTAGCCGCCACTGCATTTCGTACGCCTCTGCAGACTCGAATTTTAGATTTCGCCGGCTCGATTCACGATGTGCATCAAATGCAATTCTTCCTCTTTCCATAATGACATAATATGGCCCTTCAACTCATATTTTTAAAAAGATCCAACCGTTTAAAAATTTCGTATTTCGCCTTCTTTGCAGATTGCGAAAACGGGCACCTCAACACGATTTTTGTCGAATAAATCGAAAAGTATCACACCTAGCTAAAAAATAAAAATCTCCAAGGAAAAGTTCATAAAACGAGGAACAATTGGCTGTTTCTAAAATCTCCGTATCTTTTTGTTTTTTCGGAGGCATGGAGTTTTAAAAATGGCGTCAAACGTTTTTAAGTCAAAATACCTCTTTAAAAGTTAAATATCTCAGAAACTATGGCACTTGTGCCAAAAACGTTAAGAAACCAAATTAAAGATTATCGAATAAGCTAAGTACTTTTTTTCTTATTTCTTCTTCTGCTTAAAAAATAAAGAAGTTATGACCGATACCACGTGCGTCTTCGCATTTTTTCCTAAATATCTCTATATTTGTCACAATTATTATTTTCGGCAGTTTCCTGTTGAGTAGTCATAGAAAAAGTATAGTATTCTACTCGCGTGTAATGGCTATTACTCACTCGGATGAATTACAACGCCTTCGGCTCGTGCCGTAAACGACATCCTCTTGAGTAATAGCCATCATTACACGTTCGTTGAATAAAATACTATTACTAATAGATATTTGATAGTAATAATATATTACCCAATTGTGTTTCATGTAGATACTAGTGCAACAACATGGTTTTTAATGAATGACATACCGTACACAGGATTTTTATTTATTTTCTCTGTGCCCAAACTCCGTATACGGCACAATTACAAAAACTAACATTACCGAATTCAAGTGGCACACAAGCTGAAAATCAATTCGATTGAACCCATTGAAAATCAGATGTCTGAATTTCATCAGCCCTGACATCTAGCCGCTGCGGGATTGCGCGCGATTCCCGCGCGAATATATAAAATGAACAATACAAAGTATTTGGTCAGTAAATTAGGAATTCCCCACCAAAATAGTTCAAGCCTATTCAGAATTTTACCAGGATTCTGAAAATACAATAATATATTTAAAAATCAAGAAATACTTCAAAATGTGACATTTTACGTCTATATTAACTATACTGGGTGTCATTTTGGTACCTATAAAGACAAGGGGCAAAAGAGGGGGGGCTAGTGATATCGTTGTCACCCGGTATATTATTATTACAAGCTTTTATTTAACAAGTTTTGTATGTATGTTAGTTTGTACGTCAGTATGTTCACTTCAAATCTAGCAAGTCAATTTTGAACCACTTAACGATGGCCAATTGAGCTGAAATTTTGCATACACGTGTAGTTCTGGTGACAATACAATAATATGGTACCAAAAAGTGTGTTTTTCAGCTTTAATACTATGATCTGATTGGATAGTGTATTCATTCAAACGCTGTATTCTAAGAAATGGCGAAGGATTCGGTATTATTTTAAGTAAGGACGACGCAATTAATATAAAACTAATTAGGACGCAACTAAAAATTTAAAAATAAAAAGGGTGAAAAACTTTTAAACACAAGATTTTTTTATTATTTAGTTGTACTAAAACAAAAAAATAAGTTATAATAATAATAATAATAATAATAAGCAGGAGGGGCTGACTTTCATCAATCAAGCCTTTGGTGAGTAGCGCCACCACTTACTCCAGCTGGGGGTGCAAAATCGAACCGGCAGCCCTAGTGCACCCGGGAGGGGAAAGCTCCTTCCCCTCTGGTGTCGGTCGTGGGCTTGATGGGCTAACCACCCACAAGCCCTAACTTCTGGTTCCCGCAGGCAGAAGACAGGTCCCCCACAATCGACCCCATCCGGATAGGGGTCAAGGGCAAGGTGGTGGGGCCCAACCGGATCGGGCGCCCGTTGACGACGAACGCCATGAACTAGGACGCTTTGAGTAGACAGATGAGCTAAGGGACGACCTTCTGCATTGCTACGAAAGCAGTGAACCCGCACGAAGGGGATACATGGGGCACAACGCCTTCACGCCACAAAACCTGCGTGATTATGTATCCCACCTTCGTCGCAGGGGCTACGTGAGAGCTGCTCCTCAGCCGGTGAATGAGGTGGCCGAAGGTCTACCGAATGAACCGGTTGAGTATGCAGTCCCTGACGTTCCACCAATACCAGAGGGCCTCAGTACCAGACGGGGGTTACACTACATAAAAGCCCCCGGGCCACAAGACCTGGCCAGAGTGGATGAAGAACTTCGTGAAGCGCTTCCAGAACGGGCTGACATCTGGGACATAAACTGTGCCGTGTATGCTGCTGCTCAATGCTTTTCTCAGGTGGAGAGGCGTAATACTGCCTCCCCACAGGAGAGAGCGAGGCGGCGCATACAAAAGATGGAAGCCAAAATCCGGTCGGCGAGGCAACACGCATCCCGTATCCAATGTGTGATGGACTATATGGCGGCCAATAGACCGTTCACGCCTAAAGTGTGTCGAATAGCCGCCAACTTAAGACGCGTCCATCACACACTCAATGAGGCAGTGCTGCGAACCACCAAACAGCACTGTCTCGACAGGATACGGATGCTAGTGTCTTGTGAGAAGTCACTAGTGAGGCGGGCGAGGGGGCTAGCGGAAAATCAACTTTTCCGCAAAAAGCCCTCGCGCCTTTTCGAACCGCCTCAGCGTGTTGCTGAAAATCCGCCGACTGCAGATCAGGTGCAAAACTTCCGGAAAACGTTATACGAACAGAAGCTTCCACTCAACAGAGACTCTCCAGCCCTGGCACACTTTGAAACCTTTTGCCAAAGGTTTCAGCAACCACAACACCTGTGCCAACCAATAACCTCAGAAGAGGTTCGAAGAGCTCTTGAGGGCTCTAAGAACTTTGCTGCTCCAGGTCCCGATTAGATCAATAACTTTTGGTGGAAAAAATTATCCAGTACCCACCACCATTTAGCCAGAATTTTCAATTCATGGCTAAATGGGGAGCAGCAAATTCCTTCTTGAGTTGTCGAGGGGCGGACAGTGCTGATCCCGAAGAACGGAGATTTGTCTAACCCAAAGAACTACCGGCCGATAACCTGTTTAAACGCATGTTACAAGGTGTTTACGCGCATCTTGTACATGCGAGTGCTCCATGCAATTGAACCGGTTTACGAGCGGATATATGAGCAACGAGGGTCAAAGAGAGGTGTCGCTGGCTGCAAGGAGAACCTGCTGATTGACAGGTGTGTCACGCAGGACTCCATGCAGTATAAGCGTAACCTCTCCATGGCCTGGATGGACTACCGCAAGGCATTTGACATGACATCGCACGAGCTTATTGTACACTTGCTCCGATGTCTTGCGGTACCTGGTCCCGTAGTGAGATGCATCGAAGAACTGATGCCGCTCTGGAGGACTCGCTTTACCATTACATCGAGTAATGATAGAGTCCAGACGGAGTTGGTAACATTCAGAAAGGGAGTATTTCAGGGAGACTCCCTCAGCCCCCTTCTATTTTGCATCTCACTACTGCCATTATCCGTTTCACTCCGGAAAACCCGTGGATACAACTGCGGTACCCCTGGCGATAGGAGGCATAAGGTCACCCATCTGTTTTATATGGATGACCTTAAACTTTATGCCTCCGGAGAGAGGGACCTACACCAGTCCCTCAGGGTGGTACAGGAGTACACGCAGGCTGTCGGCATGGAGTTCGGGTTAGACAAATGTGCACTGGTCCATCTCAAGAGAGGACGATGCGGGAACTACGGAGAGGACGCGCAGCTCGTGGACGGAAGCATCTTACATCATTTAGATGCCGGAGAGTCGTACACTTACTTGGGTCTCGAGCAACGCTCCACCCAAGAAGTGAGTGTAGTGAAAAACGCTCTCCGTGGCAAGTATCAGCACCGACTCCGACAGATCTGGTTCTTCAGAGCTGTCGGGAAAGAACAAGGTGTCTGCTACCAACACGCTTGCCGTTCCGATCCTTCTCTACTCCTTTGGAGTAGTGAAGAAGATGATGCATCTCAATAGGAGTTTGCATCCTAAATCGTCCGTTCCACGGCTATACCTCCCACGACATCGAGGAGGCCGTGGACTCTTGAGTTTGGAGAGTCTCCATAATAGGATGGTTCTGGATGGAGCCTGTAGAGTTCGGATCCCCTCCTCTGCATGGTCCGAGACCATGAAAATGCAGGGGTAGGAGCCTTTCTGTTTAAGGCAGCACAGAGAGCAGCCAATGAACTTGGTCTCTCCTTCGACGTCGAGCGGGTAAATCGCGACTCTGTCACCGAGTTGGAACCTGCTCGGCGAAAAGCCCAAATTAAAGCTGCAGAACACAACAACTTTCTGCAGCTGCACACGGATAAGCCAATGCATGGAGTTTTCTATAAAAATATAGAAAAACTTGGCTTATCCGAAAGGCTGACCTTTGCCTTCTTAAGGTCAGCCGGGCTGAAGTCTGAGACCGAGGGATTCATAATGGCTTGCCAGGATGGTGTATTTAACACCCTCGTCTATCGTAGTCGTGTCATGGGTATAGAGGTCCCTGATGTCAGCTGCAGGGCCTGCCGCAGGGCGCCAGAGACTCTTATGCACTTGCTGTCGGCTTGCCCGACATATCCAGTCTCGGCCTATATCCGCAGACACGGCGGAGTATTACGAGTGCTTTATTACCATGTAATGCACTCGTATGGGATAGACGAAACACCAGTGCTGCCTTATGCTCCGAGGTATATTGAGTCCGTTGTGGGAAATCAGAAGTGTCTAATTTATTGGAACTACTCTTTTCCCACCGTCAGGCAAATACAAGCCAACAAGCCTGACGTAGCCCTCCTCGACCATCAACTCAAGACAATGTTTGTCGTGGAGTTCTCGGCTCCCGCGGAGAACAACACTGTCTTGAAGGAGGAGGAAAAACGGACAAAATATCGAGATCTGCTCTTCGAACCCCGCAGACTGTATCCAGACCATACTGTTAAGATAGTGGTACTGATTATAGGGACCCTCGTTGGAACGAGACACACACTGCTTCGGCAGAGGTCTTAGCCGGCAGAATGCAGAAGGCCGTCATCCTCGGTTCATTACGTCTGCTCAGGGCACACGATTCCCGGACCCAGTAGTCACTTACCCCACGGGTGTGGGGAGTGGCTGCCGGTACTACCAGCTCCCCTCTGTGAGGGTCGGAGCCACAGAGAAGGGTGACTGGTTTTTAACAAAAATAATAATAATAATAATAATAATAATATTTGTTTCAAAATGGGTTTTACATGTTACAATGTTTTTTTTAATAGTATATATTGGAGCTAAGTATGCATTAACATGGGTTTTACATTTGGGATAAATGTTAAGTAAGCCCCACCGTAAGTTGTTAAAAACTTGAGTGCGGATGTTGTTTGAATTGTCCTACATATGTACATTAGATTTGACCCAAAAAAAAAGCTTGTCATATTTTATGCCTCATCCTGTAAAAATGTTCCTTTTTATGTAAAAGAAAAAATGCTCGTTTGATTAAAAAAAAATGAATTTCAAAATGTTCTACCACGCGATAAAGTACTTTATTTCAATCATTTTGCGTAATCTACAAAAATTGGGCTGCGCGCTTCATCTAATATATGTTTATTAGTGCCAAAGTGGTGTTTCACTTTAGATTTTATATAAATAATTTAAAATTATCGAGTAAATTTTTTTTGTAAGAAACCAGAAGAAAAAATCTACTTTAAAGTGTTAAAAAATGGACACAAGGAAAGACTCAAACAAATTTGCTTTAGGCCTGCCGAAAATACTTTTTAAATATGTTCCAAAACTTATCTAAACCAAAATTTACTATAATTACTTGTAAGCGAGCAGAAGCTAGAGTGCGAAAACTAAAGTTTTCAGGGTGTACTTCACAATTTTACTAATAAAATCATTAATATCATTAAAATTGTAAATAACAAATGAAGTTACTTAAATAATATTTTTTTTCGAGGAAAATTATATTAAATTTAGAAAATATTGTTTTTTGAGGTCCCGGGTTTTTAGGTTAGGCTCGAATTTATTTAACTTATTCACCATTGTAAATAATTAATGGCAATTTAATTTTTTAATTTATTTATTATATTTTTTTTGTTTTTTTAGATTTTTTTGTTTCTACACTTTGTGTTAATAGTAAAGCTTGTTTTTGTTCTATATCTATTGTAATAACATTATTAAATCGAGAAGTCAACGCAATTTGACGTTCAGCAGAATCATTGACAACTTGAAGGTTTATGCATACATTTTTTTCCACACACATAATGATGGTCTGAATAACAAAATTATAAAAATAAAAATGATACAAAATTTAAAAAAAGAAAATTAACAGGAGCCGCAATGTAATGTTAGATCTTATGTAGATCCAAAAAAAAAGTGTTCCGGGTATTTGTTTCTCCGATTGTGAATCAAAGAAAAGTTTAAATTTTTTAAAATTACAAATGTAAACGTTGACTTTTTAAAGAAAAATCCAAATCTATGGAATTCGGAAAAAAATGTATGCATAAACCTTAAAGTTGTCAGTGATTCTGCTGAACGTCAAATTGCGTTGACTTCTCGATTTAATAATGTTATTACAATAGATGAAGAACGAAAACAAGCTTTACTGTTAACTCAAAGTGCAGAAACAAAGAAATGTACAAAAACAAAAAAAAATTAATAAACAAATTAAAATATTAAATTGTTATTAATTATTTACAATGGTGAATAAGTTAAATAAATTCGAGCCTAATCTTAAAAATAAAAAACAATATTTTCTAAATTTAATATAATTTTGCAAGCAAAAAAAATATTTAAGTAACTTCTTTAGTTGGGGACACTCGGATTGCGCACACATTAATGAGGGTCACATTCGAATTGCACTCATATTAAAATCAGGTACTTTATTCCTATACTGAACTGCGCTCACTGCTCCCAGATATTAAAAGGAAATAACTAAATATTGTCTAAATGTTGGTTGTGGCATTTTCTTAATTTTTCTGTGTTTCTTACTGAATACAGAAAAATTAAGGAATAACTAACAAACTAACAAACAAACTGACTAACGAAGATTTTATGAGCGAAAAACGACAAGACAGTCGAGTGGATCAGTTCATACATTTTTTAGTGGAAAATTATATCGAAAGTGACTCTCTATTTCCACCGATAATATGGGCTACAAAAACAGCAAGTATTTTAAGGACCACAAATGCATGTGAATCATTTCATTCAAAGTGAACCGGACCTAACTTAATCAATATGGCGTATCCAATATGGCGGATCCAACATGGTGGATGCAATTTGAACCCTGCCTATCACCCATGTCTAACTCTGTGAGATAAACAATCATTATAAACAACATTGTTTTACATATGAGAATAGATACCACAAGTCATAACAGACATTACTATATGTTTTGCTCGGTCTCCCTTTATGCTACGTCTAACAGCATCACGTCTTTTATCGCGGTTGCTTGTTAAGCGTACGATCTCAATAAAATTTAATATTTTTATGTTGTTATGACCGTCTAATGTTTACTTTTTTTTTAAATATATCCAACCAATAAACAATAATTATACGAAGCGTTGTTTTACATATTAGATAAATTTGGAAAATACCGCTGCCCAAGGAATCACTACTTTCACATCCAAGTCTCTTACAACAAAATACCATATTTGCACTCCACTATGTGGAAACAATTATTTATGGAACTTTAATGGTATAATATTTGAAAACCCCATAAAATTATATGCCACATCTGTAATAGACGTGGGGGTGAATGAAGTGAAAAAAATTCTTGATGACTTTGGCTCTTGTACACACACTAAATCACACTATTTTTTCACCACCTTTAATAATAGGGTGGGGGTGGTAATTACCTACTTACCCCCGTTTACCTCAATTTACCCTTCAACTCTGCAACGGAATAAGATCAAAATATAATCTCGTTCCAGATCTCGTTAAAAAACATACGTGTGCCATATTTTAAGTGAATATCTTAAACGGTTCCAGAGTAATCGTGAGCACCAAAACGATACAAGACTAACATACAGACCGACGCAACAGACAAATTTATTTTGCTTAGACTTAAAATATTGACGTTTCCTGATCTTCTAAGCCTATCTAAACAATGAAAATTTCATATACTTCAACTTAATGTCGAACTAATACGCAAAAAATCGTTGTGTGCCGTAAACTACACGATAGAAGTAAAGCCTCTACTACAAGCATTTTCTTCGAGGAAACCTACTACGCATCCATACTACTCAAGGTAACCCACTGTGCATCCAATTTACTCGAGTAAGTAAGTAAGTAAGTACTTGATGTAACCTACTGCGATCTATAATACCCGAAAAAAGTTACTGCGCATCCAAAATATTCGAGGAAAGCCACTGCGCATCATAATACTCGGGGAAACCTACTGCGCATCCATAACAGTAGTCGAGGAAAGCCATTGCGCATCCATACTACTCAAGGTAACTTTGACAACATAATATTTGAAATCGTCTACCCCAAAAACCTATAAAACGATATGCTACATCGGTAGTGGGGGTGAGGGTGGTGGTAGAGGGTTGGTAGTGGGGGTGGATGAAGTAAAATAATATTTTGAAGTTTTTGGTTCTTGTACACACACTAAATCACATTTTTTTCATCCCCTTTAATAAGGGGGTGGGGATGATAATGGGAGTGGCTAATGCCAAACATTTTTTTTAGACCTTAGCTTCTCTTTTGTATACTAAATACCCATTTTATGGACTCTGACCTGCTTGATTTATCCATTTACCCCAAATTTTCCCCAATTTACCCCCCAACCCTTCGACGGAACAAGATGAAAATATAATCCAGTTCCAGATCTCATTAAAGTACATATGTGTACCAAATTTCAAGTCAATATCTTAAACGGTTCCAGAGTAAACGTGCGCACAAGAAAAAGTTACAGACAGACCGATAGACAGACAGAATTTTTTTTCCGCTCAAACTTAAAATCTCGACGTTTCATGACATTTTAAGCCTATTTGAACAATAAAAATTTTTTAAAATTTTTTTGTCGAAAATGTGAAATCTATAACTGAACCAAAGTGAGCGCAGTTCGCGTGTCAAATTAGGAGTTCATTAGGGATATGAGCGCAATTCAGTGGCACCGCTTTAGTAATTTACAATTTTAATGATACTTTTTTGGTGCTTTTATTAGTAAAATTGTGAAATACACCCTAAAAACTTTAGTTTTCGCACTCCAGTTTCTGCTCGCTTACATGTAATTATAGTAAACTTTGGTTTAGATAAGTTTTGGAACATATTGTAATACGTTGCAACCCCTAAAGATTTAAGGTTATGTTGGTTGCACTGAAAAGTAGGCACAGAATTCAGTAGTTCAGATGTCTGAATGCGGAAAGAACTTACTAGAAAGTCTAGAGTGATGACATATCTGTTCTGGAACTGTCTAGAGTATGGTGACGTCATCAGAGAAGCTTCGAGATCTGTCATCTTTAGGTATATAAAGCATGGAGTAAAGCAGAGTAGGAAGTTCAGTTTAGATAACAAGAGTAGTAAGATCAGAACAGAAGAGAGTAAAGTGATCAAGTAGTACACAGTGTGTTATTAATTAGCCAAGTAGTTATTGTTGTAATTAAGTAAGTTAATAAATTAGTGTTTAGTGTTACCCTGGTTCTTATAATTTCCGAATCCACGATACAGGATGTTTACAAAAAGGGTGTAAGCACGCCACAATTGGTGTCAGAAGCGGAATTATAACAGAAGATTTCTGGACTGTTCGAGAAGGTTTCTACAGTGTTCTTCTCGGGAATTAGTGGTGACACGGAGGATTAACTTACGGGACATTGTTTAAGGACTATTTTTGGACTCAAAACTGTGAAAAAGTGCGTTTTCGGGGAAGTGACAGAGACACTAAAAAAGACTCATTTGTGCTAGTGCGTGAAAATTACTAGAACTTTTCTATTTGGACATACGTGGAGATTAGTAAATTCTCTGAACTGGATAGTGACAAAAGACTCTGGATAAGACTTTTTCGTGCTATTTCGAGATTTTTCTGGAAAGTTCCATTACCGATATTGACGTGGCAGTTAAGTTTATTTTATTTTAATTTCATCGTATGCCCGTAACAACAAGAAGTATGGCATCCGATAAACAAATACAGGACTTATTCGAACAATTCCAAAAAATGATGGCGCAGCAACGGCAGGAAGAAAAAGGAAGAGCAGGAAAAACGACGTCAGGATGAAGAAAGAAGACGTCAGAAAGAAAAAGAGGACGAAGAAAGAAGACGTCAAGAAGAGAAAGACGAATTCAGAAAAATTATGGAAGACCAAGATAGAAGACGTCAAGAAGAACAAGAAACAAGACGTCAAGTGGAGAAAGAAGAACAGGAGAGACGACGTCAAGAGGAAAAAGAGGAACAAGAAAGACGCCAAGAAGAATTAAGGAAAATTCTGAATGAACAAATGAAAATACAGCAGGACGCGATCATTTCTGCCAATGAAGAATTAAAGAGTCAAGTCAAAGAAGAGATAAACAAGGTAGAAGAAAAAGTAGGTGAAGTCGAGACAGAAGTCAGTCAAGTAAAAGGAGAAGTAACTGAAGTTAAAGAGAAAGTAAACAAGTTCGAAGAAGAAGTCAAAGGAGAAATAGACCGGTTTAAACGATAGTTGAGAGATAGAGGAAGCCAGCAGGTGGTATCATCAGGTCAGC
Organism: Rutpela maculata; assembly: GCA_936432065.2. Taxonomy (NCBI): domain Eukaryota; kingdom Metazoa; phylum Arthropoda; class Insecta; order Coleoptera; family Cerambycidae; genus Rutpela; species Rutpela maculata. Next base: position 9,829,444 of record OW386294.2, read on the forward strand.
GACTAAAGCCTCCTTTTTTTGACGGCCAAAGTTCCTGGACGACATACAAGAGGCAGTTTGAGGCAGCAGCATGTGCGAACAACTGGGATAATGAGGAAAAAGCCATGGCATTAGTTTTAGCACTAAAGGGCCAGGCATCGGAGTTACTTCAGACTATCCCAGTGGAAAAACAAAGGGATTTCAAAGTTTTGGAAACTGCATTGGACCTGAGATATGGCGACCAACACCTCGCCCAAGTATACCAGGCTCAACTGAAATCACGGACACAAAAGGCTGGGGAAAGCTTACAAGAATTCGAAGCTGCGATAGAGAGACTGGCACACCTGGCATATCCGAGTGCTCCAAGAGAATTCCAAGAACAATTAGCCGTCGGGGCCTTTTTAGATGGCATAAGGGACGAAGAGGTCAGGCGAGTTCTGAGGCTAACGCGGTACCAAAGTATTAGCGAGGCTCTGGTGCGTGCCCTCGAAGTAGAAGCTGCCTTTAAAGACACCCCACGGTCAGAAGTGCGTGTTGTGACTGTTGAAAAGGCACATGCGGATCAAGAGAACATGAGCACTATACTGAAGAACATGCAGAAAATGATGAGTCAATTACTGGCCAAGTCGGATTCTCAAATGAGACAGGACAAGCAACAAGGTGGAGCAAAACCAAACGGACGTATCCAGTGCTATCAGTGCGGCAAGTTAGGGCATATTAAGAGAGATTGTCGACAACAAAGCCCGGAGAAGGTAAATGCCGCAGTTGTCGAAGAGTCGTATTGGGACAAAAAGAATCTGGAGACTTTACTGAGAGACTTGCACAGAATGGTAAAGCAATTGCTGGAGAGTTTTTCAGGGAAGCAAAGCAAGCAACCAAGCAGTGGGGAGCCAAGTGGGGGTATTCGATGTTATAGCTGTGGAAAATTAGGGCATGTAAGACGAGATTGTCAACAGTGGAACATTGAGGTTGTACATGCCACTGGAGAAGTGCTGGCTGGTGGAAGCGATGCCCCCAGGGAAATAAAGGTTTGCCAGCTTCGAAGAATCCCAAGTAGTTTACCATCACAAGGTTGTGTAAGCGAAACGAAAGAGATTCCAGAGAATTGGACAAAGGAAGCTTTAAGACAAGAGCAACTGGACGATACAGAAATTGGACCTATGTTGAAAGCAGTAGAAAGAGGAACACGCCCAGAGTGGAAGGATGTTTCAGACAAAGGAGTAGGAGTGAAGGCTTTATGGTCACAATGGGGTTCACTTACGGTTGTAGACGGGCTGTTGAGGAGAGCATGGGAAAGCCCGGATGGGAAGCAGGTTGCCATGCGTTTAGTGATTCCCAGGTGTCGTGTACCAGAAGTACTCCAGAAAGCGCACAATGAAACATCCGGCGGACACCTTGGAGTAAACAAGACGTTGAGTAAAGTACGAGAACGATTCTATTGGGTCAATAGTCGCCAGGATGTGGAGGCTTGGTGTCGTAAATGCAAGAGTTGTGCTGCCAATAAGGAACCACTATCCGAGAGCAACTATGTGAATGAAAGTCGAAAACAGCCAAAGAATGACCGAGAACAGATTACCAAAACTGGTAACCGAATGAAGGCTCGTTATGATCGGAATGCCAGTACAAGAGGATTCAAGGTGGGAGATCAGGTCTGGCTGTACAACCCACAGCGGAAAGAATGGAAGTCCTCGAAGCTTCAACCACCTTGGGAAGGACCGTATTCAGTCATTACCCGAATTAATGATGTCGTCTATCGGATTCAACGAAGTAAAAAGTCCAAGATGAAGATCGTACACTTGGATAGACTGGCGAAGTATGTGAAGGAAACTGAATTGCCTGACCGGGACGTTCAGGCTTAAGGAGGGGGCAGTGTAATACGTTGCAACCCCTTAAGATTTAAGGTTATGTTGGTTGCACTGAAAAGTAGGCACAGAATTCAGCAGTTCGGATGTCTGAATGCGGAAAGAACTTACTAGAAAGTCTAGAGTGATGACATATCTGTTCTGGAACTGTCTAGAGTATGGTGACGTCATCAGAGAAGCTTCGAGATCTGTCATCTTTAGGTATATAAAGCATGGAGTAAAGCAGAGTAGGAAGTTCAGTTTAGATAACAAGAGTAGTAAGATCAGAACAGAAGAGAGTAAAGTGATCAAGTAGTACACAGTGTGTTATTAATTAGCCAAGTAGTTATTGTTGTAATTAAGTAAGTTAATAAATTAGTGTTTAGTGTTACCCTGGTTGTTATAATTTCCGAATCCACGATACAGGGTGTTTACAAAAAGGGTGTAAGCACGCCACAATATTTAAAAAGTATTTTCGGCATTTCTACAGCAGATTTATTTCAGTTTTTTCTTTTATACATTTTTTAACACTTTAAAGTAGATTTTTTCATCGGGTTTCTTAGACAAAAAATTTTACTGGATAATTTTCAATTATTTATATAAAATTTAAAGTAAAAAACCACTTTGATACTAAAAAACATGTATTAGAGCAGCCTATTTTTTTATAGATAACGCAAAATGATTGAAATAGCGTACTTTATAGCGTGGTAGCAACAAACGAGCATTTCTTCTTTTACATAAAAAGGAACATTTTTACATAAAACATGACAAGCTTTTTTTTGGGCTGATCTAATGTACATACATATTATTATATACTTATGTATGTTCAAAAGTATGATTATTTAATTAAGTAGTAGTGTAGTAGTAATTTTAGGTGTATTGAATTAAAGTTAAGTCAAGTGGCACAGTAATGTATATTTTTACCTGAAAAAAAAACTAGTTTCCATAGTTTTGATTTTGGTTAGTAATGTTTTTTTTTTATCGTGCTATAATTTGTCTAGTATCAGTGAATTTTTCTAGGTGGTTCTATTATCCATGCCTTTATAAGTGTTTTCAGGGTTGATTTGTTTTTACTTTGTTTTAGTTGCTCTTGAGCTATTGTATATAATCTAGGGGCTAGATATAAGAATGATTTTGTTCCAATCGTTTTCTGTGCCCTGGGGATATGTATCATGTTCTTATTTCGAGTTTCGTAGTCATATCTGTTATGTTGAATTAATCGTCTTAAAAGCTGGTCGAGTGAATAGAAAAAAAATACTTACTTAGGTACTTATCCTCTGTCAAAGAAAGTTAATGCCTGTATGAACTTCTCGCGTGCGACAGCCTCTTAAGACAATTCAGTACAACTTATTTTTTTCGTTTTGGTACACCTAAATAATAATAAAAGCTTGTTTTTAAAAGGTTTTTCTTATATTCAATTTTTTTTTCATTAAAATTATTTTCAGGGAGAGTAGTAATATTTTTATTTCATCTACTTAATCGCTACAGTAGTGTTTTTCTAATTGTGAATAATTTATCTTCATGACCATGGCTGAAAACAACAGAACCATCAGAGGAAAATAAGATTTAATCAAGCGTTTAAATCATGAATTAAACGATTTTAAAAAATATATGAATATTACTCGAAAAATTTTTTAATATTTATTCTCTTTCGAACTGGAAACTCCTGACACGGTATGTATTGGAATATTTTAATAATTAATTTCATTATTCTCCATCGGATATCCAAATTATCCAGAATTTTCTCGCCACTCTTTGTTCTTAGGCACTTTTGTTGCCTAGCTATTCATTTACGCAAAACCTGAAAGTACACGTGCGGAAAATTCAATATTGCCCCATAACTTTGAGAACAAGCAAAATATCATGAATTTTTAAAAGTAAACAATGCTCGATAAATCCGGCTCAGTTGATCACTTATCAATGACCAATGGCGTAGCAACAAAAAGTTTAGGTCGGTAAAAAGGTACGTGGTTCGGTAAAAAGCACTATCCAAGTTACCGAAATCTATAATTTCTATTCCCAACTAGTATACCGTGCGTGTAATTTCCCATTAGGCATGTACATTCACGTAGCGCGAGAGATTTGACAACACCGTCAGCCGTAAATTCGTCCGTCGATGGAGCATTCCAGCTCTGTTATTTCATTTCACCCAGCTGGCACGTGCGATATTGTAATTCTTCTCCCCATGCCTAGCCCGCGACTACACACACGGTATAACCTCCGATTAAAGAACTTGTATCTAGATACATAACAGGCTATCTTTTCACTATATACCTTGTTTGCTCCTAACATAGTCACATTATATGTCCATTAAAATGGATAGATGAACATCACATCCCATAGGCAACAGTGGCGTTGTGTGTGTAGAAAAATGTGTGTAGAATGGTAAATATTTTCATTAAAATGAATTATTGCAATTCCTGCATTACCGGCTCTTTATATAACGTGATGTAGGCATACGATGTTACAGTAAGATAAAACAGTAAGATAAATATGTATTGAAAGGATATTAAAATTTAATTGCTATTTACTTTATAACTGTAAACTGAACTTCATCATGTTACGACTATGGAACGATCGATTTTCTTCTTTTCTAAACTGCTTTCTGCAAACGGCACAGCACTTTACTATTTATTTGCACAAAATATATTGTCACTAAACTGTGTAAATATGAATAGAGAATATTATTTAGGTATTAAGCAAATCACAACTTAAAATAAAATTACTTTTTCACCAGTTTTTGGTCGGAGAACACGAAAAACATTTATTGACATTAATGGCCGAACTGTCAACTGAGATTATGATAATCGAACTGAAGCCGATCGTGCACGAGCGGCCGCGAATACGCCGATGGGCCAATCAGCAACTTATGGGAAGAAGTGCCTTAGATTGTGAGTCTTTCAGCGACAAATAAATCAATGCCATTATGTATCTAGATTATAAGTTCTTTAATCGGAGTATATAACCATCGCCATGAGCTACAGCAATATAAGTTGACTACACACTTGTTAAGCGTGTAAAAAATGTCGGCATCTTTGGCGGTGAAGGGCTGAAGACAACTTATACCTATAGTAGTAGGGTGCTCAAATATACGCATAATAATAGGTTATTACATTATGTCCGATGTACCCCAGGCAGCAAGGTGCCGTCATTATGATGTCGTTTTTTCGGCATTAATTACGTCAATTTCACCTTCAGTATGACGTAAAAATGACGTGGAAAAGACGGCACAATGTCACAAGCCAATGACGTATTGGTGATCAGTGAATTTTGCGATAAAGGATGCAAACCTCTCATTATTATATTTTTCCACAATTAATAATAAAGTTTTTGACGAAAAAAAACCGGAATGTGCAGGGATCGAACCGCCGACCTCTTGACTCGCAACCTAACACTTAACTCACTGAACCATTGAACATCTTTATTTAAATATGTTTAAAAGCTGTATACATAGTTAAAAATAGTAAAACAAAATTATTATTACTATGTGGCAAAAATTGAACTAGTCACTACCCAGGCAGCAAGGTGACGTCATTATGACGTCGTTTTTTCGGCATTAATTACGTCAATTTCACCCTCAGCATGACGTAAAAATGACGTGAAAAAGACGGCACAATGTCACAGCCCAATGACATCATATATATGACGCCAATATGACGTATTGGTTGTATTGGAATGTGCAGGGATCGAACCGCGGACCTCTTGACTCGTAACGTAATACTTAACTCACTGAACCATTGAACATCTTTATTTAAATACGTTTAAAAGCTGTATACCTAGTTAGAAATAGTAAAACAAAATTATTATTACTATGTGGAACTAGTCACTAAATACTTCTATTTATTTTTATTTCATAATGATTTATTTAAATTAAAATTTCAGGTTGCAAAATATATTCGGCAACAATATCAAAACATACTGATGTTTCTATATGTACGTTTTTATTGTAATAATATATATTGCTATTATGATTGGTCAAAGATCTCTCTCTATATATAGTGAATATGTGAATATATATAGTGAACCAAATGACCAATTTTGACGTCAGAATGACGTCATTTTAATGACGTCAAAATAATGACCTAAAAGAAACCTGTATTTGACGTCTTCATGATGACGTCAGAAGTACGTTTTAAATATCACGTCTCTGGTACGTCATTTATTGGGACAATGACGTCGACGACCAAAAATCACCTTTAAAAGACGTCATAATGACGTCACCCTGCTACGTGGGTAAATACTTCTATTTATTTTTATTTTATAATATTTATTTAAATTAAAATTTCAGGTTGCAAAATGTATTCGGCAACTATGTCAAAACATACTGATGTTTCTATATGTACGTTTTTATTGTAATAATATATTGCTATTATGATTGGTCAAAGATCTCTATATACATATATACATATATATATATATATATATATATATATATATATATATATATATATATATATATATATATATATATAGTGAATAAATGGATATATATAGTGAACCAAATGACCAATTTTGACGACAAAATGACGTCAAAATAATGACCTAAAAGAAACGTGTATTTGACGTCTTCATGATGACGTCAGAAATACGTTTTAAATATCACGTCTCTGGTACGTCATTTATTGGGACAATGACAAAATCACCTTTAAAAGACGTCATAATGACGTCACCCTGCTACCTGGGACTATTCACAGATCCCGTACGTTTATCAATTTTACTTAGGTAAATAGTAAGGTAGTTTTTCAAAGAGAAGGCTAATTTCTGTAGTACATTTTCTTAATTGTTGGTGAAGTAAGACGAAAAATTAAAATATTGCACAAAATTTGATTGACTGATTTACCAGCGTGCGGTAGGTATTGCTGCCACTCCCAGGTATACAGCTGGGCCTGCTACGTCCACGCTGGGTTGGACTAAGGCTATGCTTGTTGCCAGCAGCGAGGGCCACAAGGCGCATGGTAAAGGAATGTGGGATGGGAGGTGTAGGTATTTGTGAGATGCGTTACCACATTGTGTTCTGAGGGAGCGTTTAAGCTTCCTTTTTTATGTGTTTAGTTCTGGACTTCTGCCTATTCTGAGTCTTCTCATGAAATATGTTGAAGCGTTGTGTCGTAATAAGGAGTGTTTATGCTCCTCTTTTTGTGTTTCTACTTCTTCAAATCTTCTTTCTCTGAGTCTTCTGATTCCTCGGTTTCCGATTGTGGTATATTGCGGTTTCTTTGTGATGTTCATTTGTTGATCCTGATCTTCTAAATTGTTCTCCACTGTACCATGGTCTCCCTATTTTTAGTTTGTTGCTGTGCTAGCGCTTTCTGCAGTATATCAACAATACCTCATTGATTATTTCGGGTTTTATTTAAAATTAAATTCGCATGAATACTTTTAATAACTATGCAAGACTTCACCTGAAAATGTACCTAAGAAAATGTTATGTTATGTTACATACTTTAAGAGTAATGCATTTGATTATTACGGGTTTGATTTATATTAAATTTGTTTGAGTATTTTTATGAAAAATTGAATTATTTGAGAGTTAACATAAGAAATGTATATGACCTTACTTTACGAACAATACGTTATTGATCATTTCCGGTATAAATGAAATTAAATTCATTTGAATACTTTTACAATGATTAAAAAATAATTTACTTGGAGGTTTACACGGAGGATATTACGGTCATACTTCAAGAATTCATTTCGGCCATAAATTTATCGACAGATGTCGACCCTTCAAGGATTTGGACGTAGACACTTCAATGGATTTAGGCAGCAGACACTTGTAAATCATTAAAGACATAAATACACTTGGTACTTAGCTCTTATATATCCTTGTCTTTTATTGCCTGGTCCGGGGTTGTTTATATATTCGTTTCCTTAAGCTCGTTTCTTTATGCACCACACTAATCGGATTTGTCACTAACTTACTCTGTATTTGTTATTTTCAATATTAATTCTATTTCAACTTTGTTCTTTTGTTACGATATATCGATTTACGCGGCATTTTTTGAGCAACGGTTTACCTAAACTTTATCAAATTTAACGGAGTTTTATCCGTTTTTTCTCGAGTTTTAGGTGGGGGAGTTTCAGATGCACAACCGTTCACTTCGACCTATCCCACTCGACTTTCAATTAAAATATTGCACAAAATTTGAAAAAAAGCGATTTTTGTAATGGTAATTGAATCAATCGCGTTTGGTTAGGTGAGTACACTATTCACCAATAAAGAGAGTTATTTTTTTATTTTTTCAGAGTGATTAAATTCTTAGCGTAGGGTAGAGAACGCCCGGAAGAATTGGAAAAATCCCTTAGTTTCAAATCGTCCAAAATCGGACCCCATATGTAATAGTCAATTTTGTCACTCTTGGGCTCCTCTATTCGTTTTGAACCTCTATCAATGGAACACCCTGTATACAGGGTGTTTGTTTAACCAACGTATATTTGATAGGGGGTGGTAGATGCGGTGAGAGGTAGAAAACACGTTACAGCACCATTATTAAGGAAGGATGAGATGTATAACCCAAATTTTTGGCCGACGAGAGTAGGTATAAAAGATTTGATTTCACCAGACACAAAGATTATTTACACGAAAGTGGTGCAGATTTTTTAGTATAAATAAAAAACCAAAAACGCACAACAATTACAACAAACAAGTGAAGTGAACGGGGCTCTCAGCTGATTAGTGTCATCCATCAATATGTTCTATCAATAGGGAACTGCATGAATGAACTGAACACGTTTCTAAAACAAAACAGTGAATGTATAACAGAGCATTCGAAAACCGACCATCAATTAACAGCTCATGGAGTGGATGGATTTAAGCTAAATGCAAGTTTATGTAGGGAGGAAAACAAGCATGGTGAAAGTGCAGTGTATGTGAAATGTGGTTTACCAGACAAAGAAATTCCAAAAGTTATAAGCATGTCAATAGCAGGTGAATTTGAATGTGCAGCAGTGGACATTAGAGTAGGCAATACAAAAGTAATTGTATCATCGAGCTACAGACCTCCAGATATGAGTGTATGTATAAGTAAAATGAAGGAACTGTTATCTATGTCCTTATATAAAGATGCAATAGGAGGAGATTTTAACATGGAAATGTATAGGGACAACAAAATCATCATTAATGAATTCGTTTAATTTGTATGCAGATGTAAATGAATATACCAGAATAATACATACTAGTAAGTCATGTACAGATAATATATTCTCAAACTTACAATGTCCATTTGATGCTAAAGTGGTACATTCACTAATCTCCGATCATACGGCACAAAAATTAACCTTTTGCAAATAAAGCTAAACAACAAATATTGAAAAAAATTTTCAGCGAAAAAAATAAAGAACATTTTATTATTAACACAGCCACACAATTTTTTTTCTGATCTGAGGGTCTGACCATAGTGCAGGCAAATCCAGTTTTGAGTATGAACTATCTGGGGACAGCTATTTCTTTATCGAAATGGATAGCTTTATTCATGTAGAATGAGGATATAAAAGTCCTGAAAAATCCCAATGTGAGCTAAAGCCACCATTTAGAAAAAATGGCCGCCAGAACCGTTCCTTTTTTCCTCTTTTAGAAGGACATATCTCAGTAACCATTGCTCCGATTTTAGATTTCTTTTTTTTGTTCTATTCCCCTTTTTATGTACAACCGAAAGTGTTATTACATCTTTGGGCATAAAATAGAAGATAACTGAAGAAAATAAGACTGGAGTTCTTGGAAATATACATACACAAGGTGTCCAGTTAGTGCTTCCTCGGAAGATTGTACAAAAACGGGTAACTTTATAAAAAAACTTTTTAAACAAAACTTTCAATGTTTCATCTCTACTACAACGTGAAATTATTTTCAGTTATACAAGGTGTCACAAAAAAGAGTTACACAAGAATGTATAATTTTTTTAACGGAATGCCCTCTAATTTTGGCGCCAGTTAAGCCTCTAAGGGTCCTGAATTACATCCTAAAATTTTTTGCCAATCGTATGCAGCGTTGCCAAGTTATAATTTTTTTCCTGTTTTTTTGGCAAATTACAAACATTTTTTAACTACCATATCTCCGCGATCTAGTAATTGTTTTTTCTAAAAATGTAGAGTGTTATTCAATGATGATACATTTACTGAAAAACATTTTTGAAATAAATTATTATTATACCGGGTGTCCAAAATATTTGTTTACATTTCTTGTTACTTAATTATTATTTTTCTCAAATTTTTTAAATGGAATGCCTATATTTTTTACATGGATGAATAAAGCATAAAATTCCCCACATTCTAATATTACACACTTAATTTTTATTTCAAACAGTTTTTGAGATATGATTATTTCAAATAAGTTTTGCGTAAATTGAGGTGCTTTTTATTTTAGCATTAAAATCTAGTATGGCTTTGGTCTTTTGTTTTGCGTTTGTTTTTCACTCTATGACATTTCTCTAATGTGTTTAAGATTATCGTGATTAAGTTGAATTAATATTGTTAATATTTAAAAATACGAATTATAATTATTGTCAATAAGATTTAATATCTATGGTAAATGTTATGTTATTGGTGAATGTGATGGAAATTGTTTATTGGCATCAAGAATGTATGGTCAAAAATATCCCTATAGAAGATGTCCTGATGTGAGGTCTCTAGAAAATTTTGAAAGAACGTTTTGAACGTACTGGAAATTTTGCATATGAAAAGAAGGCGAGACGACGAAATGTATTGTAATGAAGAAAATGAGCTGGCTATAACTTAGCGGTAATCGAAAATCCTACGGCAAGTGTTCGGAAGTTAAGTAGGGATTTAGAGGTCACTGAATCTAGTGTTTCCCTATGTCTTCGTAAAAATAAGTTTCACCCCTATCGAGCTTAGCTGCATCAAGAGCTTTGGGATGTGGATTTAAATCGTAGATTAAATTTTTGCCAGTGGGCTCAAAACCAAATTGGAGAAAATTAAGAATTTTTCAAAGTATTGTTCACGGATGAATCAACGTTTCATCGCCACGGATTTGTGAATAGGCACAATTTCCATTATTATGCCAGAGAAAACCCTCATATTGCACAGAAAAATCAGAACCAGAGTTTAAATGTAAGGGGAGGAATTGTACATGATTATGTTATTCATCCTCGCTTTTTGAGGGAAATGTGAATGGAGCAGTCTTCTTAGATTTTATGCAAAATACGTTTCCACAAATAATCGAGCATATTCCCGATTACATTACAAATAATATGTGATTACAACTTAAAGGTGCACCACCACATTTTAGTAGAAATGTTCGTCAGGCCATTAGTAATCAGTTTCCTGAAAGGTGGATAGGAAGAGGAGGTCCAATATTTTAATAAACTGTTAAATAATATCTAATTTATTATTTTATTAAATTATGTTTGGTCTTATTACATGGCCGCCTAAGTCACCCGACCTCACTTCAGTGGGTTTTTTTCTTTCGGGATTTGTGAAGTCAGACGTTTATAAAGTAGAACCAACGACTCGAGAAGATATGATGGAAAGGATTCGTCGGTGTTTCAATCGTATAAATGTTGATATGTTACACTGTGTAAGGCGCTCATTTATCAAGAGACCTCAGTGTTACCTGAATCAAAATGGTGGACATTTTGAGCAGTTGTTAAGTTAGTTTCAATATCGTGAAAAAAAAATTATTGCTCAAGAACCGTTCATAAAAGAAAGTGTACGATATCAAAATGTGAGAAATTGTAAGCGTTACTCATCTATTTAAAAAAATTATAGGCATTCCATTTAAAAAAACTGAAAAAAATGTAAAACAAAATATAGATTTTAATACTAAAATAAAGAGCACCTTAATTTACGCAAAATTTATTTGATATAATCATATCTCAAAAAATGTTTGAAATAGAAATAAAGAGATATTAAAATGTGAGGAATTGTAATGTTTTATTCATTCATGTAAAAAAAGTATACCTAGGCATTCCATTTAAAAAAAATGAGAAAAATAATAATTAAATATCAAGAAATGTACGCAAATATTTTGGACACCCGATATACTAAAGATTTATTTCAAAAATGTTTTTCAGTAAATACATCATTATCAAACAAGATCCCACATTTTTAGAAATAACGATTAATAAATCGCGGAGATATGCCAATCAAAAATGTTTGTAAACTGCCCAAAAAAAAAAAACAGAAAAAAATAACTTGGCAAAATATTTTAGGGTGTAATACAGGTCCCTTGGAGGCTTAACTGGCGTTAAGGAAATACAGGCTGTTCTATTTAAAAAATATATACTTTCTTGTGTGACTCGTTTTTGTGACACCTTATATAATTGAAAATAATTTTAAGTTGTAGTAGAGACGAAACATTGAAAGTTTTGTTAAGAAAGTTTTTTTATAGTTAGCCGTTTTGCACAATCTTCCGAGAGAACACACTGACTGGACACCCTTTGTACCTTAATGTACATTCTTGAAAATGATTACAATTTTATATATAAATAACTATTACTCCGTTAATATTTGAGTTAGTAACATCGGCCAAAAAACAAATGAAAGCTAATTATGTGCTCTAGAACTTTTATTAAAACTATTTTTTCAAAAATTGACTAGAAATTTCAGTACACACGTCTCTAGTTTACAAAAGTTTAAATTCCCGAAATATTCAAATTATTTTTTAATTTCCTAAGTTTATCGTTTAATTTATCGTAAAATATGTAATCATACTTTCGGTAAAATGTGAAGTGAGGAATGGAACAAAAAAAAGAAATCTAAAATCGGACCAACGGTTACTAAGATATATGATTTTAAAGAAAATGTCTCTGGCGGTCATTTTTTCTAAATGGCGGCTTTAGCTCACGTCGGGATTTTTTGCGACTTTATGTACTTATCCTACATTAATAGAGCTATCCATTGCGATAAACAAATAACTGTCCCCAACTAGTTCACGCCAAACTCATTTTACACTGAGATCTGCCTGGTCTACCATGTTTACTACATGTTTTTGGGGTCGCTGAATCCGAATCCGAGGTTTATTTAACCTAGAGCATTGATAATACCGATATAATTTTGTCATAGAGAATGCTGAAAGCGTGTTGCTTGGTAATAGGCCGAGGCCGTAGGCCGAGGGCTATTACCTTTAAGCAACACTCTTGAAGCATTCTCTACGACAAAATTTTGAGTACTTATCAATGCTCGAGGTGTATTCGGTAAGATAATTTTTTACTCTGCATTCAATTCGTATTTTCTGATTGAACAAACTCCTAAAAACATTTTCCACGTATCCTTTTTACTTTTAATGGTGTTTTGGGTGCAATTTCTAATACGATTTGATTAATTGAATCGTGTGACATTTTTATAAATTGATTTTCAATTTGACATTTGTTGAATTTTAATCTGACATTTGAACATATCACGTGTGCCTTGCCTGATAACATCACATGTAGTGGTGTTATCGCTATAATCTTTTACTGATTGGATGAATTTTGACACATGACATGAAATGCAATATTTTGATTGGTAATACATTTAGTAAAAAATTATCTCAATAATTACTTAAGCGATTTATCCGAGTAATAGTCATATGATGGTATATATATATATATATATATATATATATATATATATATATATATATATATATATATATATATATATATATGGTTAACAAAAAAAAATGTCTTAAAATCTTATATAGAGGCTGTAATTTAAAAAGATATTTACAAAAACTAATTATTTCCAAGGATTTATTAATTATTTTTTTAAAAATAACGCAATAAATAACAATCGTTAGAAAAATATTCTATTAACAAAAATCTTGCTGGATTTCTCATTTACATTACAAAATTTTAATTTTTCAAATTGCATGATAAATTACTAAATTATTGCTATTTTACTACGCCCAAGTGCCTGACCGTCACATCTTTCGGGCGTGTGTTCATAATATTCTGTTGTTTGGTTTCGCTTCGTATTTTACTTGATACCTATGTGTGATAACTAATAACAGTAACAGAATTAAGTGCTGTTGGAGTTAATTTAATGAGACAATCGTTGAATCATATGCCACTCTAAAAAAAGGCGAAAATGTTAGTAAAGCGACAGAAAGTGGATTATGATGTATCAAAGAATCATTTTATACACGTAAAAAGTATTTGGATTCCTCATCGCGGGTTTTATTTGATCGACTTGGCGTGAGCATTTGAAAAATTCTGAAAATTATAAAAATTTTCAAAATATGTAATAATATAAGAAGTATGGAATATAATAAGATAGAACTTCTAAATAATTGGTGTTCTAAAATGATAAACAGAAAAGTTACAGAAGTTTTCAAAAATTATAGAGACAAAGAAATGGATAAAAAAATGTAGCTCCAAAACGGCTGGTATTTACAAAATTTTTTACATAGTCAAAATTATTCACAATTTATCCATTGATCGTATGAATCATGTTTCAAGGTTCCAGCCATCGAAAAATAATTTCTCACCGCAGCGTCATCTCTGTGCACTGCGAAGGAACAATTCTAACTGCAGTTATTTAAAACCTTTTTTGGTGTCAATTATCCGCGATTTACAAATTTTAAGTATCTTTATTATTTTACGAGATAATGACCCGGGGACTTTTAGCTGAAACACCCTGTATACTGTATTTAAAATGTTCATGTTTTTAGGGTTCTGTATCTTAAAAAATAAAAAAAGGAACCCTTATGGAAAGACTTCGTTATGAAGCTTGCTTACCCGCACTTAGTTTAAGAGTCAGAATCACAAATATATTTTATTTTTGTAGGACAAAATATTGAGGAAAAATTTTTTTTTCATCCAGTCAAACGGGATATCGTATGAAAGAGCGCTCGTTACAGACACAAGATACAGATAGCAAACTATATCCCCCCTTATCACCAAACTTCGGGGACCAAAAAAATTAAAAATGTTTACACTCATAAAAGGTCTAGCAAAGATTACAGGAAAAATAGAGCCATATCCCTAACACTTATAATAGTTTTCTAGAAAAAAAACTATAATTTCAAATCCTCTCTGAACTTCGTGGACCAAAAAATTTGAAAATATTCACAATGGTACCGAATTTATTATAGGTTTTAAAGAAAAAAAACCTGTAAACACAGTGTCAACTCATATACACGCCAAGTTAAAGTGTACTAAACTTTAACTTACTTATTTGCTTTTTTCTTAAAAATTGTGTTTTATAATACGTATTTACTTCATAAAGATGCTTTACTAGAGGACTTTGTATTTCATTTGACTTCTAGAGCTATTAGGATACCTTATTTTCGTAAATCGGTTCATTTTTATTGAGATGCAATGAGGCTACCAGCGCGAAAACGGCCTAACCCACAGAATTGTGGGTTAGACCGATTACGCGCATGACATGTTGCCCTAATTACTTAAAGTAAAGTGAAACTAGTGGCACCATCTTTTTAATAGTGGGCAAAGGTCGCTTAGGCCGTTTCACATTATAAATGTATATACTTAGGCAGCAAGTTGAGCCGAAAAACTCAAACGTCATAAAATGTGGCTTAGGCCGTTTTCGCGCTGGTAGCCTCAAATCATACCTGCTTTTGCCAAGTCACGCAGCGCCTCTCAGTAAATTTGCTACAACTTATTCAATTTTAATCCGATTCTAAAAATTCAAAATTCGTAATGTAGCTGAAAAACGCAGCAATATTTTCAATACTATAATATTTTTCAGATGCTTGTTATTTTTAATAAATCTTTGAAAATAATTATTTTTTATAAATATCTTTTTAAACTAAAATCTGCATATAAGATTATAAGACGTTTTCTGTTTAGTATTTAAATATACTAGCATGTGACACCTTTCTCGCATAAATCGGTTAGGTACTTATTGAGATAATTGGCAAAATCTGACATCAAGAGCCGCCATGTTTGTGATGTCATAACTATTCACTCCACCAGTTGAGAAAGCGACAACAGGCTTTTTGCTGTCCAGGAGACCATGTTGATTACTATGATACCACTTGTCGGCATAAAACTACTCAGTCCTGCGAAATTAATTTTAATTCATTTGGCCTCTCTACGAACGTAAATTTTCGGCACATCTCTCCCTACGTATTGTTTAATTTCCAACTATGAGGCCCGCAACACTTTTTAATTAACAAAAAGGTTATTTTGCACGGTACATTTTTTTATTATTAGAAATTTCAAATAATTCTTGCTCATTTTAAGTTCTGAATGAAACCAGAGCCTTTGTAACAGTTAATTGAAATATGTTGCGTTGGCTATATTTGATTTTTCCGTATATTGACTGAACTGTATATTTAATTGCTCATCACATGTTTTCAAACAGAAGATTTTCCTGAAACAATAGTAATATCCGTAGTGCAAAAGAGGAAATTTCTTTTTCTAAATTATTTATTTTTAGTATTACATTATTGTCCTTTTTAGATACCATAGAAATAATGAAGTGCCTTTGATTAATTGCCAAGATGCAATTTTCTTTTATACCCTTGATGAACAGAAAACTTATAAAACAAGTTAAGTAGTTTGCGGTAAAGGCTGATTTCCTACATCACTGCCTGTAAAATTCTCCTTCTAGATAACATTAACAAGAAATTAAATTACACGATAACACTCTTAACATGTTAAAGCCAGAGAAATAGTGAATAAAGGTAAAAATTGTTGACCCAATAAAATTATTCCTTTCAATACGCTGGTTTTTGTGAGGAGACTTAAAAAATTCTTTTGAACGAATATTCATGAAAACTGATGTTTTCATTACAAATAGTTTATAAATAAGAATTCTCTACATTCTCTGCTTTTTAAAATGGTTTGATACGAACTTAACCCTCTTTTATGCTACCCTTAATTTCTTTCAAACTTAATATTACATCATCTCGATTTATTAAAGGAGAAAATAACCTTGTAAGTTACAGATAGTATAAAACTGATTATTTCTCTTAGATGTAAAAATAATACCGATAGTCGAATAAAACTGCTTTTCCAAAGATTGCTTGAGAGGAGGCGGGCAATTTTTTTTGTGTAAATTTTTCAAAAATGTAATATGGTGGCAACCTGGCGTTATTAATGAAACTGATGCCAAACGACTTATTAAGATAACTAACAAAATGTGTTTTCTTATTACGGGGACGGTAGCTCAGTGGTTTAGCGCGTCTAGCTTGCTTACTGACGTGCCTAGCGAAGCAGGTTGAATCTCTGCTCATCGCGAAATAATTTTAATTATAAAATTATCCCCAAGAAGTGGTTCGGACTCCACTATAACCTGTAGGGCCTCGTTTCTCTTTACCTAACATAAAATCATTCTGGATTTTCAAGGAGTTACTTCGGTGACTTGAGAAGCGGTTAAGAAAACAAACATTTTTATTGGTTTTTAACTAAATTTAACATACTTTTAATTTGTCACAAAATTGGATACATTTTAGATAGTATTTAAAATGTCCAAAGTTTTCATAAATTTTCGCGAAAATTTTGAATTAGAATCACTAAATGCTAACATTAAAGTGTGTCTTGTAACCTACAGAAAATTTATAATACAATGCCCTTTGGTTTTTGGTTTTAGTTTTTAAAGATCTTTTTATTTCAAACAATAATATTGGCTTAATGAACTAACTACCTACGTAAATAAATAAAATAGACATCAAATTTGTAAAATAGTTATTCAATTAAATGTTCTATGCGTTGGCCGCCTTGTTCCCGATACAATAAGATTCTCATAATATTTTCTCGTAGCAGGTTTTGTAAATGCTCTTGAGAGATGCCTCCAATACCCTTCTAATCGTGTTTTACAAGATTTCTAATGTTGGTGGAGGAGTTCTATATACTTTTTCTTTTAGATAACCCCGTATTTAAAAATCCAGCGGGGTCAAGTCAGGTGATCTTGCTGGCCACCGGACTGGTCGATTGGTTCCCAACCAGTTTTCACCAAACCGTCCGTCCATTCAAATAATTTACGACAATTCGTGAATTATGGGCTGGTGCGCCATCTTGTTGGAGAATTAGATTTTCGCTTCCCTGCAAGTTATTTATAAAACACGATTTTGGAGAAATTCCAAATACGTTTTTCCATTTAATGATCATATTATGCCCAACCAAACGTCTACCCCAAAACGTTCCTGAAAAGCATCTTCTCTTACTAATCTCTGATTTTCCACGGCCCAACAACGAGTATTGTTTCTGTTAAACATTCCTACATTGGTGAATCTAGATTCATCCGTAAAAATAATATTATGATGGAATACTGAATTTATGTTTAAATTATCTAAAAACCAGTTGCAGCAATTAAGTCTTCTTTGGAAATCATTTTCATATAGGTGATGGTGAATTTGGTACTTCAATGATTTAAATCCGTGTTTCTCTAAGATTTTCTTTGCATTCTCGCGGGAAGTATTACATAATTCGCAAATGGAAGCAGTACGGTCATATTCGATATCCGCTAGAACGTTTATTTCAACTTTTTCGCTTACAATGAAACGTTCACTATTGTTAACAATGATATCGCCATTATTTTCATTTTTTGATGCTGCACCAGTCAATGTGAAGCATCACGATCTGGAAAGCGTACCTGGTACACTCTTTCAACGTTTCTGGCAATTTTTTGACACTCTATATAAACAAGGAGCATGTCAATTTGATCTTCCTTAAATAATCTATGATAATTTTTATTATTATTACTAGTATTTACTGTTAATAATTAATGAAATGTGTCAAAAATGACAATACAAAGTTACTAACAATGAAAATACAATAAACTTTGACGTTTATGATAAAACTAGCTTGTATATTTATTTCCAACGCCTTCTTATGTTAGGTATTTTATTGCCCCGTATTATCCAATGGAATAAACAGTCCCTAGTTTTGTATTTCCTCTTTTTTTTAACTGAAGACAGAGAAACAAGAAATTTAAAAATAGTGAAATTTACTTACCATTAAAAATTATTAACTAATTTAGTAGGATACAATATTTCATGCATACGGCGTGTCTAATTATTTTATAAAAAAAGCTGTACCTCTCTAGGTTGTTTCATTTTTCTTTCCTAAATACCAAAAACCAAAGTGCATTGTATTAAAAAATTTTTCTGTAGGTTGTAAAACACACTTTAATGTTAACATTTAATAGGTAGCTGTTCCTATTTAAAATTTCCGAGAAAATTTATGAAAAATATTGACATTTTAAAGAATATCTAAAATGTATCCCATTTGCGACAAATTAAAAGTTTGGCAAATTTAATTAAAAAATCAATAAGAAAACACATTTTGTTTGTGATCTTAACAAGTTGTTTGAGTTTCATTAATAACGCCAGGCTGCTACCATATTACATTTAGAAAAAAGGCCGCCATTTTGAAAAAATGGCAATATGTGGTATGTCGTTGAAAAGGTAATTCTAATCCTTATCCAACTATATAAAAAAATATACAGGGTTCCGCTTAAAATTCTTGACTTTGAATACATTGTTCTATATTATATATTATACATTGTTCTATATTATATATTTTTTGTAGAATTTTTCAACTATATTTACTATTTAAAAAAATTAAATATGAAAAACTCTTATTTTTTTTTCATAGTTCACACGGTACAATCCCAGAAAAAATATATAATGTAGCTTACTATGTCTAGTATTATCACCAAAAAGTGTATTCAAATAAAATAGGTGTAACACTTAAAAAAAAAAAAAAAACTCGTTATGACCGTCCTGGGAGTACTTACACTACTTTACATCTCTCTTTAATATAAACTTGCTCATAAATGTATACACAAGTAGTTATGTGTTTGTAATTTAAATAAATGAAGTAAATGCTCTGAATTAGAGTTATTATTTACTTTAAAAATAAGAAAGGTGCAGTATTGATGAAAATAAAGTCCAAAAAAATATTATTTATTATGATACGAATTATTAAATATTACAGTGTAATTAATCTTCGTCGCTGTCCTCGGTTATCGGGCATGAGAAAAGTAATATACGGCTGCGGCTATATGTGAACAGCATCCTACCCTTCTTATGCCATTGGGAGAGTCGCAGCAATATCGGCGTATGCTTTGAATTATCGTTCCATTAGGTATATAATCAACGTAAATGTGGTAAGTTTTACTGTTGATATGCCTTGATCTTACTTCCAGTTTTAATATGTTGGACGCGACTTTAACAAAAGTAATCTCATCTAATGTCCTTTTGATATCATTGAACTTATGTTGGTTCTATTTTTAGTCTACTCCTAGAATTTTTTAAAATTTTTATCAACATATCAGTATCAACTTACATAATTACAACTGACTGACATCTATATTTCCATTATTAAGTTAATTTCAATAATTTACTGTCAAAACAACAATTAGATAATTAAAAAAAGTCCATTTTCTTATCTTAAAGTTGTACTACTTTTTTGAAATCAAGTGTACTTACAATCTCTGTCAAACAAAATTAATAGCCCAGATTCTGGAGAGGTTTCAGTTCTGAGTACCCGTCAGGCATAAAGCTGGAAAGTGTCGTATTCGATGTAAAATTTTCTGCTGAATCCGAATCCGGAGGACGTATAAAAATCGGGAATTGCCTTCAACTCTTAATCCGCGAAATCGCGAAAAATTGAATTTTCAAGATATAATGCGTTTTCTCCCACAAAAGATAAGCTAAAAATCCATTCTTTTTTTAAATTGTAGCTCACAATGTATTTAATGCGACAGTGTAATCAAAACACATCTATTATTTATAGAAAAGCAGCGCGCCCAATATATTAAAACTGGAAGTAAGATCAAGGTATATCAACAATAAAACTTACCACATTTACATTAATTATATATCTAATGAAACGACAATTCAAAGCATACGCCGATATTGCTGCTACTGTCCCAAGGGCATAAGAACGGTAGGATGCTTTTCACATATAGCCGCAGCCGTACATTACTTATCTCATGCCCGATATCTTTCCCGCCTAGTACGCCCAGCAGAAGTTTTATCTAATATATTTACATCAGAAAATATTCACGTAGTTTTTCATGAGGACAGGCCAGCGACGAAGATTAATTAAATTGTAATTAATAATTTGTATCATAATAAATAATATAAAAATAATAAATAATATTTTCTTGGACTATTTTTATCTGTACTGTACCTTTCTTATTTTTAACATAAATAATAACTGTAATTCAGAGCATTTACTTTATTTATTTAAATTACAAACACATAACTACTTGTTACTACATTTTGAAAAAAATGTAGTATAGGTTTTGCATTTTTCCAGTGGACCATCGAAACCCGAAAAAAACGTCGGATCGGAATGAAAGTCATATCTATCGACTCGAGAGCGAATTTAGAAAATTCCGTCCGTCGGTCTGTCACGCTCAGCCCCCCCCCCCCCCAATCCGGATTTCCATGAAACTTGGGTGGTCGATAGGAGGCCTTTAGAAAACCTTAACGCTGGAAGCTCGGCTCCGTTCGGAAACCGGAAGTACCCGATATAGACGTTTCAAGTTTTTCGGGAAAAATTGAATAACTCGGTAACGGGCAGTCGGATTGAGATATTTCAAAAAAGAAATGGTGCCGCTGGTAACGATCTGCTGATAAGTATACCAGAGACTATGTCGAAAAACAAACGGAAATTGAATTTTTTTATTTTTTTGCAAATAACTGGTTTTTTCGAAATCGGAAGGAAGCACGATAACTGTCCAGGATATTGATCGATTTCAATGAGACTTGATAGGATCAAAGGTACACGACCACAAATGAAGCCTATTGCTGGCAGCCCGAATCCGTTGACCGCAAGTATTTTT
Organism: Rutpela maculata; assembly: GCA_936432065.2. NCBI lineage: Eukaryota > Metazoa > Arthropoda > Insecta > Coleoptera > Cerambycidae > Rutpela > Rutpela maculata. Next base: position 9,850,962 of record OW386294.2, read on the forward strand.
TCCAAGGCCGAGTATGATTTTCCAAAGAAATTGATAACTCCCGAACCGAAGGTCCGATTTTAATTTTCAAAAATGGCGATTGTAGGGCTCGATTAAGTCTATTAGGTGACGTTTGTGAGAAATTTGACAAAACAAATGTGAATCTACAAATCCTGGAAAACTTGATTTTTTCGATAGATTCTACAAATACCAAACAGTTTCCTAATAAAAATCGAAAATTAAGTATTCCGTCGATCAATCTCTATAACCGATATAAGGCACGGACCTTTTTGGACAAAAAATCTGAAATACAGTTTTTTCGAAAAATTAAAAATAAACGAGTTATTTACAAAGATGCATGACCACGTCCGGTATATCAGAGTGGCAGTCCGCCCGAAAATAAAATCGTAAGTCTGAAATCACTCCGCTGATGTTTCTGCATTTTATAATTTTCTATTGCTATATTCTTGAGTGAAATTTTGGAAAATTAAGGGATAAAAATATAAACAATATATAATTGTCCATAGAATTATTTAAAAAAATATTACAAATTGATAAATTCTCCGTGCGACACAGGTGCAAAAAAAAATGTAATGTTATACTTAAAATATCATCTTTCATTTTATTATTTGGTTAAGTAATGGTATTAATTTAAGAATTTACTTATAATTTTTACCTGTACGATGAAATTAAAATTTGATAAAGGATTGAGGTATGTGGAAGCATTGTTTTCAATTCCTGCATTGCACCTATTGTAAAAGAAACATACGAATGCAAATCAAAACAGGCTTTACTAAGAAACAGATTTTGATGTCGTGCCTTCTCGAAAAAGTTTCTATTTTGGTAATACACGAAATTATCTATAAATGTTCAAACAAAAAAAAAAAAAAAATGAAGGTCATACCGGGGAAAATTCTATCTCTATAAATATTTGACCGATTTTCATTTACTAAATAACAATATAGCCGATGCTCTTTCTGTATTTCAAAATGTAGTTAGCCATTACTTTAGTCAATGCAAAAAGAAAAATAAAAGAAAAATAAAACATGTCAGAATGTACTGAGTCATCCTACGACCCTCTGCTGAAAAGGTACTGAATCATCCTAACAGGGATAAAAAGCATATTAAAATTTAGTTTTTAGCTTCTTTATACATTTATTAATTTAATTACTATATTAAAGAGAAATGTAAAGTAGTAAGTACTCCAAGGCGGTCATAAGTTTTTATTTTTTTTAAGAAGCGTTGCACCCATTTTATTTGAATGCGCTTTTTGGTGATAATGCTAGACATGTAAGCCACATTATATATATTTTTTGTGATTGTACCTCTGTATGAACTATGAAAAAATAAAATTAGTTTTTTATTTTTTATTTTTTTAAATAGTAAATATAGTTGAAAAATTCTACAAAAAATGTATAATACAGAACAATGTATTATCTAACAAACAGTTTTCATTGTATTAGTTTAGCTGCAATAGTTCTTGAATAAAACAATTTTCAATAATACCCGCTCTAACCTATATATGGTAATTTATCTTAAGAACGCAGAAAGATCAGAGGCTGAATTTGTGTCAATGGTAACTTTATTACTCACCGGTGTCATAACACGAGTTATTTTGAAAATACCTCTCTGAGGCCACTGACCCTTTCTTATTCTGCTAGACCCTTTCAAGCTTCTACCTTAAAAGATAATTAAATGGCGCCCTGTAACACGAATCCATTGTCACCCGGTATAACTACAGATCGAAACAGTGTAAAAGATTATAATAAAACATATTTTTTTGTCAGGTCATTTTAGGTATGTTAATTTGTTAATATGTCCGTCTATTTTCGTATACTAAGGCAAGATGAATGAATAAGAAATAAAACCGAGGGAGAACCAATACCCCACACATTTTAATTTTAATATTTATAGTACACTTAAATAAAGATGATGTTGATATAATAATCTTTTTGCGTATGGTTTCGGTTTGTAGTTGAAAACATATTTTTTGTATATAAAAATTGTTAAGAATAAGTTTTGCCTCAGAGTATATATTTATATCGACTCAATTTAGACGAACGTCAATCAAATTTTGACATTTCTGACAAACAGTTTACCGAAAAGCACCACTTATTCGAATTAATGTTCTAACGATGCAATAAATATTGACTGTAAATCTGAATAACTTATATCAACAGATTCAATTATGTCCTCGGGTACAAGATACATTTTTCAATGACTAATATGTTCATTATACTGAATTTATGACAACTTATTGTGAAGGCAAGGAAATATTACATTCCTATGTAGACCACCATAGACTTTGTTTTAAACGGGAAGGCGTAAACATCTGATTTAAATTTCTCTGCACGTTTCCTTAAGTATATAAGGGATAAAAACCAACAGCTATTCTCCGGACTAATGCCCCGCCCTTCAGCGTTAAGTGCAATAATTATGTATTGCCACAAAACGCTAAAGTTTCGATTGTAACAGACGAGAGCCAATAGCTCGAAACTGCAGTCTGCAAGTGGTGTGGAATGGCTGGCACGAGAGCTCCTTTGAGTAGGAATAAGTCTCTCGGCTGGTGTCTGTTGCAATCGAAACTTTAGCGTTTTGTGGCCATACATACTTATTGCACTTAACGCAGACAGGCTTGTAGTTCCTAATTCAGCGCTCGGCGGAGTATTAGTCCGGAGAATAGCTGTTGGTTGCAGTCTGGTTTTTATTCCTTATATATTCAAGAAAACGTATAGAGTTCGACACAAATATTTGACTAGTAAATATTTTGCCCTTTAAAAAGCATACCTACTATCTGATTTAACATCCAGTCGTTTTTGGATAGCGAAATGGACAATAAAACAGAGTAAGATACAACACCACGCCCCTAATTTATCTACGACTGATGCTTATGAGTTGAAATGAATAAGGAGAATTTCCTGTGTTTTCCTGAACTTCAGTGTGCTGTATTTCAATACTCCAATGAAGCAACGTTCAGCGCGGTTAGTATTTGGATGGGTGAAATTCATCTTGAGAAACACAGCGGTCTCGTCCCACTTTCTAGCGGCTTGTATATCAGCATATACGCGGAAGCTATGTAATTTCAAGACGTAGTGGATATACCATCCTTCGGAGGGGGTGTAAAGCAGGCGGTCCCTTGTCTATTAAATGTTAGGCAAGTAAAAGATCCCTACTCTTCTCAAGGGAAGAGCTTCGGCAAAATTTCCAGGTTGGGGGTAGCTCGACTCCTGGCATCGGTGATAGGCCCTGGTAGCGGAAATAGGCCGACGTTAAATAAATAGTTAAAAAAAAATCAAATAGGTGGGTGGCTCAGCCGATAGGGACACTCTATGGTTCGATGCAATTGACATGAAAATCAAATTTTTAAACTTTAACTTTTAAGCGTGTCAAACAAGACAGTTTGACACGCTTAAAAGTTAAAGTTTTGATAACGGAAAAAGAACTATTTTCCGAAACGTCAACTGCCTTCGTTTTAATTTTTTGTATTTATCATTCAACCTTTTGTTTCAGTTTATATATGAGACATTTTGTAATAGAAGTATAAAAACCAGCCTCTGTCTGATCATTTTGGCGCAGAGGTTTATTTCATCAAAATTTTTAAATATTTTTACAGTGGCAAAATAACTAACAAACATAAGAACTCATGAATATGCCACAAATAATAAATTATAAACAATATCTGGATTAATAGGACTATTATGAAATTAATAAAAGTTGCAGTCGGGCGTTGCTGACTGCGAATATTTATTAAATACGATAAACTCTGTTGAACTTAACATTTTTCTACTACTACCACTCAGTAAACACACCTACGTTTATTAAACGTCGATATAACATTGTAAGCGTTGATATAATGTTAGTCGTTGAAAAAGTCAACGTTAATTGGTTGTTGGTTAGTTGGTTAGTTGGTCATAAATAGACGTTTGTTTTTCGACGTTAATATAATGTTAATATAATGAAAATTGACAAATGAAATTGAATTGAAATTGAAAAATGACAAATTTTACCGTTTAAATTCGACGTCAATTAGACGTTGATGAAAGAAAATCTATTAACTATTAGTTTTAGTCGTAAGTTTAATTCAACGTATTTCTAAAACGTTTATATTTGAGAGCAATGCGACGTTGAACAATATGTATTTTTGTCCTGTTTTATAACCACGTATTAAGTAATATTAACGTAGTTAACCGTTTTACAACTATCCGTTATTAGATGTTAATTAATAAACATTTATTAAACATAATATTATAACGTAAAAAAGGGACAATATTTGACGATGAAGAAACATTGATATAATAAAGAAAATCAACCATATATTGATTATAGGTGGTTTATTTTATATCCCATAAACGTAGTATTATGAGGAATAATAAAAGAGTGAAAATAACTTAATTAACTAACGTTGATTAGTAGTCCATTTAATACCCAATGGGCACACGTATGTTTAATAAACGTTTTTAAAACATTATAGTCGTTGATTAAACCTTTTACGTTGAAATTTTCAACGTCACATTTGGTTGAAATTTTCAACGTTTAAATATGATTAAAATACGTTACTACTACACGCAATTTTAACCACTAGTAGAAGAAAATACTGGAATGAAACATTTTAGTAAGTTCGTTTTTTTTCACAAATATGTAATAACGTATAAAACACGTTTATAATGTTGGTAATGGAGTTTTAACGTTTGCGAAACGAACAAGTTTAACATTTTTTATTACATTTATTTAATACGGCGATTCAAACGTTTTATTTAAAGAAAAATAAAACGTATTTTTTACAACGTTAAAATAACTGTTGTTTCCAACTTACTAAATGCAAGGGAATTTTAAATCCATAGGTGAAATAGATGGTAGAAAGTTACGTGTTTTAAACGTTTTTCTACGAATCTATATCAACGCATAAAATTCGGTTCTAAAATATTATATTTAAATAAAACCTATAAAATACGTTACTCTTACACACATTCCCAACCAGTAGTGGAAGGGATTACTGAAATAAAACGTTTTGATCAGAACGTTTATTTTACTGATATATTAACGTATAATACATGTTCATAAAATGAGAACTTGTAACAACCCGCTAAATGTAACGTTTGTGAAACGAATGCATTAATATAATATAGTAATTTTATTTAAAGAAAAAAACGTTTTTATACAACGTTAAAATAATTGATGCTTTCAACTTATTAAAATGCAGGCATTCTAAATCTACAGGTGAAATAAATGATAGATGACGACGTTTTTTTAACGTTTTTCTACTCATCTATATTAATGCATAATTTGCTTGCTTACCACGTAGTTTGTAGAAATTATTTATAGATATCGCCACATACAAACCACTAACAATAATCAGTCATACTTTATCTTATACTCTTATGAATTTATAGGAAATAAATAACATAGATTGCAATGTTCAAATTCTTTCAGGGAACATCGATTTACTTGGATGTATCTTATAACAATCAACAATCAGGTTAAAGATCATTATTCTGAGGCTGGGCCGAGATAGCATAAATATTTTATGCTATCTGTTTAATAGGTTTAATCACCCACTGGTTTTATGATAAAACCAGGGGGTGCTTAACCTATTAATTGTCTAGATGGCTCATCCTGTAACCCATCATATGTTGGAAAATGGCGACCAAAATGTGTGCCCACTGGGTAGTGGAAAACTCCGTGGATCTCGGCGATATTTTTGCGTTTATTCGACAATTATTTTTCACGTTTATAGAAAGTGATTTTAAAATGTTTTTACAACGTATATTGATTTACTATAAAACAAGTAAATGATATTACGTGTTTTTTACCAATAATGAAAACGTTAAACCTGCTTAATTAACTAACGTTGATTAGTGGTGTATTTAATAGTGGAAATCTCCGTGAATCTCGGCGACCTTTTTTTGCGTTTATTCAACGAATATTATTCACGTTTATATAAAGTGATTTTAAAATGTTTTTCTGACGTATGTTGGTTTACTATAAAACAAGTAAATAATATTACGTGTTTTCCACCAATAATAAAAACGTTAATTAGGTATTTTACCGTTTTTATTATTGGTGGAAAACAGGTAATTAAATAACGTTGATTAGTAGTCTATTGAATAGTGGAAAACTCCGTGAATCTCGGCGACATTCTTGCGTTTATTCAACGAATATTAGTTACGTTTATGTAACGGTCGGTTATCGTCATTTTCAAACGTTTTTTTAACGTGTGTATGTTTACTGGGCAGCGAAAGAGAACTAGATTTCGATACAGAAGAAGAACTCCCATACAACGAACCCTTTACAATAGCAAAACTAAATGCAACAAAACTTCGGCTAGTGGCCCAGATAGAGCTCCTTATGAATTCATCAAACAAATACCAGAAGATAAGGAGCTCATATAATAAAATATGGGTCAAGAAAACCTTTCCCAACAAATAGCGAGAGGCCATCATTATAGCTTTAGGATATAACCCTTCCATCAAACCACCGTCTAATTTCGCTAATCAACTGCTTAAGCAGTATAATAGAAAAAATGGTAAGCAACAGATTAATCTGGTATTTGGAGACACATAATCTCCTATGTGATACGCAAATGGGTTTTAGAAAATGGAGACCATAGGCCAACTTCTCTTCTTAGATCAATACATTCAGAATAGTTTTGCAAACAGGCAGCACACATTAGCAGTTTTCTTCGACTTGGAAAAAGCCTACGATACCATATGGCGTTATTTCATACTGAAGAAGGTTTTTAATCAGATCATTACTTCAGGGTAAGGGTGGGAAATACGCTCTCTGACTCCTACACTCTAGAGAATGGCGTCCAGCACGGACCAGCACTGAGTGTTGTCCTATTCTCGGTCGCCATAAACTCAATCGCCGACAACCTAGATGATAATATACAGAAAATCCTCTATGTAGATGACATGTCAATTTTCATATCAGGAGGATGCATGCAAGAGTTACAAGAAACACTACAAGAGTGCTTAGCAGTAAGGCAAGGATACAGAACGAGAAAGTAAACTATAACGGGAAAGAAATTATGGCATATACAGATTCAACTTATATTACACAGAACGTGGAAACAATCGAAGGTAATAACAGAATCCTAAAAGGAATACGAAGGATAATAAAGGAAATCGAAGAACAGGTTAGATAGAGGAAGAGAAACGCGATGGAGGGATTAAGGAAAGCAAAACGGACCACCAAAGAAAGAATGACAAAGTTACAGCCAAGATAAAGAGATAGTAACGACGACAGATGATGGAAGCGAAAGTTAGAAGAGAAGTGGGATAGGGATGAAACAGGAAGGAAAACGTGAAACATAATACCTAGAGTAGATACAAAAAAAATATTGGATTGAAAATAACCCCACTTATTACCGAACATGCTTACATAAAGGATTATTACAGAGAACGACAGGTGGGGAATGCGAAACAGATGACGTACAAGAGGATCAAGAATGTATCAAGATGTATTGTACAAAGGAAAGGAGAGTATTAACTAGGGAAAGAATGAGAAACTATTTGGCCAGTTAAGAAAATGCACATCCTCCAGTGCTTACGGAAGACGAGTGGATAGACAAAATGATAAGGAAGCTGAACACTTGGGGGAAATGAGATGTCTTGAAAGACGATGAGGTATGAATGAACAAAAGAGAAACAATACACCTCCCCCCCCCAGTTCATTTTTGGAAGTGAGTGAGTTGGAAGGGAAGTTGTCTTGTCGGGAGTATCGTTAGATACGGGAGAATCAGAAGGCTAATACCAGAAGTGAGTGGCCGTCCTCTTGGAGGAAAAAGAGGATCGTATATTCTTTTCCAAAATAAAGAAGTTTTGCTTCGTCGCCTATCTCTAAGGTGTGGTTGAAAATCGGTTGGTAAGGATATACTATTGTGTTTTAAAAAATTTTGAATCTGAGATTTCTTAACCATTTCCAAATATTCCGCTCGTCTTCTTAATGACAGTCTGGGATGTTCATCTACTGACTGTAATACTAACAGAATGCTCGCATCATTTTCATCATAATTTTTTTAGGTTTTGATATTTTCAACAACGATCCAGTTCATAAAAATTTCTGTCTAATTTGTGGCAAGTCGACTGTGCAACACGCACGCCTGGGTATTTTAAATTAAAATCTTCGATTACCTTCCGATGGCAAGACCAGTGGAAGTATAGTAACGACAAAAAAATTAAAAAAAATTAAAAAAAAATAGGCACACAAAATAAAAAAAAAGGTTGTGTACTCGGGGACCGACCTATATATCGGTATGCATTTTCGCCCGCTGAAGCCCAATCCGGTGTCAGAATTGGCCCATCGGGTCAAAATTGGCCGAAAAAATAAAAAATGGCCGGAAATTCGCCAAAATTCGGGTCAAAAAACATGGAAGGGATTGACGTGACTTAACCCATACCGGTATGTATTTTCGCCCGCTGAACTCGAATCGGGGGTCAGAATTGGCCCAGCGAGTCAAAATTGGCCGGAAATATCAAAAAATGGCCGGAAATTCGCCAAAATTCGGGTAAAAAAACATTGAAGGGATGACGTGACTTAACCCATATACCGGTATGTATTTTCGCCCGCTGAACGCGAATCCGGGCTCAGAATTGGCCCATGGGGTCAAAATTTGCCGGAAAAATAAAGAAATTGCCGGAAATTCGCCAAAATCTGGGGTCAAAAAACATTAAATTATATTGAAGTGACTACCCTTATATCGGTGTGTATTTTTTCCCGCTGGATCTAAATCAGAAGTCAGAATTAGCCCGACCGGTCAAAGCCAACAAATGACTCAAAATTGCCCAAAATTTGGAGCAAAGAATATGGAATGACGTTTAGGTCACTCGACTATGTTAGTATGTATTTTTCTCCACTAAATCTGAATCCGTTGGTCAATAACGTCAAAAGATCGAACATGTGCAAGCGAATTTCCCGGCATATTTTTGGGTCGCCCCACTCAACCCCCATTTTTTGCATCCCACCTTTCATTAGAAGTACTGGCATTGGCCTTAATCTACAAGCAAACTCTAGAAAACCTTGTACGAAGTACATCTCATTAACTGGAATCAACCTGCATAAGCAGCATCTTCTTCTTATCTCCCGGTCACCGTGGGCGTTCTAAAACCCATGCCGGTACGTTTGTAAGAAACAGTTCCCCATGCAGTTACTGCTCGTTTCGGTAAAACATACACCGCTTTAAATTCTGCTAACGCAATAGATGTTGGGAGCGATGACAACTGCCCTGAAAGGGGACGCGTAGAATGATTCGCTTTCCGTTTATTGTGGTAATGAAACCAGCCAAGGCACGCTGTCCTGCAGGGGAGCATCAGGGTGTGAGGATGAAGCTCTAGTATGTCTGACGACGAAATGCAACATTCCTCGTCAAGGTCAGAAAGCTCTCATACTTAGGCCTGGGGAGCTATAAGAAACCCCCAGAAACAGGAAAACTTGCTTGAACATGTTGGAGGCTATTTGGCAGCCAATTTTTACCCCATGGACCAATTCTGACCCCAGATTCGGTTTCAGCGGGCAAAAATACACACCGATATAAGGTCACTTCAATATCATTTAATGTTTTTTGGCCCCAGATTTTGGCGAATTTTCGGCCATTTTTTTATTTTTCCGGCCAATTTTGACCCGATGGGCCAATTCTGACCCCGGATTCCGGTTCAGCGGGTGAAAATACATACCAGTATATCGGGGCTCGGTCCCCGAATACACGACCTTTTTTTTTTGTGTGCCTGTGTAATGAAATAGAAAATGATTTAAGTTTCAAAATAGTAAAATTATGCCGATTTATAAACAAATTGGAATTCTAAAATACATTTTTCTAATAAATTTTCCTAATGAATTTTTTCAATGCTGTTAAAAATAAAAGTAGTATATATAGGGTGAGTCATGAGGAACTGTACATACTCTACCGTAAGTAGAGGCACCTAAGACAAATACCAAGTGACCATTAAATAGTGTTTGTTCCCTTTCTTTACTATCATACAGAGTGGTTTATGAATTTTGTCCAAAAATTGTTTTGGTCATAACATTTTAATGGTTAATCCGATTTGCTTCATTTTTTACAACAATGTACACTGTTGCCTAACAACCATCATACATATCAAAATTTAAAAAATCCCGGGACGGTTTCAAAAAAATTTGTTGGATTGCTTCGTATACGACAGTTCACCCTGTATATGATTTATCTAAAACTTGATATGAAATTTTTATGGGACACAAATAGTAAAACCTGTGTATTTGAAATTTTTGTCACACTCTCAACAAATTTTTTATTAACGATCAATTTTCAAGCCAAATGAAAAGTTTAGCTAAAAAAAATAATATCTACATACCTCGTGCCTAGGTTTAATAAGTACCATCATTTTAATCAATTTCCAGGCCAGGTCTTAAAAACATGGCTGATGTGGTTCATCTAAAAAGTTGCCTCTGTGTGTGATTTCGCCAATTAGTCAAATTGCTTCCAAAAAGGAAGTAGGGTGTTGCGAAAAAACAACTTACATTCAGTTAGTTCAACGGTTATATCCAGGAGATGAAATCAATCGTCTAGCATATTGTAGATGGGTTCCGAACAATAGACTCGTCACGCAATTCACACGTCACGCAATTCACACGTATGGGCAGAAGAAAATCCACATGCGATTCGCGAATGTCGCTCGCAGCAAAGATTCTCTGTGAATACTTGGGTTAGGGTAACAAATAATCATCTATTAGGTCCTTATTTTTTTGATGATTCATTAACAGGACAAGTTTATTTAAATTTTTTTCAAAATATTTTGCCCAATCTGCTTGCTAATATGGGCATCCGAGGAATTAAATTTCAGCACGATGGTGCATCACCTCATTTTGCGGTTGCAGTGCGTCATCACTTATATAACACTTATGGAAACCGGTGGATAGAACGCGGGAGTCCAATTTCATGGCCACCGAGGTCCCCTGACTTCAATCCCGTTGATTATTTTATTTGGGGACGATTAAAAGAGTTGGTCTACGCGGAAAATATAAATACAAGGCAAGAACTGATTGACAGGATTATTAACTGCTGCAACATTATCAGAAATGACCTCCTAACAATTAGGAAGTCTATCAGACATTTAACTATCCGACAAGAAAAGTGTATTGAGGCAGATAGATTTCACTTTGAAAATCGTTTATAATATTATGACATTTATCTTTTTTTTCGTTGAATTTCTTCTGCAATGTTTAAGATGTTTTGATATTTTCGTTATTCCTTTTCTTTTCTTATAATTCTTAAATACATACGTATTGTAAATAAACATGTAAGACCTGGTCTGGAAATTGATTAAAATGATGGTACTTATTAAACTTAGGCACGAGGTATGTAGGTATTATTTTTTTTAGCAAAATTTTTGTATTAATAAATATTAGTATATAGTGTGTCCCAGAATAGATGTAACAAGAGGTGTAATGGACCAAAAATGTTGGAATTTTGGAATGGTATTTGAGGATTGAGTCCTGCTTGTTGTAAAACTAAAGTATGCCAAAAATGACTTGATTTGGTATTCTATAGGGTGTTTTATAAGCAAAGTTGTAAAAATCACCACTAATAAAGTACCTTTATTTTTCAAAATATGAAAAAATTCCACTAAGAAAAGTTATTTAGAATGCAATTGTATACCTCTATACCAATTTTCAGGAATATAAAATTATTTTCTTGAAACTTCCCATTTTTTCAATAAATTAGTATTTTATTTTGAACAATTCAATTAAAACTGCATAGAAATTATTTTTTGTGAATTAATATTTAAAGTTATGTAGAAGCTAAAAGTAGGGTATGAGAAAAGCAGTGGATACACATTTATCATTTATTACTGACATATCTGTCAAAAGTAGTCAATATTATCCTTAATTTCTGTTTCAAATTAACGAACCAAGCATAAAAAATTAAGTGAAAATGGTACTCACAGTGCGCGAAAAAATTTATATTGTGCAATGCTACGGAATTGGCGGTGAAAACTCGCTAAGAGAAGTGGTAAGCCAATTTAATTTGAAATTTCCAAACACTGCTTTGTCACGTACTCAGGCTATGAGAATAATTAAAAAGTTTCTGGCTACTGGTAGTGTTCTTAACATGAAAAGAAAAATAAAAGCATATGATGAAGACAATGTTGGGGCTATTATAGCTCATGCCTCTGTTATAGAAAATCCTAGGATGCCACTAAGAGAGAGATCAGCTTTTATTAATATTAGCAAGTCTGAACTCCAAAGAATTTACAAGGCAAAGAAAATTAGGGCATATAAAGCAAATTATAAACATACGCTTGAAGAGGGAGATGACGGCCGTAGGTTAGATTTTTGTTTGACCATTGGAGAAAAAATCATGGAAGAGAGATTTTTTCATCATTTCATAATTTTCTCAGATGAATCCACATTCACAACCAATGGTGTTTTTTCATCTCAGAATAGTCGGTTTTGGGCTTCTGAAAATCCAAATTTTAGAATTCATTGTAGAAGACAATATTATAAAAAAGTGAATGTGTGGTGTGCCGTTTATTATCACGTTGGAGTTATTAGACCTTATTTCATTGAGGGAAGGTTAAACCAGCACACTTATTTACAGCTTCTTGAAAGATTTTCTGAAGAACATTTAAATATTTTAAGAGATATGCCTTTAGTTCATTTTCAACATGGCCACTCCACAGAAATGGTTAATCGGTGGTTGAATTTAAATTTTGGAGAAAATTGGATTGCCAGGAATGGACCGATCAAGTGGCCGGCAAGACCCCCAGACCTATCAATATTGGATTTCTTTTTATGGGGTCGCCTTAAGCAGTTGGTTTACGCTGAACCACTTCCTAAAGATGTGGCAATATTAAAGCAGAAAATTACAAATGCCATAAACTCCATACCGTTAGATCATATTCGCAACAGTTTTAAGGACTTCAGGCGAAAGATCGAAATGTGTGTGGATGTGGGTGGTAGCTACGTCGAATAATAAAAAAATTGTAAACATTGTTTTGTATTGGTCAATAATTAATTTGTTTGTGAATCTGTTATGTTTTTGACATTTATTACTTGTTATAATTTTTAAACCTCATTAATCTTCTGTTAGTAATTGTTTCTTGTTTTACAATTAGTTCGATTAACATTATACCTTCTTACATCTCGTATATTCAATTTTTTATTTACCAATAGCTACTTTTTGAGATGATTAACATTTGCTCCTACACAACTTTAAATATGAATTCAACTCTTAATTCGCAAAAAATGGAAAGTTTCAAAAAAATAATTTTATATTCCTGAAATTTGGTATAGAGGTATAAAATTGCATTCTAAACAACTTTCCTTAGTGGAATTTTTTCATATTTTGGAAAATAAAGATACTTTTTTAGTGGTGATTTTTACAACTTTGCTTATAAAACACCCTGTAGAACACCAAATCAAGTCATTTTTGGTATACTTTAGTTTTACAACAAGCAGGACTCAATCCCCAAATACCATTCCAAAATTCCAAAATTTTTGGTCCATTACACCTCTTGTTACATCTATCCTGGAACACACTGTACATTAAAATATTCCATTTTGCCAAACTTTTCATTTGACTTGAAAATTGATCGTTAATAAAAAATTTATTGAGAGTGTTGAGAGTTTCAAATACTCAGATTTTACTACCTATTTGTGTCCTGTACAAATTTCATATCAAGTTTTAGATAAATCATATACAGGGTGAACTATCGTATACGAAGCAATCCAACAAATTTTTTTGAAACCGTCCCTTTTTAATTTTGGATATGTATGATGGTTGTTAGGCAACAGTGTACATTGTTGTAAAAAATGAGGCAAATCGGATTAACCGTTAAAATGTTATGACCAAAACAATTTTTGGACAAAATTCATAAATCACTCTGTATGATAGTAAAGAAAGGGAACAAACAGTTTTTAATGGTCACTTGGTATTTGTCTTAGGTGCCTCTACTTACGATAAAAGTATGTACAGTTCCTCATAACTCACCCTGTATATGTATGATATATTTAATATTTTTTGTAAAAAGAAAATAATTTTTATTTTACCGCATGATACCAATTATTATACTTTTGAAATTAAAAAAAAAAATCGAATTAGGTAGATTTATCCACAAATTGGAATTCTGCCAGAAATTTTAATTCTTGACAACTTTTCTTAGTGACAGTTTTTCATATCGTTAAAATTGAACGTAGTTTACTTTCACATAATTTTGAGATTTTTTAACTTTCTGAACACCCTGTAGATGACATGTTAACTGACTAGATGGCAATCATATTTTTAACAAAAGCAAAACTTTTTATAAAGAATAAATTTCCCGCGTAAAGTGAGAAATAACAAATTTACCCTCTTATCCGCTCTACTGTGGACGTACTGTATATGCAAATATTTTAGGTTTTAGGTTTTTTGTATTTAGGCAAATGGAAGAAGAATTCTACAGTTCAATCATTTTTATTTTGAGTAAAATAAATTTATTATTATTATTATTATTAAATTCGTTTATTGAAAATTAGCTCAAAACTGAACCTTACCCAACCTCGCGATTCGAAATTCTCTAACTTAATACAATCGACATTAAAAAAGAAACTTTCTGAAGTAATAGAATTTAGTTCATACGCTATTAGAAAATAAATATTTCATACCGTCATTCTGGGTTTCTTATTTGACATTTTTGAGACGATATTATGGTTTTCGGTCCATAATCGGATGCATTAATCATTGAATATTGAAGTGAATTGAGGAAGACATTACAGCTCAAACGAAATGAATACAGTCTAAATTTCGTTTAAATATCTCAAAACGTTTTTGCAATATCTAAAAAACGGATTTTTTTTTTCATTAGCGGTCTATTTTCGGGCCCATATTTGTATGAACTTTTTGTTTTATCTTGATGAGAAGAACTTATCCTGAGAGTAATGCCTGGTAATTGATTAACACCCTGTATATAGAAAAAAATAAAAATGACAATAACTCCTATTTCAACACTGGTAGATGCTCTTTAGTCGCATACAATTAAAGCTTCCATCGTATTAGTACCTAATTGACTACTTCTTTGGAAAATTAAAAATTAATTTTAAAAATAATGTGTTAATTACATGCATCTGATGTGAGTTTAGTTCATCAAGAATGAGTGCGGAAATTGTGCGAGGGCAAATTTTCGGAAAAACTAAATATTTTAGTCCCGTCCTGTAATAGAAATATTATCTTTTTCTATCTGCGCGGGCGGCAACTACTATCAATAATTGCTATCATCAGCTATCAACTTAGTATATTGAATGCTTTCGTAAAATGTGTTTCGTTCGGTGTGCCTCAATATTTTTCGTGTCATATGCCGTGACAAATCGCCGACGCGTTTTATAACGCGCCAATCTTCAGTAATGATTCTTGTTGTATTGCTACTTCTCTTTGGAAATTCTCTATCATTAGATTTCAACAGCAGCATACTACTTACACCACCCTGGGGCTTGGAAGGATCCTGTGCACCTACCCCTACCACCTGTGGACAAAGTAGAAAACCTTCCTGCTTTTTGTGTGACGAAAATGGAAATTGCACAGTGCATGTGGCGGTCGTATTGCCTTTTTCAGACGTTTATATAGTCAATAAAAACAGGGTAATGCTATTTTTAAAACGAAAACACGATCTTAAATTTATATAAAGTTTTTATTCGAGTAAACAAAATATGTAACCCAATTAGCAAATACATTTCCGTAACGTTAATTGTGTTGCATTGCTGGCTATGTTTTTCTAACATTCTTTAAACTTTATATATTTCTAATTCTGTTACTGCTTAGTATTATTTACATATTTGTAAACATTACAAACTAAATATTTGCAACTGTATTTGAAACGGTTCTAGAGACAATTTTTCTCAAAGAAATAAGTGTCTCGATCGTTTCGATCAATTTTACTCACTGTTTAATATACTTGTGCTGTTCGAGTGAACTATCAACTATCGGGAAAAGTTCCTGTTTGTTTAATGCAAGAGATTAATACATAATTCTGTAGGGAAATGTCACGCTTGTTGTTTTGTTGTGCATTGTATGTATGAGCTATGTTAGATAAACTTTTACATGAACTTTATCTGGTGCAAATCAATTTTTCTAAAAAAAGGCTGAGTGACATACCGAAACGTAAAAATGTTGAACGCTTCTAAAAATACATTGTTCATGTTCACGTATTTAGCTACAAATATTAGAGTACTTGATGTACTTTGAAAATGGACGAAGTGTTTTATTGAATTACGTAAACAAGTGGACTACTAGGTGATATAAATTTATCGGTATCAGTCATGTACCTACTTCACGGGTATTACATGTTTATTTTTGCGTTATTTTATG
Organism: Rutpela maculata; assembly: GCA_936432065.2. Taxonomy (NCBI): domain Eukaryota; kingdom Metazoa; phylum Arthropoda; class Insecta; order Coleoptera; family Cerambycidae; genus Rutpela; species Rutpela maculata. The sequence continues at coordinate 9,867,253 of OW386294.2, forward strand.
TGTACCACGTAATGGACGAACCCATTTTGAGCGGACCAAAATTATCAAAAGTTCGTGGTATCTGATTAGTTCAAATTAGAATATACGTAAATATTGTGTCGTTAATAATTCCATGCTGTCACATTGAAGCTCGCTTCTGAGTGTGCTGCCCTGAAATAACGTATATTATTATTTTATAACAATTCTCTTTAGAGGTGTTAGTCCAGTCAACGGGGGCTGCACCTTTAATTTGAGTGCTAATGAATGGATATTGATGAAACCTTGTGCGATGTGTTTGTAATGACGTTAATAAAAAAGTTGAAAAAAAGATTAGAGTAGGAAATGATCAGAAGGGGTAGAAAACACCCCTCTATCACGGGTTCCGGAACTAGAATTAGGCCAAAAATGAAAAAAAACTAATGTATTTACCGTTTTTGGCCCAAAATAAGATGTTTTACCCTCGTGATTTTTTTTTAGAAAAATGCATATTTTTCGAGATATGGCCACTCGAAAATTCCCAAAAGTGAGGAAGGGGAAATGTAAAAGTTGAAAAAAAAAATCTGAAAAAAAAAATCTGAAAAAATTCAGGTGAATGTATCATTGAAATGCAAGACTTTTCTTTATTTGCAATTTTTCTGTAAAGTGCGTTTTCACCGAGTTTGTCGAGAAAAATATGAAAAACTACCCCTTTCATTGAAATTGTAGCGCTTTAAAAACATGTAATTTATAAATTTGAAAAAAATCAGACGTATGCATTGAGATCTTTTAAACATTTTCTGTCTTTTGGAATTTTTTTGTAGCTTGCTAATTTTCCGAGTTACAGGCAGTTTTTCATGATAAATAATGTACTACATTTTTTGCACGTGAAAATTCGAAAAACGAGCGTGATTTATATATATTATTATAAGAAAATATGAAACCTATATAGTTATACCATTTTTAAAGGTACAATATAATTTTTAAATTGAAAATGTGAAAAAGTTTTCCGGGATTTTTTTTACAATTTTTATTTGTTAATGATAAAAGTGAAAAACTGCCTGTAACTCTGAAAATTAGCAAGTTAAAAAAAAATTCCAAGAGACAAAAAATGTTTAAAAGGCCTCATTGCATACGTCTGAATTTTTTCAAATTTTTAAATTACATATTTTTTAAGTGCTACAATTTCAAAGACGGGGGTAGTTTTTCATGTTTTTCCGGAAAAACTTGATGAAAACGCACTTTACAGAAACGTTGCAAATAAAAAAGTCTTGGATTCCGAATATACATTCACCTGCATTTTTTTATATATTTTTATCAATTTTTACAATTCCCCTCCCCTTAGAAATTTTCGAGTGGCCAATCTCGAAAAATATGCATTTTTCGAAAAAATTCACAAGAGTAAAAACATCTTATTTTTCATTTTTGACCTGATTCTACAAGTTACGGAACCCGCGATAAAAGGGGTGTTTTCTACCCCTTCCGATCATTTCCTACTCTAATCTTTTTTTCAACTTTTTTATTAACGTCCTTATAAACACATTGCACAAGGTTTCATCAAAATCCATTAATTAGCACTCAAATTAGAGATTTTGGTCATTTTACCGCTCCGTTGACTGGACTATGTCTGTAATTTGTTTTTTCTGTAATTAATATTTTCAAAACGTTTGATTTTGATGTCAATAAACTCGTAAATATTTTGGATTACCCTGACGAATGTTGGTAAATTTTTTAAAATGCTCCCAGTCTCAAAATTTAACTTGTTTTCTGTATATGATCGCTGTAGCCTTCAAGTAATTTTTTGATACACCATTGGAAAAGGCTTTTCTTCTGTATTATTTGTGATTTCTTGGTTGAGAGGCAACACTTGGCTCTAATCCTTGAATCTCGAGTTCGAATTCCGGTCGTGGCACTAGCATTTTTCAGAAGAAGAAATTAACTCCAGTATACTTGGAGACCAGGTGTATGTCCATTGTCTCCAATACGATGCCTCTTTTATGTTACAAGGGGTGGCATTACCTGTGATTTTAAGTAATATTTTTCAACGTTTTTTCCCCATTAGTGCCTTAGTGACACAAGCCCCACGTTTTTGAGGACGTCTTTTGTTTGCCGTCTGATTTTCGCTGAACTATTACCGGCTGTGTATCGTCAATTTCTAAGTTGTGTGGCAAAAAATGATAGAATTCGAAAGGATACGATGCTGCATTTCTTGTAGAATCGCTGCTGATGCAATAAGCAATCCAAAAAATTTGTAACAAATGTCTCCAGACTCACATTTCAACTTAAACCGTAATCAGAGCCTATTGTTTAGAAATTGTTCAGCAGGTGCATGAGCTCATCCTCGTTTGCTGCAACTGGGTGGCGTCGTCTGCAACTCCCAAGTTAGAACACTTAATTGCGCTTATAGCTATTCCACCCCCGAAATTCGTTCAGTACAGGGAGGATCAAATTAGAAGGGATTTGGGGTTTTCTCTGAAACTATGGCAGATAGACAAAAACCAATATAGTTGTCCTGAGCTCGATTTTCGAGAAACAGGCAATGGCGTAAACCGCGATCGGCTATATTTTTCAACTACCGGGCTACAGAGCGTTTTTGGAAAATTGGCATTATTGGATGACCTCTATATCTCAATTACCAAGTGTCGAATCGAAAATCGAGTAACACATTCTTAAGGCACTTTTTTGAGTAGAATCCGAATTTAAAAAACACAATTATCAAATTGTGTTTTTTAAATGGAACATCCTGTAAATTATTTCATTATTCGATCACAACTTAAATTAGCTATCCAACGATATATCATATGTCACATTTATCTCCAGAAAAAGTGGTTCATTTTCAAATAATTTAATATATTTGTGAGGAGGCCATGGAAAACTATTAACAACACTTCTTATAATATAAAATAATTTTGCCAAAAATAGGAAAAACTAAACTACAATAAATGTTCGAATTGTCTTCCATTGACACATATGCATATTTATCGCATTTCTAATATTTATTGAGAAGGCCATGGTAAAAAAAAAGAAAATCGAAATAATCGTAAAGGTCAAAAACTAATTTATGAGTTAATTGTGAGCACAGTAGGCTAGAACCACGTTTAAATGAAATATGCATGCACTCTCTCAATTCCTACGGGAAATGGTAGCTTTATCTGTCCCGAAACAATTCCCGTAAAATCTGAAATCATTCCCTTGGCCGTTTTCTAGAAAATTCACTTTTTTTTTTGAAAACTGATTTTTTGCATTGATAAAAACAAGAATCTACTACATTTTTGAAGTCTCTGAACACCCGGACATAATTTAAACAACCTATCAGTTAAGTATCAGTTATCTTCTTCAATCCCTGATTCTTACGTTTATTCAGTAGACAAAGACAATATCTATTTTCATCGTGCGTTTTTGCATGATTTGCATTGCATTTGCATTTTGCATGATTTCTTTGATTTTATCATGGTCACAGAAAATTTTCACTCTTGGAGTCTTGGATTGTTTGCCTAGTGAAGTTTAAAGAGTAACCGACCGAACGACGCCAATATTCTTTGGCAGTGATGACGGTCTCAGATATCTAAGGTCGAGCAGGACTACTGCTCTTTACCCTAGTACATCGCTGTAGACCTGGACCGGCCTCGTGCGGGGTGGACGAGCTTACTTACATTAACCCCACTCACAAAGGTGAGCGGTGTGGATGATTTCCGCCCACCTCCCTGGGTCTTGTTGGACCTTGCTGGCTAAGGCCTTTATCTGCTGGCGCTCTTCTGTCTTGATGATCTTTCTTCGCCAGCTTGTCACCCCTGGGTAGTCATCTGTCTGTTCGGAAACTTTGTCTGGGATTGACTGCTGGTACGCAGAATGTCAATTGACATCCTGCCATCCGGATCATCAGTTAGGTAGAGATGAGCCATGTAGCTCGAGGAAGTGCAGACCTAAGTGCTTTGGTAACACTTTCGGTCTGCACGGAGTTAGGTGACTACGGGTACTGGACGGCGTTTCGTCCGGTACCTGCAGGGTAGTGGGTGGGTGGGTGGTTGGGTTATCGTCATGTCTCTTCTGTGGGTTGTCTTCATCGGCGGTGGTATGGTTCTCATACTCACCCGTTATCTGACTGAGCGAATGGAAAGTCTACTCAGACAGCCAATAGGGGCGCTCGGATTTCCTTAGCCAATCCAGTTATGCAAATAGTAATGTTATTCATTGGTTACGGATATATTGGTAGACAAAAATTGCTGTCATTCAAAATAACATAGGAATAGATCTAACGATTTTGTCTAAATTGACTACTTGGAAAGTTTACATAACCCGATTATCAAAACGTCTGGAGTCGTCGAGCATGAAGGTTTCTTGTATGTTATTTCCCCAAACTTCCCTTTAGTTTAAATTTGTATTGGAATGTTTAATTTTACTTTCTTGATTGACATTTTAACAAGCTTATACATGCAAAAAATTAGTGTTCAAAAAAAAGAAAAAATTAAAAGTAAATTTTCTAGAAAACGGCCAAGGGAATGATTTCAGATTTTACGGGAATTGTTTCAGGACAGATAAAGCTACCATTTCCCGTAGGAATTGAGAGAGTGCATAAAAATTTCATTTAAAGGTGGTTCTAGCCTACTGTGTGAGTGAGCGTTGTTGAAAATGGTTCAATTTAGTAATGATGAAAAATATGATATTATGAAGTGTTTTATAGAATGCGGAGAAGATTCAAATTTAGCTTCCGAGCTTTATTTTATGTATCCTCGATACTCCAAGTGAAGCAACGTGCAGCGCGTTTAGTACTTGGATGGGTGACCCATCTTGGGAAACACAGCGATCTCGTCCCACCTTCTAGCGGCTTGTATATCCATGTATACGCGGAAGCTATGTAATTTCAAGACGAGGATTACGTAGCCGATATACCATCCTTCGGAGGGGATGTAAAGCATTAAATGTTATGCAAGTAAAAGATCCCTACTCTTCTTACGAGAAGAGGTTCGGCAAAATTTCCAGGTTGTGGGTACCTCGTCTCCTGGCGTCGGTGATAGGCCCTGGTAGCGGAAATAGACCGACGTTAAATAAATAGAAAAAAAAAGCTTTATTTTAATAGGTAAGTTAAGTGCCAAAAGTGCCGCCTAAACAATATTTTTAGATACCCAGAAGAGAGACAGCCAGACGTAAAAATATTCAAAAGGCTACAAGAAAATTTAAAATAGTTTGGATAATTTGTAAAACTTCGAGCAAAAATATAAAACAGAGAAAATGTAGAAAATATTGTTTTAGAAACTGTAAGAGAAAATCCTAATATATCGTCTCGCGAAATACAGGAAAATTTAGGAATGCCAAAAACTGCGCTGCGTTGCTTAAAAAAAATAAATTCAAACCCTACAAAATTAGGATTAGTCACCATCTATACCCAAACGACTTTCAAAGGCGTCTCGATTTTTGCTAGTGGTTTTTACGTAGTGCAATGAAGTGCCAGGATGCCAGGATTTGAAGGAACAATTATATGGACAGACGAGGCTCATATAAGCAGTGTCGGAATTTTTAATCGGCATAATAACCACCATTGAGCTCATGAAAATCCGCACGTAACCGCTACAGTTAATCGTCAAGGACGATTTGGCTTTGGTGTATGGTGCGGTTTTATTAGATACCAAATAATGGTCCTCATTTTTTTCGCCTTAATTTGAATACCGAAAATTTTATTAACATTCTACGATAAGAAATAGAGCCCTTTGTAGACAATATGACTGTAAGACAAATTCAAAGATTAATTTACCAACACGATGACGCTTTTAGTCATACGTTAAATGAAACACGAAATTATTTAAATGATCAGTTTGGGGAGGATTGGATAGGTGACTATCTATATATCACTCGGGACTAGTTTATCAATGTCTAGTTAGCTAAGTTAACTAAATTGATAACTAACAATTGATTTAGTCAACTGGACATTAATAAACAACAAAGAAGTTTAGATATTGTTTAATTTTTAGGAAATAATGGTCCTGTTTTGTGGCCAGCTAGCAGCGGCGGCTGGTGAAATTTCAATATTTTTTTTCTCGTCTGTGGCGCATGGGACCCATACGAAATTTGGGAAATAACATCTAGAGAAGCACTTCTCTAATGACCCCTAAAAAATTTTGAAAAAGCAGTTTGCGAAAAAATTTTTGAAAATTTGCTAGCCTCCCCTGGGTCTAGGGACCCCTGTTTACTTTTATTTTTTTTTGTCATATGCATTTGACTTTTCATAAAAATGCATCGACAGATTTTAGAGTTTGTGAAAATATTTTCATTACTAACTGAAATACAATGAACTGAAATTTTGTAATTTACAATTTAACAAATTACAATATTTCAATTCGTTGTATCTCAGTTAGTAATGAAAATATTTTCACAAACTCCAAAATCTGTCGATGCATTTTTATGAAAAGTCAAATGCATATGACAAAAAAAAATAAAAGTAAACAGGGGTCCCTAGACCCAGGGGAGGCTAGCGAATTTTCAAAAATTTTTTCGCAAACTGCTTTTTCAAAATTTTTTAGGGGTCATTAGAGAAGTGCTTCTCTAGATGTTATTTCCCAAGTTTCGTATGGGTCCCATGCGCCACAGACGAGAAAAAAAATATTGAAATTTCACCAGCCGCCACTGCCAGCTAGATCTCCCGATATAACCCCTGCCTACTTTTGGCTTTAGGGTTATTTAAAAAATGTTATATATAGAGAACGTTCTAATAACATAGAAGAATTGGAGAACAAAACATTAGCTGCGTTTCGGACAATAACTCCGGTCATGATTGGAAATGCAACATATGCTGTAAGGAGAAGGTATCAAAAATGCATAGACGTCAATGGAAGACAATTCGAACATTTATTGCAATTTAGTTTTCCTAAATTATTTTATATTATAAGGTTGTTGTTAATAGTTTTCCATGGAATAATGAAGAAATAATTCACAGAGTGTTTCATTTAAAAAACACAAGTTATGTCTGTATCTCGAAAACTGAGACACTTGGTAATTGAGATATACCAATAATTCCAATTTTCCAAAAACGTTCTGTAGCTCGGTAGTCGAATCGAGCTCAGAACACCTACATTTATTTTGTCTATCTCCCATAGTTTTAGAGAACCTCAAATCTCATCTAATTTGGTCCACCCTGTACACATAGCATTACGTGTTCTCTATATAGATGTCAAGAAGGATTGAAACTTCGCTGACTTTACAGTTATAGCAATTAGTGTCATCGATTTCTTCATATAGTCGGTCAATAGTGAAGATCAGATATCTGGGTATTTCTGTGGAAGAACTCACCACCGTTCGTCTGAAAGACGTGACAATATTTATTTACTAAGGGCGCCAGTCACGTCATCTTCAACGTGGGATGACTTTTTCTACTTTCAGTGAGGTTCGATTAATTTTGCGAGACAACCTAGGACCGAAGTTCTGTAAAAGACGAGAAAGGTATAAGTTGGTACCTACCGTGAATTGCTTATTACTTTGTCCAGTTTGCCTTCTTACGATGCACTTGTCTTATCTCTAATCACGTCTTACTATTCTAATCACTTCTTAATTCCCTAATTACTTTTATATAATTCCTGGCATTAGTTTCTGTGATCATTTCGAGGTTCTAAATGACACACTTGAGGTATGTTATGAAGGTCCTATCCATTCAACGAAGAAAATGCAAAAGTTCAAGTAATACCATTTATTTTATGAAGTTCAAATTGTAATAATAGATGTTGTACAGGGCCTATCTAGTTATAATGTAAAAATCTGCCTACCAAGCATGGCAAGGGCAAACGCCTCCCTCAGAAGATGTTGATCTCAACTACATTTAATGGAGAGTAATAGTATAGAGATCGATGAGCACAAAGAGATTCGCAATTTCTAACAAGATTATGCATGGCTATTTGATTTGCGACAGAAGGTAATAATTTTCAAGTAAATCTTGGTTCGCTTGTGGCTAATTCAACAGTTATTGTCTCATTCATTTGAACTTGTCATTTGAAAGACTTTTTATAGCAATATATAAGTTGTATGTAAATGTGTATATTATATGGTTCTAATGGTCAGTGGTCAGTGTTCCTTTCCCATGATTAAGTCACTGGATGGAAATAATTTGTAATTATGGTAAAAACCGACCTTGGCAATTTTAGCCTTTTTTGCTTAGAAATTCATTTTGGAGGATACGTCCTAATCGCGCTTTCTTCTTTTTGGTACTTTGTATTTTGCCAACCTTTAAAATTTTAAAATGTTTTAAATCCATGTTTAGTGCACACTTTTCGATTTATATCGATTTTCCTGGATTCTACAATATTCCCACCGCCAATAATACAGTCCAGTTTATCCATTCTTCATTGTCAAAAATCTTGGAGTGTACGAAGTACAGGTACATAAGATTCTCTCGCTTTCTGTTCTCCATATTTTGTGTCATATTTTGTAAATAATTCTCACGAATTAGCTTAAGTACCTCGGCTGTGATAATTCTCATATTGTTCTGCTGTCAATGGTGCTGACTAAAAATGGTAAACTTCCGCAATATTGGTAAGAAACTGAATAATTTAATAATTGGCAGTTCTTAGAGTACCGATGGAATCCTTAGCTGACTGACCACTTCTTGGTTTTTCTTGGTTTTAAATATACGTGTAATGAAAGTCCTTGCTGAGCGTAGTTATGTCACTGTTCCAAGTTCAAAGCAATGTTGCCGTTGGCGTTGGTTGAGGTGTGCTATTGAGATAGAAAAGGATCACAGGGGGAACTACGCATTTGGTTCAATGCAAAATATTCGGATAAGGCCCCAATCACACAGTCAACAGTAAGCTTTCTCTTGACAAAATGTATGAATATATGTACTATCAAAGTGATCGGCGATGACAGCAACAAGTGAAGATACAGTCTTTGACATTTATTGTCAGTAGAAGAAAATCACAAAGGAGACTACCAAGGGCCCTATACGGAGTGGCCTGTAGGAGGATAAGCGCCATCTTGTGGTGGATTGAACTAGACTTTGAACTGATTAATATGCATTTAATTTGAGTTGGTGGGAACATGGTTGAAATTGGGTCCAATGTTCAATGACCCCTATATACTAATGACTTTTTCAATGGAAACAGGTTGAAGATAAGTTACAATGTTAAAACCACTGATGGTTTTAGATGGATCATCCTGTGAGCTTTCAAGGGGCATAAAGCAATCTACGGGGAAACGTTAATTCAGCAAAGTAGTATTCTCAACGTAGGGCGGTAACCCATTCCCTCCGAAGAATCGATGGGTCACCTGCCAAAGTACTGACTCGGCTCGAGATTGCTTAACCTGTGGATTCGCCGCAGCCACTTACTGACTAGGCTATGCTCCCTCTTGCCTCCCAAAGCCATTCACTTTATTATTGTCATTTGTGCACTTTCTCTCTCACTCCCTCTTTACAGGCTAATCTCGGTAGTCTCCTTTCAACAAAAAGCAAAATTATAATTTCTGATGAAGCGAAGTTTTCCCTAAACGGATCGATAATATTCACAATTGTAGACACTGGTCGAGATAAAATCCGCAATAGATGGAAGGACTCCATATTCAACCCCACCAAACTAAATACGTGGATTGGTATTATTGGACGGACAAATACCTCCACTGGTTATAAAATTACATCATCACAACATGGTAGCGCAACGGGCTAAACACGCTAACACGCTTAGTTACACTGCCTATCGTTTGCGGATTCGATTCCCAGCTCCGACAGTGACAATGTCGGTGAGTAATGGTGAGTTTTCTGTGTTTTTTCAGATGTGTAATTCTTTTCCGGACAGCCTTGGCTTTGAATTTGGGGGTTGTCTTGTATGTGTGGTGTGTGATGTTATGATATGTGCCGGACAGTTTCCAGATTTTGAAGCCCGCGTGAGAGGTCCAGGATCTATTGAATGACTGCCTAGGTGTCATGATCTATATTTACTGGATATATTGTATAGAGCCAACTCAAGGCCACCATCTAAAAGAATCGTCCTGATAATATGAATGGTTTAGAGACAAAAGTAGTGACAAGTTGAGTGAATATAAGACAATGTTCTTCGAAGCTTTAGAGATTATTAATTATTAATAATTTGATACTAATGATTAAATATTTTTATTACTTTTAAAACTTTTTCAATGGTGCATGAAACTTAAAAAAAATGGAGGTCATAGCGGTCAGCAAAATCCACTATTTGGGTGTCATTCTTCGATGTTCGTGTTGTTAGACACATGTTTATAGGAACGGACGAGAGTTATTTTAACAACACCCTGCATACACGGTGGGTCAATGCTATGAAATTACTCGATTGTATGTGTATCCTTGCATATGATATTTCTTCTGGATCCCACTTCTATTCTACTCTGACAATATGTCTGTCTGAAAATAGTTTTATAATATTTTATATTTTTTGAAAATATTTTCAATTCATAAATAAACACAGTTGTTTTCTGGGACACACTGTAAAAGTTTTGATATGGTACAGTAGTTTTGTCTTAGAATACATTTTGAACTTTGTAATCCTTTTTATTATCTCGAAAGTACATGACAATACTTCCAAAATAAAATAAAGACTAAATATTTTCCTCCAGATTGTAAACAATATGGACCTAATAATTATGCTACTTATTATATACTAGATTTTTTCTATGAGTGTTAAGAAAAGTGTACTTTTTTATTATTTTTTGTGCGTGCATATTTATGGTAATAGTGAAGAAAAGTAAAAAGCAAGAAGAAAGTAACATTTTACTTTGCGATCTTCACTTTAAAAACGTCAAATTATAGCTTTATGCTTTGACCCTCAAGTTAATTCTGAAAGAGTGACCCAAAATTTCGCCCCTTCTGGGATCATCGTGAATTCGATTCAAATGTGGTCTAAATGATAGCTTATGGTGGTACTTTAAAGTAGGCAAAATTTCAGGTTGAGCATATTACTTCCACATCCAGTGGAAGTATAGTAACGACAAAAATTTTTTTAAAAATATTTATTTTTCAAATAGGCTTAGAATGTCATGAAACGTCGAGATTTCAAGTTTGAGCGAAAAAAAAATTTCTGTCTGTCGGTCTGTAACTTTTCTTTGTGCGCACGTTTACTCTGGAACCGTTTGAGATATTGACTTGAAATTTGGTACACATATGTACTTTAACGAGATCTAGAAGTAGATTATATTTTCATCTTGTTCCGTCGAAGGGTTGGGGGATAAATTGGGGTAAATTTGGAGTAAATAGGTAAATCAAGCAGGTAAGAGTTCATAAAATTGATATTTAGAGAAGACAAGAGAAGCTAAGATCTCAAAAAAATTTTGGCATTAGCCACCCCCATTATTAAAGGCGATGAAAAAAAAAAATATGATTTAGTGTGTACAAAAACCAGAAACCTCAAAATATTTTTTTACTTTATCCACCGTACATAGGGTATTGAGAGCCGAAGGCCTTTGATTCGAAGCTCCATGATATTTCCTGCATAGTCTATTAAATTTAAATTCTTACTACGGGATAGTTATTCAATAAAATTTTATCAAAAGCAATGACTATGATATAGGGTCCTATAATGTTAATAATATATCAATTAGTAGTGGTGTCATCTTATAAATATCATTTTATAGGTATGCATTCTCGCAGTGTAACTAATCCAAGCCAAAAAGCGCTTGTCAGGATAATTTTGTATCTAGTTACCTACCATATTTATGTATAAAGACGAATATAGCCTTCTCAACTTTCCAAACAAGATCTAAATTAATCTCCAAATAACACACGTGACCTGGTTGGTAGTAACTGAAAACTACTAGTTTACGTATCAACGGACAAGCTCCAGTAAACTTTGATATTCTGTTATTGAGACACGTTGTCAATGTATAATACTTTTCGAAAGTAACTACTCCGAGACGATTTCTGGTCGCCGGACTACGAACATGAACCTTTGATATTGAAATCAAATGTGGAGGCATCTACCATACAAAAACTAAAAACTGACAAAGCAGCTGGGGTCGACAATATTACGGCCGAGGAGTTTTTAAGGTAGTTGGAAACAATGGAATGAAAATAACTCACATAATATATCAAAAGATATGGGAGACAGGAATCTGACTCGATGATCTGACTGTCTCCACTACATAAACATGAATGACAAGCCTGTGACAATTGCAGATTACTGGCATTAATATCAAACGTATATATCGATCCGAACTTCATCTATTTTAACAAATGTATCCTGAGCAAGCAGGTTTTGTTAAAGGACGTGGTACTAGGGAACAAATACTGAATTTGTGGAAGCTTATCTAGAATGCCAAGAATATTACGTGCTAATGTACCATTTTCGCTAAACTGTCGTAAGACTTTTGACAATGTGGAATAGAACAAACTGTTTAATGTATAATTGGTCTTCATAACTCGCTGATTTACGAAGAAAACTGCTTTAGCGAGCCTACAGAATTAAGTAAATTTAACAAAGGCGTCAAAGCATGAACAAGCAGGCTCTGTTAAAGGACGCGGTACTAGAGAGCAAATATTGAATTTACGGCAATTTATTGAGAAGGCAAGGCATAGGCATATTGCCTATGTACTTTGTTTCGTAGACTACCTTAAGGCCTTTGATAATGTGGAATGACACAAACCGTAAGTTGTATTATTGGAGATGGGAACATTCAGACATCTGATCTTTATTATTCGCCAATTGTACGAAGAAAATTTTGCCTTGGTGAAAGAAGACAATATTAACGCCGACAAATGTAGAGTAGGCAAAGACAGGTCAACTCTCTTAACATCTATAGTGAATCTGTTAAAGATATGTGACTGAGATAGGAAACAAGATGGTATACCTTGAAGCCCTTGTGGACAATACAGGAACTGCGAGTAAGAAGTTCGACCAAAAATATAGATGACAAGATCGGCAACATGTTAGTTGAGTAAAAGTTATCGTAGCGGAAATATCAAGAAACGCACAAAAATCAGATTTCCTACTCTAGTTTTCTACATCTGTATTTACACCTCTGATCGTTGAGGTGACAGACAGACAGATTGATGTTTTCGAGATGCGGGTCTGGAGACGTTTGCTGACAATTTCCCGGATAATCTATCACACCAACATATCTATTATTGTCTCCCAGTGACTCACTATCATCGTCTTCTCCCGATTTTTCTAATTTTTTGGACATATCGACCAGAGAAAGGACAAAATGTATTGATTGATAATCCGGGGAAAACCAGATGGCAAGAAATGAAAAGAACGCTCTCCAACACGTTGAGTTGAAGTCACTAGACCCTGATGACAAAGATCGATGAGGCCATGCGTTTAATAGGCAACCACGACTGATGGAGTGATCTGTGAAATATGTCACACAGGGAGGTCAACTAGGATAATGCATGAATCAGAAGCAACTTACTGACATTAACAGCAAAGAATTGGAATAATTGTTACAGAATATCGCTTTGAATGACATATTATGAATACAATATTAGTTGTAATTAACGCTACCATTATTGTTAATGTTGTAAAATTTGGAGTGTTTAACCAATCTCTATTGGTCACACTTGGCACAGAATAAGTTGCTAAAATTTCAACGGTTAGCAATGCTTTTGAATGGCAGATACAATGTATACGTATACACCAGCAGCAATGAAAGCGCTACTTAACCCACTCCCTTTACATATTCATGTGAAGGAGGACGCAGACGCAGATCGCTTACAGACTACATTCTAATATGAAATTCAAATCAGGAGAGCTGGTTGCGGTTGGTCATCTAACTGTCTTAAATAAACTACAGTTAAAATCAATGATCAAACCAACAAATTTCATACCGGTTAGGTTTGACTTCGAGCAAACCTTTGGAGCCAAATATGGAGCTCTGGAGGACGGCAACGTGAAGGAAAGTCGCTCATCTGGTGCACAGGCTGTCAAAGGTCATAAGTTACTCTCCCGCCATCTTCCAGGCGACAATTTAAGCCATAGATCCTCCGCTAGATAATGCATAACAGAGGTGTACGAGATGCAAGAAATACTTTACAACGCTTAGGGCAAATAGTTCTGACACCTACCGACGTGGGAAAGATGCCCTCCAGGAAAATTACAATTCTTTAGAACCGTGGGATTGGATGAGTACACATAAGGTTTACGGTGCGGTGGTGGAAGGAGACTACTTTTCGTTGGGGGGTCTGCGTAAGATGATTCTGCATGCTCGTTGTACGCTGGCTCCTGGCATTGGATGGTTGTTGACGCTGCGAGAAAGAGTAGTCACAAAAGAACTTTTTCATTGGTCGTACGTTTATGAAGTAAATTGTCCAAGAAATACGATCACCAAAACGACTCTCCAGCAACGTATTTTCTTCATCGCTTACAGACTGCATTCTAATATGAAACTGGTTGATCATCTAACCGTTTTAAATGAACTACAGTTAGAGTCATTGACCAAACCAATAAATTTCTTACCTGTTAGGTTTGACTTCGAGCAAACCTTTGAAGCCAAATATGGAACTCTAGCGGGCCGCAACACAGTGCTGGTGTGGATAGCCCAAAATATAGGCTGTCAAAGGTCATAGGTTAATCTCCCACCATCTCCCAGGCGAAAATTCGCTCGGTAATGAATAATAGAAGTGCAGAAGAAGCAATAATATATTTCAGACCGCCAGATTATAAGCTCTAAGTTCATTCACTTTTAAGTTCAAAATTGCCTGGGAATGTCTACAAAGCAACTGTCAAAGTTATCTTGATGTTAGTGCCAAGGCATGAAGGAATATAAGAGAATAAAATTTCAGATCAGATTCATCGGATCGGAGTCGTTCTGTGGGCTAGCAAAATATTACACACGGAGGAGGTAAGAAAATGGGAGGATGAAAAAAAAATCTTCTTGCTGGAGTCTAACTCCAGGTCAAAGACAAGCGAAAAACTTCATAAGCTATTGGCAAAAGGACATAAAGAAATACTCAATTTCAGCAAGCCAGAATTAAGGCTAATAACAGGCCTTTTCACATACCATCAGAAGAAAATGAGCAAAGCTGAAGATGAAATTTGTTGCTTTTGTATGGTGAGACCACGAAACACATACTTTGCCTTTGTAAGGTTCTGGTCCGCGAAAGGCTACAACGCTTATGGCATGCAGTTCTGGCACCTATCGACGTGTTAAAGATAACCTCCAGGAAAATCCTGAAATTCTTTAGAACTGTGGGATTGAAAGAGTACACATAATTAAGCGATAGAATTGGCTTGGGAAGAATTGCAGAACAACGGTTTGGACACCACCTTAGCAGACCTGATGGAGATTTGTATCAACTCGACCTACTTCCACTTCAATGGAAGCCCATATAAACAAAAAGATGGAGCAGCAATGGGTTCACCTTTATCACCAGTACTCGCCAACTTATTTTTGGAAGTATCGAAATATACGCCTTGGACAACTACCAATTAAAACAAAATGTTGGTTTAGATATGTAGACGACACTTTCATTATATGGCAACATCGCCGTGAGGAACTGGAGAATTTCAAGGACTACCTAAACAGCTTATATCATGAGATCAAATTCACCATAGAAATAGAAACCAACTTCCATTTCTGGACGTCCTCGTGTTAAAGAAGGATAATGGAGGATTAGGACATAAGGTATACAGAAAACCGACACACGCCGACAGATACCTGCACGCTAACTCTCACCACCACCCAGCACAAAAACAGGCCGTCGTTAACACACTAATACATAGAGCGAAGCAAATTTGCGAGACACAACATCTGCAAGAAGAATATCGGACCTTAAAAACGTCACTACAGAAAAATGGATACAAACCGAAGGACATAGACTACGCAATAAAAAGACAAGATACAACCAGAACAGAAGAAGAAAAAGAAGAAAAGAAATACACGGCAACAGTTTTGGAGAAAAAGAACGTCAAACTAATATTTAATGCAAAACAGAAGGTGGCATAACATTTTCCTAAATACCAAGGTCCAGTAGAACTAGAAACACCAGGAGTATATAGCATTCCATGTTCCTGCGGATAAGTTTACATCGGAGAGACCAAACGACGTATAAACACCGGACACAGAGAACACAAATAGGGGAAATTCTACAAAATCAGCAGTTGCCGAACATTCAGAAGAAACCGGCCATTTGATGAAATTCGAAAGAACAAAAAATTAGCCAACACTAAGAATTATTGGCCAAGACTACAATTACCAATAACGTGGAAGTCAATGTTCCGCATGAGCAATGATCCTCAACACGCCTCCTGATAACCTGTATAAATAGAGGAGCTCAGTCCAGCAGAGCTCACTTCGCTTCAGAAGAAGACCATGACAAGATGGTCGAAACGTCAAGCATTCATCCAAGTCTACGCGTAAGAAGACCCGGATACCAGCAGCCAGAGTACACATAATGTTTACTTCTGCGGTGGTGGAAGGCGACTACTTTTCGTTGGGGGTCTGCGTACGATGATTCTGCATGTTCGTTGTACGCTGGCTCCTGGTGGTGGATGGTTGTTGCTTCAATGAACCTGTAGATCAAAGAATAGTCATAAAGGAACTTTTTCATTGAACGTTAGTTTATGAAGTAAATTGTCCAAGAAATACAATCACCAAAACGACTCTCCGGCATCGTATTCTCCTGCTTTGTATAATTTTTTGGCAACATCAACCAAAAAAAAGAAGACAATATACAACCGTTAATGGTTCAGGGAAACCATATAGGAGGCCGCAAAGGTTTCCTAAAACGTTGGATTGTTGTTACCAAGAAACTAGTGGGATGGAACTTTGGCCAAGCGGTATGCCTTACAGACAACCACGACATGTGGCGCGATGCTGACAACCGTGCCAAACAGTAAAAGGCGGCCAATTAGATATATGATATAGATATAGAATAACATGGGGAAGAACAGCAAATAATAGTTTACCCTATTTTTGTCCTGTAGTACAGAAGGGATTGCATACGACACACCCAGTAAAACATAAAAAGGTTTTATTATTCATTTTGATAAGGATTCGTAATATGAGTTTCAAATTTTTAAGTGTCATTTATTGTAAAAAAATTATTGGACGATAATATTTTAAGCATGGTAACCTAAAAATATACCTATTTATAGCACCCACAGATTTGTTGTTATTTATCATTTAATATTGTTGTTCAAAATTTATATCTTGTCCACTTTTAAAACGCTGTTTAGTGATTAAGAATTGATTCCAAAGTACACCGCATCGGGCATAATTCTATAATTAGTTTGTCAGAATCCAATTATTGTTAAAAGTATTACCATAGCTAGCCCACCACATTCGTTGCAAACTAGGCAAATGTGTTGTAACTGTTGCCCCTGAAACAAAAAACAAATAAAACCGTATATATACTTGTCAATTACGATCTAAAAATAGAATATTCGGTTTATCTATTATTGATACTATAATGGAATAAGAACTTGGAGATAAAATCATACTGATTTCGAAGTATTTTTTATAGATTACGTTTTAAAAATAGGCGAACATAAAGTAACGTGAAAATGCTATATTATTCTTGGATGAAGCTGATTTACAAGTTAAAAAAACGTTCTTCTAGGTAATGCATTATGATTTCAGCATATGGAAATTGCGGCAAAGGGGGGTGCATTTATTTTTAATTATTTGTTGGCATGGCAAGTCATTCAGAATGAGGTGCCATTTTAAAATAAGAACTTGTATTTTTTATTATGCTTTGTTGTCGACACGTGCCATAATCTGTAAAATGCCTTCACGTTTTATTTTTTAAACTGAAAAAAAATTACATAAAACATTACATGCAGATTAAAAAATAATAATAATAAAGTAATAAATAATAACATAGCCCCACAAAAAAATGTCGTGATCTGGATGACTGACCATTTTATTCCGAATCCGAGGTCAAAAAAATTCGTATACCCCTTAAATTTATGTGTAAAGCCAAAAATATGTCTTAAATAGGTAAAGTTATGAATATCAGTATCATTACGGAAATGACTTTGCAATCCTCGTGCTCTCATTTTTTATTGCGAAGGGCGTAACTACCCCCTCCCCCCCGAAGGGTTGGTACGCCTTTTACACCCCTTCTATACCCTTCCGGACATGGATCTGCGTCATGAAAGCTTCTAGCTTGCAAGCTCTTGAGAATGCAAGGGAGACATGATGGAAGGTAAACACAGCCAAAGAACCAACCCCCTAGAGAGGTGACAACTACCCTCTGCTGGATAGAGGTGGAGGAAGATATGGGAGAGCAAATTTTTCTTGTTTGTACTGCGCAATGGTCGCAGTGCACTGTACAGAATAGCCCCCAACTGTTTTGCCCTTACCCTCTGGTGGAAACCACCCCCAAATTCATTCGAAAAACTTTTAAGACCGAAAAGATGCACTCTGAGGTTTTTCAATCTGAGTGAAGAGAAATCTGCCAACGTATTGAATTTGCACAGCAAGACCAACCCAAGTTAAAGAACATCCCTCGATGAGTGGGAAACAGGAAGGCGAAGAAGGATGTGGGAAGATTAATTTTTTTCAGTGCGGAATTTACCGAGCTCTCAAACCCTTCTCCAACATTTGCTCCACCTTGTCTGACTTAACCTTTTACCCGACCTCTGCGTTCTACACTTTAATTGAACACACTTTTCGAACACACTAATTCAAAATTTCCTCACTTATTTTCTCTGCCTTCTTGTCTTCGCCGCATACTCTTGCATTCGCCGACACCCCGTCTCTCTGTCTTCATTGTCCGGCCTCATACTCCCTGTATCCTGTGTTCTATTTTCATGAATTATCTCATGATATCACCAGTATATATCATGTCTTTTTCGTTCATACACCCCATTTTATCTTCAATCATACTTGGTTCATTAAAATTCTTGTCTCTCTTCGGGGGCTTCCTCTTACACTCTATATACTCTGTCACTCTCTTACAAACTTACCTCCCCTTCTATCACTCTGTCTCGATCTCTGATGGAGCTTCTGCCACTCTTTTTCATGCTTTTCTATTCATACATTTTTGTTCACTCTCTGAACTATCTCACAAACTTTCTGTATGCATCTGGCATGCGTCGTCCATTCTTACACTCTCCCGCGCTCTCTCACTCCTGCTTCGCTGGGACCCCTTCTTACTCACTCTCTCTCTTGCTGCTATAGCATCTATTCCCTTTTTTGTAGCATCTCTTGCGTGTGCAATTAAAGTATAGAACGAAGAGGTCGGGCCAGACAAGGCTAAGCAAATGTTCGAGGGTTGGAAAGAGGATAACAGAAGGTGTATGAATCTTTCCACATCCTTTTGCGCCTTCCTGTTTACCGCTCATCTAAGGATCGAGGGATGTTCTTTACCTACTTTAGGGGTTGGTCTTGCTGAGCAAAGTCAATACCATTGGTAGATTTCTCTTCTCTCAGATTGAAATACTTCACAGTGCATCTTTTCGGTCTTAAAAGTTTTTCGAATATTTCTTGTGAATTTGGAGGTGCTTTCCACCCCTTAGACGGGTACGGGCAAAGCAGTTGAGGGCTGTTCTGCACAGTGTACTGCGATCATTACGCAGTAAAAACATGAAAAATTTTGCTCTCCCCCGTCCAGCAGAAAGTAGTTTTCACTCCTCTAGGGTGTTGGTTCTTTGGCTGTGTTTATCCTCCATCATGTCTCCCTTACATTCTCAAGATCTTGTGAGCTAGAAGCTTCATGACGCAGATCTATGTACGGAAGGGTGTACAAGGCGTACCAACCCCTTCGGGGGGGGGGGGGGGGTGTTACGCCCTTGGCAATAACAAATGGGAGCACGATGGTTGCAAAGTGCCCATTCATACTCCTTTCCGCAATGATACTGACATTCATAACTTTACCCCTATTTAAGGGATATTTTTGGCTCTGCACATAAATTTAAGGGGTATACTGATTCAGCGTCGAAAAATACATAGGAACACCATGGTCAGTCATCCAGATCACCACTTTTTTTGTGGGGTTGTGTAATCCAGGGAAAACTACTGTGGTTACATTCACAAAAACGGGAAAACTCAATCCTACAAAATTATATCTCTGGGAAAAGAACTACAGAGGAGCGTTGAAGTTAAATATTTGGAACTGATACTAGATACCAAATTATACTTAAAAGAGTAGCTAGACAAAGTGTCTAAATGGTGAGCAAGTTCTGGGGACTATAACCAAAAATAATACACTGGCTGCACCAAAGGATCGTTATACGAATAACAACCTATGTTTCCCCGATCTGATGGTACAAAGCCGGAAAAGAGGAGGCAATGAGAAAACTAATAAAGATGCAAAGGAATTATGGGGGCAATGACAAACACACCTAACAATCATGAAAGCACTAGTCTGCCTATTGGCACTGTACTGGGTCGTGGAGAATGAGGTCCTAAGAGATACCATAACTAGATAAAAATCGATTACTTAACGCAAAGAATTAGCACAGGTCACAATTTGACAAAAAAGAAGAATGTGTTTTCACTAGAAGCCGGACGATTGAGTATAATGCTATATATTCTCTTCTTGCAGCTTTTTTATTTCTATTATTTCTAACATAAAGGCAAAATGTATCAAACTTTTCTGATTCTATGTAACATGTTTTGATCAAAAGTCAAACAGCAACAATGTTGTTATAGTATCAACAGCTTATTGCGTAAGAGTAATTACTGTGCTTCCTTCAATAACCATAAAATTTCTATATGCCTGTTTGGAGCATATTTAATGTCCGATATGTCAAGAAATATTACAGCTAGACCTATCAACCCTTATATATTTGAAATCAGGGGAAAAAAGATCGATTTGTATAACGTATAACGGCTAACCAATTATATATAATACAAGTCAGACCTGCATACCGTACATGGCAAGTTAGAGATACATCCCAAAGACGACGTTTAATCTTAATTACATACAATTGTCGAGATTGATGGCATTAATCCATTGACACAAAAGGATTCAATAATTTTCTAAAAGATATGTTTAACAATTTTGATATTGGTAGCTGACGGTAAGAATATATCCATGAAAAATGTCGGTTCACTATAGGTGATTGTATCATTCGTCAGGTCTAAACACTTTGAAATACTTTTTAATGCAATATGCATATTCAGCCAATGTAGTTTTATGTATCCTGAAACAGACGAGGGCAAGAAAGAAAACAGAGAAATTAGGAAAAAAAAGATGGATATAGTTCTCCCAGTACTCTCTATACTTTGTATCTTATTTTTATCACCTCGTTTGTCTCAGGATACATACACAGGGTGTCCGGAAATACCGTTGACATACTTTAACGGACAATTGAGTACAGGGTGGACCAAATTAAACAGGATTTGAGGTTTTCTCTAAAGCTATGACAGATAGACAAAAACCAATATAGGTGTCCTGAGCTCGATTTTCGAGAAATAAATGGCGCAAACCGCAATCGTCTGTCTTTTTAGACTACCGACTTACAGGGCGTTTTTGGAAAATTGGCATTTTTGGACGACCTCTATATCTCAATTACCAAGTGTCGAATCGAAAATCGAGTAACACATTCTTAGGGCACTGAGTAGAATGCGTTGCTGATAAGAAGATTCGTTGCACTGTCCATTGTTTTTTAAGCTTTACAATAGTAGCATCTTAACAGTGTTCCAATCAGAAGTGACAGCTATAGAAATCTATGCACAAGAAATGGTACGGAGGTCAAACATTGACAATAGAATCTGTATCACCACTGACAACCAAGTAGCTCTAAACGCTCTGGATGCAGTAGAGATACGTTCCAAAATGGACCGCTTTGATTCCCTGATGAATCTGGTAAAACACAAAACACAATATACAGTTAGGTGCGTGCTTCCAAAACAAAGATCATTGAATATTAAACTGGACAAAAAACAGCTATGTGCGGTGGCCATCTTAGGACAGTACATACTAAACAAACACCTTACCAACATGTGCCTGAGGGACAATCCAGAATATAGGATGTATGATCACCATGAGGACTCTGCTCACCATATATTATGTGAGTGTACAGCCTTAGTGGTTAGAATGTTTTCGCAATTTTCGGGGACCACTTGTGACCCCAGAAGAGGTAGCCAAATCTCCAATGACCGTACACTCGCTTTCTTGGGAGCAACGGTACTAACGGGTCAATAAAACTATATGGTACAATAAGCTTCAGTACAGCGAGTATACAGGGTGTTTTGGTTAACATTCCCATAGCCGATATTTCGGAAACTGAAAAATATATTTTTATTCTGTAAACGGTAATATATTTCTGTTGTTAATGCCAGAGATGACGCTGCAGCTTAAAAATGTTTTTCGATCAAGGAAGCTTTGAAACATAAGTCATTTGATTAAGAACTTAATTTTAAGCAAACTTGTTCTTATTCGAGAAAGTCAGATCTGTGGTAGTTTTTGAGATATTTTAATTTTATTGTCTAAGTTCTTAGTGTTGTTTTTTTAAAATTATTGTTATTTCTTTAATATTGGTTTTCAGATATAGGTTCTTGGTAATTTTTTTTTGTGTGTTATGAGAGAATTGTTTACTTTTTTTAATATCACTTCCTATTTTACCGGAGTTGCTTTATATTGATAAAATTCAATAGAAAAACAACAAATAAGGTAATTTTGAGCAATACATCTTGTCAACAATATTTACAATAGATGCTCGAAATGACTTCCGTTTGCTTGAACTCTGCTCATATCAAAGCGTTATATATCCTTAATAATGTGTATCTATTAACTGCACCAGCGCAAGCGTAGATTTTATTGCACATATCTGCCATATCTTTACATTTAATTATTTTTTATGAATTTGTTTTCATTATGATTAGAGATTATTTAGGTATATTAAGCAAATACCAACTTACACACTGTAATACTTATTATGAAATAACCTACTTTCTATATATTGTTGCCCTAATCTGGGCAAGCTAATATACTAGTCAGGTAAATACTTCAAAAAACTCAATATTGGAGAACCAATCAAAACAACTACTCTTCTAGCTAATACTGACGAAGCATTGAATTACATGATAGTATTCCTAGCATTTTAAAGCAAAAAAATATATTGAAAATACTTAAAATATTTATTTAAATTCAGTCATTCACACTCTTATTTAATATGAAATTATATACTGGTACCTTAATCGGGTCACGCTAATATACTACTTAGGAAAACACTTTAAATCACTCATCATTGGATAACCAATCAAAACAACTACTCTTCTAGCTAATACTGACGAAGTATTGAATTACATGATAGGATTTGGCAATTTAAGGCAAAAATATATCGAAAATACTTAAAACATTTATTAAAATTCGGTCATTCACAACAATTATTAAACCTTCCATTCTATTTCAACTCTAGAAAAGTTGTACAAGTTTCTTCGAACTCGTTAGTTCTCATCAGTAGAGTATAGAACATTCATCCATTATTTACAAGCCCATTCTTGACTTATTTTTACAATTGGCTCTTGATATGCTTAACTTTTTAAATACACAAGAAAAAGTCCAGGGGGGTCAAGTCCGGAGAACGCGCGGGCCATGTAATTGGTTCTGAGGTGCCAGTCCAGCGCCTTGGAAACGTGTTATTCAAATCACTATTCTACAGCCTACATGTATTGGAAGTAAAAATAGCAAATTGTTAGTAACTTCGTCATGCTAAGTAACAATATAAAAGGCAAAAGTTCAAGGTGGCTCTGGTTTTCCCAATACAGGTAATAAAGTGCAACGCAGGTATAGGGGTCTACAGACGATCCAGCTGCTGTGACCCGACATTGTCGGTACGCTTTGAAGATAATTGGAATTTCAGCAGACCAGTTTACTTTTACGAATGAGTTCAAAGCATGCCGACAAGGCTGGCTCCCTGCCGCTTATAAACCCTAGTTTATGGGCGGTACTATTACAAATAACAGGTAGAATTAGAATTCTACGGAAAATAGACATACTAACTACCTACCTCTTTATTTGTCACTAAAACTAATATTCATTCTTAGGTAGTCGTATTTGTACCTTGTGCATGATAAGCGTTCATTTTCGAAAGTCTATCTGGCTATTTTGAAATATCCCACGAGATTGTGTAAATACACCCAACAACTTTTGTTATATTTGTGGTGAAGTGACTTTTGCGCATCAAAAACGTAATTTTACTCCCAAAATTAAGAAGGCGTACCAGTTGTATTTTGGTTGTACAATTGGAAATAAAGACAAAAAATGGGCACCTCATATATGTTGCAGCAATTGTGCGAACAATTTTTGCAGTTGGCTAAGTGGAAGAGGACGTTCAATGGCTTTTGCTGTGCCCATGGTCTGGCGAGAACCTACAGATCATGTTACCGATTGTTATTTTTGCGTGATACCTCCTATTAGACAGAGTATTAACAAGAAAAAAAGGATGGTAATACAATACCCCAATTTACCATCTGCCATTTGTCCGGTTCTCCATAGTGATGAACTACCTATTCCTAATCCACCTCAAGAATACAGCCTTGATTCTGACGAAGAATCGGATGATAATATAGATGACGACTTAGTCCAGCCATCAACATCACAAGATCCCGATTTCTTTCCCGATTTTTTGATGGTGGTGAACCACACAAAATTAATCAACGCGAATTAAGTGATCTTATAAGAGACCTTGATCTGTCCAAGGCAAAAGCGGAGCTTTTGGCATCTCGATTACAACAATGGAATTTACTACAAGAAAATGCTAAAGTTTCCATATATCGAAGTCGTCAAAAAGATCTTATACCTTTTTTCAAAATTGAAAATGACTTGGTTGCCTGCAAGGACATTGACGGTTTAATGAGTGCTTTACACATTCCCCATAATTCTAGTGACTGGAGACTTTTTACTGACGCCTCGAAACTTAGTCTAAAAACTGTGTTACTCCACAATGGAAATAAATTGCCATCAATTCCAATCGCCCATGCTGTCCACATGAAGGAAAATTACAGTAACATGAATGTATTGCTACAAACTAGAGAATATAACAAGTATAAGTGGCAGATTTGTGCAGACTTAAAAGTGATAGCTATCTTACTTGGTATGCAGCAAGGGTATATCAATTATTAGAACATTACAAAAGAAAAATTTGGCCGCCAAGACTGGGTTTTGAACCAGGAGAAAAAAATGTTGCTAACATTCCATTAGTTGATTCACAAAAGGTAATACTGCCACCACTCCACATAAAACTGGGGCTTATGAAAAACTTGGTAAAAGTTATGGACAAAGAAGGACGTGCTTTCAGTTATTTAAAACAAAAATTTCCCAGACTTAGTAATGCGAAAATTAAAGAAGGAATTTTTGTGGGTCCTCAAATCAAGAACCTTTTCAAAGATGCTGAATTTGACAACATTCTAGAAGGTAATGAAAAACCTGCTTGGAATTCCTTTAAAATGGTAGCAACACACTTTCTCGGTAACAAAAGAGCAGAAAACTATAGAGACCTTGTTGGGAATCTTCTTTCTTGCTACCAGAAATTAGGATGCAATATAATAATAATAATAATAATAATAATAATGTCTTTATTTACCAAGATTGAAAAAAAATTAAAGGTACATTCCAATACACATATGGTACAGGCGAAGTTCACCATTTTACGCAAGCGTAAGGTGCTCTACCTATACTATACCTATATGTCATTAAAAGTCCACTTTCTACATTCACACCTAGATTACTTCCCAGAAAACTGGTGGTGCAGTAAGTGATGAGCATGGAGAGAGATTCCACCAGAATAATCAAAATATGGAAAAAAGATATCAGAGCAAATGGACTTCTGCGATGTTGGCAGACTACTGTTGGACATGTATAAGAGATGCTCCAGAAGTAACTTATAAGAGACGGGCTAAGAAGCGCAAGAAGAATAATTAATTTTCTGATTAAATTATACTATAATTAAATATATAGTATATAACATGTATTTGAAATATATATCAAAATGGCAAATATTTTTTCGCATGATGTAATTAATTGCTTTTTTTATTAAAATTATACCATAAAATGTAAGTTAGGTCAGTTATTACAATTTTTAGAGCCAACAAATTTTTTTTATGACTATGTTAGACGTATCTGGGACCAAAACAATGCAAATAAGTGGTTTTGGTTAACGATACAAAATAAAAGTTAAAATTTGTAGGTGTGTGATAATTTACATCAATATTAGAGTTATGGGGTGGTGCGCCATCTTGCTGAAACAATAGCTCTGTTATGTGGATTATTTTTTAAAAGTCTTGGTAACTCATTTTCTAAAAATTTTAAATAACACTCACCAGTTAAATTTTCATGGTATAGAAACGGGCCTATAATATAACCATTTAAAAAAGCACATCATATGCACACGCTGAACACAGTTTGGTTTCTTATTCGAATCATCCATCTTGGGATGTTTTCCGACGATTATCTACTATGTTTTATAATTATTGTGCCCTTACTGTCAAATTTACTTTCGCCACTCCAAGGTACATTTTTAATGAAATTACAATTTCCATCGTAAAGAAACAGAAAACTCAGCAAGGGAGGTAAAGCGACGGTCATAGACCCCAGGTAGTAAATTATGTAATAAATATGGTTTATATGGAAAGTACTTATTTTATTTTAAGCCAATTAGATCTTAGTCTTTTCTTGGGTCCTTTATATGTAGTTTTTAAATCTATTTAAAAGAGCTAGTTTACAAATTGGAGGATGTCTTATTGTTTTCTCCACTCTAGTTTGCCTATTCTTCCAAAGGATTTGCTTGAGAAACTTTATAATTTAGTCTCCATTTACATAAATCTAAATAACCACATCTATTAAAATATTATGACCAGGTTATTAATTATTTATTAATTTCCATAAATACGATATCGACCGATGTATCCGACGAGGAGAGAGTGGTTTGTTTTGATAATTCGCTTTGTCTAACTATCTACGACTTGCTAAATGGTTTTGATGGTAGAGACAAGTCATGATACGTACAAACAAGTGTTTATCTCAGAGAGAGTCAGAGACTTAAAAAACACTTGTGAAAATGATATGACTAATTTTACGACAGATAATGCATCGTATATGCAAAAATACAGAATCGGATTCCCCAGTGCGAAAAACTTGTAAGTTTTGGATCTACTTTCAAAGAATACTCGAAATGGTCGATATTGTTATTGAGAGGGCGTGTTTTAGCATTAAATTGATTCATGATACTCAACCTCTCACCCTCCAAAATGTTAAATCGGTGGGATAAAATGGCATAATTTTACTGATCTTTGTAACCTATTAATGTTTAAATATTATCGCTTTACATCTTCTGGTTTATTCTTCAATCAAAACTTCAACCCCATCTCATTTAGCAAATGGCCTCTGGCTAAGCAGGCTTTGTTAAAGGCCCAGTACAAGGGGCCAATTTACGACAAGTTATCGAGAGAGCAACGAAATGTTACGTGCCTATGAAT
This sequence comes from Rutpela maculata, assembly GCA_936432065.2. NCBI lineage: Eukaryota > Metazoa > Arthropoda > Insecta > Coleoptera > Cerambycidae > Rutpela > Rutpela maculata. The sequence goes on from OW386294.2 coordinate 9,894,514, forward strand.
CATTACTTCGTAAAAAACTGTGAAGTGTACAAGGTGCCTACAAAAGAAATAGACGCTTTCAACCCAACTAACACTAATTATTTTATAATAGCTATAAGAACATCTATATCGCCGTTGTATAAAGATAGAAGCTTTATAATTAAGGTCTGAGAACGTTCTCAATATCTGTACATCCACTATATAGCCAGAATAGGCGCAGGCTTATAAAGCAATTTTATCGTTTAAATGCCGCAAAAACAATAATTATATAATTGTTTAGCACTTCTTAGTAACATTCTCACTGCGTCTAGAAATTATCTTAAGAAGCTCTTAAAGAGATGCAAATAGTCGAATAGAAGTTCGTTTGCACTCCTCTATATAACAAAAAAGCGCTTTTATAGCCTAGTGAAGCATCAGTCATGAAGCAATTTTACTGTATAACTGTTCTTGGTTGAATAATTTAAAGAAGCTTTCTCGATTCATAACAGTTGTATTGTATAAACTTAGAACATATGAAAACATATCCAACCATTGCCTCGACTTACCTGCTTTGACGGCTGAAATAGCACAACCTTTGTGGAAGTGATACAAGCTTTTATAGAGAAATTTTATTACCCATAAGAGACGATGGCTTTATAATAAATAATTAGTAATTTTCAAGTTCAGTTAAACAGCTTTTACAAAAACTATTTGTTTTATAACAGCTGTTACAAAGCTCTTTTACTTGCGCAGAGACTGTTGCGAAGTGTCTTAGAGAATAACTGGGTTCTATTGGCGGTAATTATACTTATTCAAACTTTCTGTGGTATAAATACTGTAACAGATTATTTTATAGCATTGGGTAACTCGTTTATGTAACCATTATATAGCGACAAAATTCTTATATAGTGTAAAACTACTACGGGTTATACAGCAGCGCAGTTTCTGTGGTATAAATACTGTAACAGATTATTTTATAGCATTGGGTAACTCGTTTATGTAACCATTATATAGCGACAAAATTCTTATATAGTGTAAAACTACTACGGGTTATACAGCAGCGCAGTTTAACTCATTATACAGCTATTATATAACTGCACGTTCTCTTCTGTTGTATAAAGACTGCCGCAGGTTTTGCTATAAAACAATTCGGCTTGTTATGCAGTTAGTATATATATATTGACATCATTCTGATTATTCTGATGCTCTTTAAACATGTTAGCTGACTATAGATCAACTGATGTATTTCCCATGTTATAACAAGTACATTACTAATTTCCTCCACAGTTTTATAAATATAACTACTGCAGATGAAATGCTGCAACGGCAAACTTTTGGCTGTATAAAAATCCTGTACGCATTCACTGGAGTCCGTTAAAACACTTTAATAAAGTTTCTGTGTAAGAGTACTTAACAAAAACTGTTACCTATATAAGCCTAACAGCTTTAGTTGTAAGAACGGTTATATCACCTGGTAATATGACATCAAAGGAGTAACCAATAAATTTTATAATAGCTCTGTAACCAACATTTACGTAACCATTATAAGATAAAAATATTTGCATAGTTACTTGAAGCTCTATAAGAGATATATCGAGAACCTTTACAAGTGGATAATAAAGCCTTTATAAAATAGTTTTATAATGATGTTGTAAGAACATTCTTAGGGCGTTTCTAGGTCAGCAAATTGTCACAGAGAGCCAATTAGTTCACAATAGTATTTTGATAAAACATAAGAGGACATTTTTCTACTACTATAAAATAATTAAATGAGAATTCAGCTGAAGATTAGTGCAATAATGCTAGTTGGGAATGTTTTATAAAACAAAAGTTATCTGTAATACAGACATGCATTTTCGCTGTTTGGTTGAGGAACTGTAGAACTGGGTCCAACGTCATTTTCGAAGACGTTTTAAAAAACCACCACCTATTAGACAGTCAATCTACGATTGGTACAAAAATTTTGAAACGGCAGGGTGTTTATGTAAACGCATAGCAGGCGCAAACTTTTTGGGAAAAAAGTTTAAAGACCAAAAACTACCCTAGGATGGTTATCACTTATATCACGAGGTTTTAACAGTTTAGTAATTTAAAAATAATTTTTTGACAATGTTTACAATTACGATTTGCAAAAAAATTTCTAATCGGACTCACAGTTTTATCTCAACTTCCTCAAGCACGTTGCTTTTAGGTAATAACTCTCCATTTAGGATCAGTCAACCTTGTCCCCCAGTTATTTTTTTCATCAATTTGCTAGCGCATAATACTTACACCTAGCATAGCCATTTCCAAAGCTAACACACCCTTGCAAATTTAATAAATAAAGGTTTATTTCGGGTGAGGCCAGGTTGATGCCTCAGTTATTTTTTCTTCCCAAATTCGCTCGCACACCTACAGGGGCGTTAATATAGGGGGGTGAATTTTGTTCTCCCCCCTGCAGTTACTTTTCTGTCTTAAATTTGCTAGCCCACATCGCTTACACCTAGCACATCCTGGTACAATCACTTTTAAAGCTATCACGCCTTTGCTGAATAAATAAATAATTGCTTCAGAGTGAGTCGACCATGAGTCGACATTGTGTGCTAGCAAACTGAGGACAAAGAAAACTGGGGGGAGGGGACAGATTGACTGACTCCTCCTCTTACTGCATCAGGCTGTTACCAAGCAACGTGCTGTTAGAAATGATAAAATTATTTCCTAATTACCACTGCCCTTAAGACATTATGATGGCTGATAATTTTAAGAAATTGTTAAAACATATTTTAAATCTCCTTTGCTACTGTGTTAGTATCGCAAAATGTTTGCGGTAATCTTATTTAGTTTCCTTTTTGTTTCTTTTTAAATTTCGTGTTTTGTCGTTTATATTTTTTGTAATATAAAGTATTTACCGGTCGTGGATTTTTGTATTATAGTATAAAATACTTTCTAGGCGAACCAAACCTTACTTGAAGCGGAAGAGATGAGCAGATCTCTTCAAATGCTGTCAAACAAGATTTCCATTGATTACAAGTTTTATGATGATGGGTGTTCACAGAATGAAGCTTCTGGTGCCATAATAAAAGCCATCACTGACAATGGTTGCCTAAACGTTATGTTCGGTCCTATCTGCGAGTATTGTTTGGGTGAGTATCTTTAGTTACTCTAGTTGTCAAAATTTGTGCTTGCACTTGTGTTATTTTGTTAAGTTACATATATATAGAAAAATACAGCCACAAAGATTGTCTTGGTGGGGTTTAGAATTTTTGGCTTGACACTACCTATGAAGCCAGTTTCGAAAACTACACTCGAATACTATAGCCCCAACTCCTCTATAACCCCCTGCCCATGTGACATAGTGCTTTATAAGTTTTTGGCGTAGACGATTGCTTTAAAGTACTTTATAATCAAAATTCAAGGGTAGAATGAAATAAATTTTTTTGAAAAATTGAAATATTTCCAGTCCGCATCGAGTAGAAATTTGCTGATTATCTGTAAAACATGCGGTGGTATCCATTATCATCTCATCACAACTTGAACTTTGCATTCAATTCATAAGGGTAAGAACCGCTCTTGAAATGAATTAAAATATTGTAATGGGAAGAGTGCATTAGATATACTAAAAATAATTGTTGGACAAAATTAACAAAATATACTTAACTTAAATTTTTCTGAAAAGGGAATGTTTTGCAAATAAACCTTGAAGATAGAATTGACTCTCCACGTAATGAAAATAGTTTAAAAAACTAAAAAAAAAAATACGCTTTTATAAATACTGCACTAAAAAGCAAAAAATAATCATCGAACCTGTTCATGTATTCACCTGTTCAGTATGTATAAAAGCGTGTATTTTTAGTTTTTTAAACTATTAATTTATTTTTTTACTTTTTAGTCTTATATTTAAGGAGAGAATTTTGGCACTTTCGACATTTATGTAAAGAATTTGACTAAATATTTATAATCTGCGACTTCCAAAATCCCCAGATATCGATTTTCATACGAATCGGACCATAAATTACATATCTTCCATTTTGACGCCACCATTTTGAATTGTTAAATTTGGACTGGATAATTGTAATCTGCAACCTCGATAAACCACAGATACTGATTTTCAGTCGAATTACACGGTAATTGATAAAACCTGTCCGCCATGTTGACGCCGCCACTTTGAATTTTTAGGTTTTGATCACATATTTGTTTTCTACTTATCAAGCTATTTCTTTTGATACCCATATCAAGGGGGTTGTAAAGAAAATGATAATACGCCATCTTGGGTCGACCTAATAAAAGCGTGTTAAAAATTAGTTTATTCCGAATCCGCGTCGGGTAGCAATTCGTTGATAACCTGTAAAATATGCGATGGTATCCATTATCAACAGAAGTTGATCATTTGCATTTTATTCCTAAGAACAAAACTCTTCATTTAAACTAAAATATTTGTAACGGAAATAGCGCATCAGATTGTACATTTGAACAATAAAAATAAAAAATATTCTGTGTACTTAATCTCAGTGGCACCACGTAAATGTGAACTGAGCAGAACTCGGGCAAAATGTTGATCAAATGGGTAATTGCAGTCGGCCTCGAACTACTGCAACTCTCACTTGTTTCGTAAGCCTTATTAAAAAATTTTTGAAATAAAAAATTAACTAGCTTCAAAAAAGGTCGCTAAAGATTATTAAATAATATTTCACCGTCGCTCAGTTAATTGAACCTTATTACCTAATACTGATATTAAATTCGGTTAAAAATACATTTGAATTCGTTATTTATTAATTTTTACATCGACCTGCCGTTTTCATATTAATCCCAGTATTTTTTTCGCCGACGATCTTTTAACCGGCTAAAACCCCTCTCCTTTTTCACAATCATAGATATTCCCCCCGGTACCACCATCTCTGGCTTTCGTCGGTAGGGATAAAATTTGTCTTCGGTATTCAGTTTGTTATTTTCCGTGATCAGGGTAAATTTATTTACCCATGACGTTCACGATCATCTTTTTCCTTCGCTTCCATTACTTTGCGGATCCATTGGTATGTTAATTTTCAGTTCTCTTCATTATCTGTCATCTGTTGTGTCACGTTGTCTGGGGTTAGCTGAAGCCACAGTCTAATTTAAACATTCAATCTTTTCACTTCCCATGTGGGACAGTGAAAGAGTGTCTGGTCCGCCGTATCAGGCCCCCGGCAATAATTACAAATGACCGCGTTTCTTTTTCCGATTTTCTTGAGATAATTTCCGACAGTCCCATGGTTCGTCAACGCCTGAGTTGGGAAACATTCAGTAGTTCTGTGCTTATGTAGAAGAACGCACTAACGGGCGTCAAAATGACGCGACACCAATTTATTTCTCAGAGGGCGCCAGTCGCGTATTACCCCGTTCTTCTACCTCCCAGGCGGGTTCGAGATAAGATGCACTTCGATAGCCGGATAATGGACCAAGGCTGCACTACCACAGATCGGTAATGATGCTCTCTCTGGACCTGAGTTCCCTCGTTAGGGGTTTAGGTACCTCTTAACACATTCGCGGACAGTACTGAAATTGTGGAGGAACTCAAAAACACACCTTTGAAGTAAGTACTGGTGCGATTTTTATGAAAATTTTTTCACATCATTTTGCACAAACATCTAGGAACGGTCCTGGCTAAATATAAATTGCATAAACTAATGTACAATATTTCAAGTTATTCAATACAGTTGTATTAAATGCATTAGTTTACAAAAATTCCATAGTATCTCAACTACGTTAGCTTAGCAAATTTGAATAACTTATAAGCATAAAAAATAAAATGATTACAAACGAGGGGACACTACCCACTCCACTTGTATAGATCACAATGGCAATATTACTGCATATGCAGTAGCTGTCCTGCGAATACCTAAATAGTTCGAAAATGACTTGTTACCAATGAGGCATTTACAAGACCCAAGAGGACAGTGCCCAAAATTGTATAATGCTGCTGTGGGACAGTAAATAGGCAACTTCACTTATTCGTACCTAAAAATGTACTGCTACAACAGTAGTGTGTTTTCTGGCCTCTCAAATATGCACTGCTAGAGTAGTAGTGTCCCATAGCATCATATGAAATTTACTGCTATAGCAGTTACTGTCCGCGAATGTGTTAATTTTCTGAATTTTTGCATAAAAAAATCCCAACCGAAGAATTTCTCTGCGGAGGGATTAATTTTTCTACGCGGTATCCACGTTTTTATCTGTTAATAACGGGCTCTACCCCGTAGGGATTTCTCAAAAAACGCATAAAAAAATCCCTATCGAACCTACGTAAGGCAACCAAAAGGTCGAGTGTTAATGTGAGTTAACTCGACACATCCGATTTTCGATACGAAAGTTCCAGGGATTATAGACCGTCAACAGGCCTCAAGATCAATTAAGAAACAATAGTTCAAAGAATCCGTTTATTTAACAGAAATGGTTATACAAAATTCTCAAGATAAGAATCGTGCCTTCCCCAATTAAGGTAATGACTTTCAGACCATACAAGCGATAGCGCTTACGCTAACGATCGATTAGGTAGAAAAGATTCATGCATACCTTCTCAGAATCAAAATGCGAGCTTTTTAGAGAAGTCTGAGACTATTTGTAATTCATAATTACGGCTGACTGATTTTAACTTAAAAAAGTTTTACTAAATGAATTTAGTTTCGTTAGAGACTACTTAGCTTTAAAGTTCTTGTTTCGTGGCGGTTCACGTACTCAAACACATTCGTGAGGACTTATAACTTCATAAGTTTAACAGCGTTCTATCAGTCCACGATTTACTTGCTTCTATGCAGTTGTTCAATATTATCGATATGGCAGCAACCCACCTTCGAGCGACTTTTAGGCAAAATTGAATTTCTGGTTTTTTATGCACAAGGCGTTTTCCTCTGTAACTTTGTCATTTGGAAAGCCTTGCTATTGGCTTTCCTACCGTTGCTTTGTCTGGACCACTCAACGCGCTCGACCAAATTGCGAGCCGCTGAGTCAATCCAAACTCTTTCTATGCGAGAAACCGGCCTTGTGCATGTGCATTGATTTTTATCAATTTTTGCTTATCGGCACTACGCCGGCTTTGTCAAAATCTTCTATTTTGCCTTTTGGATGCAGTGCATCGCTAAAATTTTATGCTCATACTTTAGAACTGGGCTTTCAATGACCGTACATCAAAGGTTAATGTCTTTGGTGGAGGAATAAAAAATAAAAAAATATTTCGAAGTACATTTTCCTGGTACTTTTTAAACTGACTTTGTGGTACTTTTGAAAAATCTATTTTAAGCCCAATTTTGGCGTACTTTTGAAAAATCAATTTTCAAGCCAAATTTCAACGTAGTTCTGAAAAATTAATCTGCGAGTGAAATTTTGGCATACCTACTTTTGATAAATCGATTTTCAAGCCAAATTTCAACGCAGTTTTGAAAAATTAATCTGCGACTGAAATTTTGGCGTACTTTTGATAAATCTATTCTTAAGCCAAATTTCGACGCAGTTTTGACAAATTAGCCTGCAAGTGAAATTTTGGCGCACTTTCGATAAATCGATTCTTGAGCCAAATTTCGACGGCCTTTCAAAAATATTATTTTTCAAAGTCCAATTTGTGGTACCATTGAAAAAGTATATTATTCATAAATCTTTGTCATTATATACTTTCGCTCTCATATCCTGAACCAAAAACATATTTTCCTAAGTGAAAATTCGGAGTTTTCTTCTTCGAATTTTCACCTGGTCATTTACAACGCCTTATAGAACCCAAAAGGGTCCTTATGGACTGATCTGTGCCTCTGCAGACTCTTAAAAATGTCTTTAAATGAAATTTTTGCCTAAGTCGAATTTTGATTCTGTCTTCAACTTAGGACGATTTTGGAGAGTTCTACAACACTTACATCGCACCCAGCTGTTGATATTAGAATCAACCGTTCCGTCCACTGTGCCACTCCAGTAGTTCGTTTTGGTGATATTCCGCACTTCTCGTTCTGCAACTGTGTCCTGTTCTTTTCTATTCTGAAAGATATATTCACGTTCTGCTACAAGCAAATGTATGGGGGGCGTCCCAGATATTACCTGAGCAACTGCCGCCGAGCCTGTTTTATAGGCGCTGTTAACCTTCAGCAGAGCTGTTCTTTGGGTACTCACCAGCAATCTAGAGTACGTCTTCACCCGAAGTCCCTCCCCCCTAGTTAGGGACCGCATACAGGATCACCGAGAGCACCACCCTGGACAGAAGTGCTCTCTTCCTGCTAGAAAGACCGTCGATGTTTGGCGTAATTCTATTTAATGTCACAACCCGGTCGTTTGCTTTCTTGCAAGCATAATTGATATGAACGTTCCCTACCAGTCTAGGACCACCACAAGGTACTTTAGACCCTTTGGGTTCGATGTGTTTTCTTCTCATCTACAAGTTAATTCGTAGGGCGACGTTTTTAGGCGTCCCTTTAGGAAAATCGCCTCAATTTTTTCGGTGCTAGTTCCAAATTTTGGTGTCTCAATCATACATTTATTCGCCTTAGCCTCTCATTGCATTTGAACTCCAAGGTCGCCAGGTCGCTGGCTGTTACCAGCACTGCTAAGTCGTCTGCGAACGCCACCGCCAGGGTGTTCTGGGGTAGATCTATTTTAAGTATTCCATCATATAGGATGTTTCACAAAGTTGGCCCCAGTACAGAACCTTTTGGAACCCCTGCTGTTAGTGTCTTTTGTAGTTTGTCCATATGTATCTTCCTGTCTTGCAAATGCCTATTACATTTATTAGGTAGTCAGAAACGTGCATTTCTGATGTTTACCGTTACCATCAGGCAATATTTTTATACTGAGGTCTCTTTATCCGCAACGCTTCTCCACCGCAAGGATAGTTGACCTATCCTTGAGGAAGCTAAATTGATTTTTGGTCAGGCCCAACCAGCCATCGATTTCACCGGCCAGCCTGTTTCTTATTAGTGCCACGCATAACACAGCCCCATAAAAAAAAAGTTCAGACCAGCGAACCAGACCCATGTATCCCTATGTATTTTCGGTCGTTGGTCGCTGAATCCGAATCCGAGGTCAAAAAAATTCGTACACCTCCAAAATCTTTAGCTAGAGCCCAAAAACACCCCTGGACTGGGGTAAAAAGAATATTAAGCTACGAGAATAGTTGTTACATCCTAATCGATCGAATTATACAAATTAAGGTAAACAGCAGCGTACATACAATAGATATGAAACACACCCCCAGTGAGGGGCGAAAACTAGCCCCTATTTATAAAAAAATCGATCCAAAACGGTAATGACTGCTGAAAAAGCTCGAAATGTCTAAGTTTTGTTAAAGTGATAAAAAACTGCATCAGATCCGACGTAATCTTCATAAACTGCCCCTATAGGGTTGAGACCAACCACCTTTGAGTTTAAAGAACACAAAACAAGAGAAAACGTAAAATCCAACAGGATTTCTATTTTGCGTAGTACTCTAAAATAGAACTAGAAACTTACGTACCATCAACGTCCTACCGTGTCAACTCTCAGATGGTGTGAAAACTACCCCCTCTGAAAGATTTATCTATGAAAAGTTACAGTGACTTCTATACAAATTCGAAACGCCTGCGTTGTGTGGAAGTGAGAAGAAACTAGACTATGTTCGACGCTGTGCTTCGGATTCAGCGACCGAAAATACATAGGGATACATGGGTCTGGTTCGCTGGTCTGAAATCTTTTCTTTTTTTGTGGGGCTGTGTAATTTTTCCATGATGTCAATTAGACATATTGGTCGATAGGACGATGTTCTCTCCTTTAGTTTGCCTGGTTTCCATAGCTGAGTAAATCTTGCTTCCTTCCACGTTTTTTGGAAAGAATGTTGCCGCAGAAGTGTGTGTAATACTGTTAGCACCAGCTGTGGGTTGAACGTTGCAAATTCCTTTACCGCTTCTAGTGGAATTTTATCAGGTCCGGGGGCGTGCCGGTTTTGATTCTATCCGCAGCTGTTTTATGTTCTTCCAGAGTGAACATATAATGAACACGTGATGTGACATGTGCTGTGGACTGGAAGGATGGAGTAGCCATAAGCGGAACCAAGATTGCTAACCTGATATTTTACAGATGATACCACCTTGGTTGAAGCAAATGAGGATGAGCTCATATATCTGCTGGACAGGCTTCAAGCAATAAGCTATGATTGTTAAGGATAGATGATTGTGAGATAGATTGAAAGAGAAGGGCCGATCACAGGCCTTCTAACTGATCACTACTCCTTGAGATACCATCTCACTATCTCAAGAAAATGGGCATGGCAGCAGATGATAAATGCAGATATTGCAATGCTGCAATTGATTGCGGAACATGTACTTTGTGAATGCAAGGTATTAATCCGTATTAGGCTAAAATACCTGGAACAGGCGGAATTAACGCCTGAAGGCAGGGAAATTAGCTCACAGGAAAATCACAAGCTTTGTAAAAGTTTTGGAATCCTAGGCAATAATTAGTTGTAGGGTAATTCACAAAAGATCTCTTAAGCGAAGAAAGACCAATTTAGGGCCTAGCGACCCTTAGACAATCTACAATCTAAGTCAAACGTACTAATATTATATATTACAACATACAAGAGCAAAAAACGTGGTACGTAATTCAACATTAGTAACATCACATAAACACTCGTCAAGTAAATAGTATGCATCATTCAGCTTCCGATAACATCCTGATATTGAGTGGCGACTTATTAAAAAATTTCGGGCTACAGTGATTTGTTGCATTTCGACTTTTTTCTAACCTAGTAAAATCAAGGCGAACCTCATTTCTCTGCCTAGTATTGTGCTTATGAATTTCGTCATGTGATACATAATTATTTAGATTTTTGTAACATGCAAGAGAGCTGTGAGAATGAAACAACTAGGAACAATCAACATATTTAGCTCGCTAAATTTTAGTTTGACGTCTTCATTAAATCTACATTATTCTCACAACACGTGTCTGCAGTGAGAATATCCTGTTTAGATGAGTTGAGTATCCTCAAGTTACTAGGGCACAGTAAAAAACACTTTGAAATAGCAAAAGATAAACCGTTTTTATCACACTCAGAGGCTACTCTATCCTTAGATTCATAACCGGATAAACTACTTTGGACAATTTATTAGCCAGATAATCCACATGTTGATTCCAGTAAAGCTTAGCGCCTACAGTTACTCCTAAAAACGTGATAGTATCGTGGGTATCAAAATTATTTAATCTTCGGGATAAGAAAATCATACTTTGTATTTTCAATTCATTTAGGTTTAATTTGCTTGCTCTGAACCAGTCAGAAGCCTCCAGCTGTGAGCGGCGCACATCCTGTTGTAATATTAAATTTTATCATGGTCGTATCATCAGCAAATAGTACAATCTAAGTGTCCTTAACGTACTCAGACAAATTATTTGCATGAATTAAAAATAAAAGTGGTCCTAGTACGGTACCTTATGGAACTCCAAATCTTATTTTTTCCGATCATCATCGGCGCCATCACGCCATTCCGTTGTACACAGTTATTTGATCCTGTGACGATTTTAAAAGGTTAAGTGCTGTAGGTTGAAGGCTTTATCTGCAAAGTTTAAAAGGGAGAATGTTGCATACAGTAGAACATCTTCGACAAGTCATAGAGAATACTTGCGGCAAAGCTTTTGTTCCCAAAAATGTCCATCATTATCAACCACTTTGTTAATTGCTATCGTTGTAGATTTATCAAAGCGAAAACTGCACTGACAGTTTGATAAATTATAGTTTTATAGAATAGGAAGAAGGCATATAAAAAGGACAATGTCAAAAATAGCTGATTTTTGGCCCCCATCGCGGCACGCATAATGCTTTAAAAAAAGCTCAAAATTAATAAAAATAGGTCTTCGTGGTATCAAAAGGCTAGGGAAAATTCTATTTCACCCCCAAAAATATTTTAAAAAACCCTAAAATTGCTTTGAATAATGGTTATACTCAACGTGAAAATTATATTTATGTTATGAACTATTTGGTATCGATTCAACAGAAATAACAAAAGGGTAAAAAATACACCTATTCACATCCTATTTAGGGGGTGAAACGCCATACATAGGCACCTAATATTAAAAAAATAGGTACCAAGGTGATTAAAAACAAAAATGATTTTTTAATACTAGTTGAGTCAGACTTTCAACTGATCCTGACCTCAGCGTCCTTATTTCCAAAAACAACCCCTGTAAGGGTATCAAATTGTATTCGCAGCAAGTATTATTACAAAACAGCGCTTTAGTTAGCGATCCTGGAAACCACCAAACTACCCCATTCGGGGGTGTAATTCTATTCACAGTCTCGAATACTAAAGAAAATTCCACGGCACTTGTAATGCACCAAATTATTTTCTACTAGTAAAAGAGACAGACATCCACTTTTTTTTTTAATAAAGAACAAATAGCGAGTTATTTAGCAACTTTGAAAACGATCAAACTACCCTATTCAGGTGGTAGAATCGTATTCACCGCTTCAAATACTAAAAAGTAGGAAACAAGGTGAGTAAAATGAATCAAAATCTACTCGAATTTAGGGATGACAGGCACTTCAGATAATGTAATATTAGAAGAAAAAAAGATTTTCATTTTATGAAATATGTAGAATCATAATAAAATACTATATCAACACCACTGATTACTTAATAGTATCCTATAAAGAAAAACTGCCGTTATTTAGAGATATTAGAACAGCATCTAGTACTGTATATTTACAGAGCAAATTGAAATAAAACGAAAAGTTTCTATTGGTTCTTATGTCTGCATTAAATAGATAGGTATTAAAGATGGCTAATCACTGTAAGGGGTTGAAAATGATATTAGTTTATTCTCTGTTATATTATTCCATGTAAAGGTACTTCTAGGTAAGCTCTAGAACTTCATTTGTTGGAGAAAAGGGAGCGGTAAATATGCAAATGGATACTTGCAAAGGAGGATCATTTGGCCACTTATTGTGTTTTCCAGAATGCACCACGAGTAGGCGATCCTTTTTACACTTTTTTTAAAGAGTTTTTTTAATCACCTTGGTTCCTATTTTTTTAATATAAGGTGCTGCGTATGGCGTTCTACCCCCTGAAATGGGGTGTGAATAGGGGTAGCTTTTACCCTTTTGTTATTTCTATTGAATCGATACCTAATAGTTATAATAAAATAAATATAATTTTCACATTCAGCATAAGCTAGCAATCAAAACAATTTTGGGGGTTGCTTTTATGTTTTTAGGCCTTTTGATACCACGAAGATGTATTTTTATTAATTTTGAGCTTTTTCGAACAATTTTCTCTGGGTCTTATGCGTTCCACGATGCGAGCTAAAAATCAGCTATTTTAAACATTGTCTTTTGTTACTCTCGTTCAAGTTGTTAAAAAGTCGTGGTCAAAAGCTTATTATTACATGATCATAACATAATTAGCCCGTTAGAAATATCGGTGCAACAAACCCTAGGAAGCTCATGAAAAATTATCGTGTCTGATAGCAAATTTCTAATCATTTTTAGGTTATTTAAAGTTTAAACAGAAAACTAGACGTAGACATATCAATATGGACATATATAAAATATATTCTATAAAACTACTGAATACAGATAAAAAAATTATCGTATACAATTTATTATATTATCTTGAACCGTGATATATTTACCGACTGCAACTAAATAGTGTATTATAGATTTGTTTGTCTGTAAAGAAAAGAGAACATTTATGTTTGTCCTTGTTACAAATAATTTAGATAACTATATTTGTGATAGAAAAATACTTTCCTATAATAATGTATTAATCATACCTGCATCAATGTAATTTTCTATGAATTAGCTAATTTTAAGTTTGATATAATAGAAATAAATGTAGGTAGCAGTTTACAATTACTGCACCTGATCAAATAAACACAATAAGTTAAATTTATTTCCGAGTTTATTATAAGCGCAAAAAATTATTTTGAATTGGATTGTTTCTATCGCAAATATACTTTGATGTTGATGTACTATTTATTTATATTTATTTTATTTATTAGCTTTTACCTGTTATAAGTGGCCACACAAATAGTTTGGAATAATGAAACCTACAGGAAACGGATTTCTTTTCCATTTACTATTTTGTTTAAAGTCATAGGAAATAGTTGAAGTACTAATACGAAAAAGGAAAGGACAATGTTAAAAATAGCCGATTTTTGACCTCCACCAGAGAAAATGGTTGGAAAAGTCTTCGTGGTATTCAAAGGTTGGGGAAAATTCTATTTCACCCCTAAAGACATAAAAACAACCTCTAAAATTGCTTTGAATAATAGCTTATACTGAATATGAAAATTATATTTATTTTATGGTAACTATTAGGTATCAATTCAATAGAGATAACAAAAGGGTAAAAACTACCCCTATTCGAAACCCCATTCAGGGGGTAAAACGCCATACACAACGCCTAATATTAAAAAAATAGATACCAAGGTGATTTTTTATTAAAGAACAAATAGCGAGCTATTTAGCAACTTCGAAAACAACCAAACTACCCTATTCAGGTGATAGAATCGTATTCACCGCTTCAAATACTAAAAAATAGGAAACAAGGTGAATAAAATTAATCAAAATCTACTCCAGTTTGGGGATGACAGGCACTTTAGATTTTCATTTTATTAAATATATAGAATCATAATAAATCATTATATCAACATTTATACTGATTACTTATAGACCAGGCAAATCCCAGTGTAAAATGGGTTTGGCGTGAACTATTTGGGGACAGTTATTTGTTTATCGCAATGGATAGCTCTATTAATGTAGGATAAGTACATAAAGTCGCAAAAAATCCCGACGTGAGCTAAAGCCGCCATTTAGAAAAAATGACCGCCAGAGACATTTTCTTTAAAATCATATATCTTAGTAACCGTTGCTCCGATTTTAGATTTCTTTTTTTTGTTCCATTCCTCACTTTACATTTTACAAAAAAGATAATTACATATTTTACGATAAATTAAACGATAAACTTAGGAAATTAAAAAATAATTTAAATATTACAGAAATTTAAACTTTTATAAATTCGAGACGTTTGTACTGAAATTTCTAGTCAATTTTTGAAAAAATAATTTTAATGAAAGTTCTAGAGCACACAATTAGCTTTCATTTGTTTTTTGGCCGATGTTACTAACTCAAATATTAACGGAGTAATAGTTATTTATATATAAAATTGTATTCATTTTTATGTACATTAAGGTATAAAGGGTGTCCAGTCAGTGTTCTCTCGGAAGATTGTGCAAAACGGCTAACTGTATAAAAAAACTTTCTTAACAAAACTTTCAATGTTTCGTCTCTACTACAACTTAAAATTATTTTCAATTATACAAGGTGTCACAAAAACGAGTCACACAAGAAAGTATAATTTTTTTTAATAGAACAGCCCATATTTCCTTAGCCCTAGTTAAGCCTCCAAGGGCTCTGTATTACACCCTAAAATATTTCGCCAAGTTATTTTTTTGTGTTTTTTTTGGACAGTTTACAAACATTTTTGACTGGCATATCTTCGCGATTTATTAATCGTTATTTCTAAAAATGTGGGATGTTGTTTGATAATGATGTATTTACTAAAAAACATTTTTGAAATAAATCCTCAGTATATCGGGTGTCCGAAATATTTGCGTACATTTCTTGATATTTAATTATTATTTTTCTCATTTTTTTTTAATGGAAAGCCTAGGTATACTTTTTTTACATGAATAAATAAAACATACATTTCCTCACATTTTAATATCTCCTTATTTCTATTTCAAACGTTTTTGAGACATGATCATGTACAATTCCTCCTCTTACATTTAAACTCTGTTTCTGATTTTGAAATACTTCATTTTCTCCAATTTGGTTTTGAGCCCACTGGTAAAAATTTAATCTACGATTTAAATCCACATCCCAAAAGTCTTGATGCAGCTGAGCTCGATAGGGGTGAAACTTATTTTTACGAAGACATAGGGAAACACTAGATTCACTGACCTCTAAATCCCTACTTAACTCCCGAACACTTGCCGTAGGATTTTCGATTACCGCTAAAGTTATAGCCAGCTCATTTTCTTCAATACAATACATTTCGTCGTCTCGCCTTCTTTTCATATGCAAAATTTCCAGTACGTTCAAAACGTTGTTTCAAATTTTCTAGAGACCTCACATTAGGATATCTTCTATAGGGATATTTTTGACCATACATTCTTGATGCCAATAAACAATTTCCATCACATTCACCAATAACATAACATTTACCATAGATATTATATGCTATTGACAATAATTATAATTTGTATTTTTAAATATTAACAATATTAATTCAACTTAATCACGATAATCTTAAACACAATAGAGAAATGTCATAGGGTGAAAAACAAACGCAAAACAAAAGGCCAAAGCCATACTAGATTTTAATGCTAAAATAAAAATCACCTCAATTTACGCAAAACTTATTTGAAATAATCATATCTCAAAAACGGTTTGAAATAAAAATTAAGTGTATAATATTAGAATGTGGGGAATTTTATGCTTTATTCATCTATGTAAACAAATATAGGCATTCCATTTAAAAAATTTGATTAAAATAATAATTAAATAATAAGAAATGTAAACAAATATTTTGGACACCCAGTATAATAATAATTTATTTCAAAAATGTTTTTCAGTAAATGCATCATTATCGAATAACACCTTACATTTTTAGAAAAAACAATTAATAAATCGCGGAGATATGGTAGTCAAAAAAATTTTTGTAATTTGCCAGAAAAACAGGAAAAAAATTATAACTTGGCAACGCTGCATCGGATTGGCAAAAAATTTTAGGGTGTAATTCAGGACCCTTAGAGGCTTAACTGACGGCAAAAAAATTAGAGGGTATTCCATTAAAAAAATTATAGATTCTTGTGTAACTCCTTTTTGTGACACCTTGTATAATTGAAAATAATTTCACGTTGTAGTAGAGATTGAAAAGTTTTGTTAAAAAAGTTTTTTATAAAGTTACCCGTTTTTGCACAATCTTCCGAGGAAGCACTAACTGGACACCTTGTATATTTCCAAGAACTCAAATCTTAATTTCTTCAGTTATCTTCTATTTTATGCCCAAAGATCTAATAACACTTTCGATTGTACATGAAAAGGGGAAGAGAACAAAAAAAAGAAATCTAAAATCGGAGCAATGGTTACTGAGATATGTCCTTCTAAAAGAAACGGTTCTGGCGGCCATTTTTTCTAAATGGTGGCTTTAGCTCACATTGGGATTTTTTGGTACATATATATATCCTCATTCTACATGAATAGAGCTACCCATTTCGATAAAGAAATAGCTGACCCCAGATAGTTCATACTCAAAACTGGATTTGCCTGCACTATTAATAGTATCCCTAAAAAGAAAAACTGCCGTTATTTAGAGATGTTAGCACAGCATCTAGTACAGAATATTTTCGGAGCAAATTAAAATAAAATGAAAAATTTCTATTGGTTCTTATGTCTGTATTTAATAGATAGACATTAAAGATGGCTAATCACTGAAGATGATATTAGTTTATTCTCTGTTATATTATTCCATGTAAGGGTACTTCTGGGTAAGCTATAGAACTTAATTTGTTGGAGAAAAGAGTACAGTAAATATACAAATGGATACTTGCAAAGGAGGATTATTTGGCCATTTATTGAGTTTTCCAGAATGCACCACGAGGAGGCGATCCTTTTTGCATTCCTAGTTTTTTTAATCACCTTGGTACCTATTTTTTTAATATTAGGTGCTGTGTATGGCGTTCTATCTGAATCTTTCATCTGGCGTTCCTCTGAATAGTGTGTGAATAGGGGTAGTTTTTACCCTTTTGTTGTCTCTATTAAACAGATACCTAATAGTTATCATCAAATAAATATAATTTTCATATTCAGTATAAGCTATTATTCAAAGCAATTTTAGAGGTTGCTTTTATGTTTTTAGGAGTGAAGTGGAATTTTGACCAGCCTTTTGATACCACGAAGACGTATTTATATTAATTTTGAGCCTTCTCCAACCATTTTCTCTGGGTCTTATGCGTACTTCGATGGGGGCCAAAAATAAGCTATTTTTAACATTGTCCTTTGTTATTAACATCCTCAGTTATCATTACGATAACACAGCTCCACAAAAAAAAAATATGTTGTACCAGAAACCAGACCATCATACCTCTACGTATTTTGGTGCGCTGAATTCGAATCCAAATTAACTTCTATCGTGTCATTTTTTTATAAATCGCAAAAAAATGTTTCTTTTCGCATTTTATCTAGAGTTTACTGAATCATCAAAAGCTTAAAGCTTTGGCAGTCTCTAAAAATAACTTTTAATCTAACTTTTTTTTTCGTTAAATCCTTGTTTGCCAAATACAAAGAAATGAATTAAGGTACGTCAAAAAGAGGTCGATGCCTAAGTTATTTTGTAAAAAACACATAGAGCATTTACACAAAAATAGAACATTTACATATCAATAAAAAATCCAAATTGCTGTAAAAATATGGTAATATAACAATTAGGTATCTACAAATGAGGCACATTTATAAAAAATTCAAAATGGTTGTACAAACGATATACAAAAATAGATCATACCTAAAATATAATTTAGGCAAGGTTTATAAATCATTGATTCTTACGAATTACTTTGAGTGAGATATAATTCAAATTCATTCAAAGTATAGAAACAGTTATCTAACGATGAGGAGTTTAGCCAGTTTTTAAATCTAAGCAAAGGGTATAAAGAACAATGTTAAAAAAGGGCTTTTTTGGCCCATCCGTGGTAAAATGCGGAAGCCAACTTTTGAACCATCAAAAATTGTATAACAACATATGTAGTTATTTTGGAAATTACTTCATCTATCATCCCCTTTCGTTTTATCCATGACTTATGGATAAAACACTTAATCATATCATATTTTTGACCATTACTAAATTGAACCATTTTTAACAATGCTCACTCACAATTAACTCACAAATTAGTTTTTGACATTTACGATTATTTCGATTTTCTTTTTTTTACCATGGCCTTCTCAATGAATATTAGAAATGCAATAAATATGCATAGATGTCAATGGAAGACAATTCGACTATTTATTTTTCCTATTATTGGCAAACTTATTTTATATTATAAGAAGTGTTGTTGTTATTAATCGTTTTCCATGGCCTCCTCACAAACATATTAAATTTTTAGAAAATCAACCACTTTCTCTAGAGATCAATATGGCATATGATATACTGTTTGATAGCTAATTTAACTTGAGATCGAATAATGAAATAATTTTTAGGGTGTTCCATTTAAAAATACACAAGTCTATATCTCGAAAACTGAGGCATGCATAATTTTCTTCCTATCAGCAGCGGATTTTACTCAAAAAAGTGCTTTAAGAATGTGTTACTCAATTTTCGATTCGACACTTGGTAATTGTGATATAGAGGTCATCCAAAAATGCCAATTTTCGAAAAACGCTCTGTATCTCGGTAATCGAAAAACTATATTGGTTTTTGTCTATCTGCCATAGTTCTAAATAAAAATCCATCTAATTTGGTCCACCTAGGTGGTAGGTATTTGGATACCTAGGTAATTATAAATAAATTGATGTAAATTTGATTGTATTTATCGCACATGCTAATAAGGCATATGAATAAATTTCTTATTAATAGTAGTAATAAATGGTACCAGGAGTATCAATATAGTCAAAAAAATAATTTTGCCCACATTTATTTGCTCATAAATTACATAATTTAGCATTTCGACGGGATTTCGAAATTTCTAGCAGTACACGTGTCAATTAGAATAAAGCAGAACAAACATAACACACTTAAATGGAAAATTAAAAATAAAATAAAAATAAATATTGATGTTTAAAATGTCACTTATGTGGTAGATATATTCCCTTTTTTAAAAGCTTTTATTTAACTTGCAATGTTTGTTTGTTGGTTTAGGTCAAATCTTGCAAGCTGAATTTCGACTAGTTCTAATTAAGCTAGAGCTTTGAAATTTGGCACACCTGTATAAGTCCGGTGACAATGCAACATAGTATAGTCATTATCGGTCTAAATCCAATATGGCGGACGTCCCAACATAGCGGATCGGCTTTTTAGTCACAATCCCCTTGATATGGGTATCAAATGAAAGGGTTTGACGAGTAAAATACGATACACAATGTGACGTCATTCTAAATCCAATATGGCGGACGTCCCAAGATGGCGGATCGGCTTTTTAGTCACAACCCCGTTGATATGGGTTTGATGAGTAAAATACGATAAAGTGTGTGACGTCATTCTAAATTCAATATGGCGGACGTGGGAGAGGTGGGATAGGGGTGGGAAGCGGTGGGAAGAGGTTAGGAAGGGGTGGGAAGAGGTGGGGAAGGGGTGGGAAGAGATGAGGAAGGGATAGGACGAGGTAGGAAAGAGGTGGGAAGGGGCGGGAAGAGGTGGGAAGGGATGGGAAAAGGTGGGAATAAGGTGGAAAGAGGTGGAGAGAGATGGGGAAGGGTAGAGAGAGAGGTGGGAAAGGGGTGGGAAGAGGTGGGAATAGGGTGGAAAGAGGCGGGGAGAGATGGGAAAGGGCAGGGAAAGTGGTGGAAAGAGGTGGAAAAAGGGTGGGAAGAAGTGTTAGAGAGGTGAGAAGACGGGAGAGGGAAGGGGTGGATGGCGGTGGCAAATGAAAGGGTTTTGTCTGTCTGTTTGTAAAATAAATGGACTAAAAAGTAAAAAATAAAATTATGTAAAAAAAGTATTTTTAAGAAAAAGCTTTTATCTGAAAAAACTACTAAAAAGTAAAAATAATTTTTTTTAAATTCATACACATGGAAACCAAAAGCTTTGGGGGTGGTCAATTGAGTAAAGTAACTATCAAAATCACTGTATGACCGCCCCTAAAGCTTTTGGTTTCCATGTGTATGAATTTAAAAAAAATTATTTTTACTTTTTAGTAGTTTTTTCAGATAAAAGCATTTTCTTAAAAATACTTTTTTTATATAATTTTATGATTTTTCATTCATACATTATTCTTTTTGCTGTTTGCGAAATTCTATAAAGAATATTCTTTAAATATTATTGTTATTAAATAATGTTGATCTTTGTTTCAGCAACTTCGGGGAGGTTAGCAAAGTATGTAGGAAACGATGGTACTCCCTTGATTACCCCTGCAGGATTTAGTATGGATTTTACTGCTAACAAAACCAATCTCAAAGATGAAATGTACCTGTTGATTAATTCTGGATCTGTTGACTTTAGATCTTACTCCGAATTTTTACATCTGATAATGGACAGGTAATAAACAAAATTTTTATTTATATTCTATATCTAACGAGCGTTAAAAAAAGCGGCGAGAGACAACCCATTCGAATGGAAAGAATGGCTTAGATCAAGATTTGTAGAGTATGAGGTTGTCTAATATACAGCTTTTAGGCGAGAAGTCAGTGCGGAGATGAAAAGTCAGACTATCCTTGTTCTTCGAACGCGCAGTAGCGGCGCAGTTATCTCGCTCTAGAAGAACCGTCCGTACTGGCCCGAAATATGGTCTAACGTATACTATGATCTGTAGTGTTACATTCTACAACTTATCCTTATTACCAGCATGCAGAACAGTGACTCAAAATGCGAGGATAATTACCACCGACCTCAAAAGCGGGTCATTGTGAGGTCGTTCCAGTTACGAGTTCTTTGCTTAATTAACAATACACAAATTCTTACAATATTTTGCATCTGGTGTTATTTCACACCAGCTGTTCATTGGCTAATGACATTTTTTGGTGGGGATCGTGAGTTATTAGGCAACCTCATACTCTACAAATCTTGGACTTAGATTGCTATGTTATTTAAACTGCCACTATAATTGTTCCATCAAATGATGTCAAAATTTTGTAAAGCTATATATGTACACCTAAAGGAAGTACTCTCGAGAACATTCATACAATGTGCCCTCATTGAAAGTCACTTTCTCAACAAATAAAATACAAAACTATTTTGATTCCCTTGATAAAGAAACATATCAAATATTTTCCTTTGACTTTTTTGAAAGACATACCTTGAAATACGTAATAGTGCCTGTTTTTCGTAATTTTTAGCTATTTATCTTGAATATATGAGCCAATCGGCCAATTTCGATCTCGGATTACTTATACTAGTGTAGTACCCAGGCCAAGAAAAAATATTTTTATTGTGTCGCACAGTGGTCGATTTTCTATCTTTAGGGGGACAAAAATGTAGAAATTTGTAAAAAAGCTCCAAATAGTTTTAAGAAAACAGGGAAAAACAGCGAAAAAAATGTAAGCACCAAGGGGGTGGTTTTTGAGAGGGTTGAAACATAAATTTCGCTTAAAAATTCTAAAATTTTGCAAATTTAATAATATCATACCTGTGAATTCAACAAAAATAGTAAAAAAAATATATGAATCAAGGGGGTGGTTTTTGAGAGGGTTGAAATATAAATTTCTCTTAAAAATTCTAAAATTTTCTAAATTTAATAATATTATACCTGTGAATTCAACAAAAATAGTAAAAAAAAACTGTATGAATCAAGGGGGTGGTTTTTGAGAGGGTTGAAATATAAATTTCGCTTAAGAATTCTAAAATTTTGTAAATTTAATAATATTATACCTGTGCATTCAACAAAAATAGTAAAAAAAATCTATGAATCAAGGGGGTGGTTTTTCAGAGGGTTGAAATATAAATTTCGCTTAAAAATTCTAAAATTTTGTATATTTAATAACATTATACCTGTGCATTCAACAAAAATAGTAAAAAAAATCTATAAATCAAGGGGGTGGTTTTTCAGAGGGTTGAAATATAAATTTCGCTTAAAAATTCTAAAATTTTGTATATTTAATAACATTATACCTGTAAATTCAACAAAAATAGTAAAAAAAATATATGAATCAAGGGGGTGGTTTTGAGAGGGTTGAAATATAAATTTCTCTTAAAAATTCTAAAATTTTGTACGTTTAATAATATTATACCTGTGAATTCAACAAAAATAGTAAAAAAAACCTGTATGAATCAAGGGGGTGGTTTTTGAGAGGGTTGAAATATAAATTTCGCTTAAGAATTCTAAAATTTTGTAAATTTAATAATATTATACCTGTGCATTCAACAAAAATAGTAAAAAAAAATCTATGAATCAAGGGGGTGGTTTTTCAGAGGGTTGAAATATAAATTTCGCTTAAAAATTCTAAAATTTTGTAAATTTAATAATATTATACCTGTAAATTCAACAAAAATAGTAAAGAAAATCTATGAATCAAGGGGGTGGTTTTTGAGAGGGTTGGAATATCAATTTCGCTTAAAAATTCTGAAATTTTGTGAATTTAATAATATTATACCTATAAATTCAACAAAAATAGTAAAAAAATTATCTGAATCAGAGGGGTGGTTTTTGAGTGAGTTGAAAAATTTATTTCGCTTCAGAAATCTGAAATTTTGTGAATACGATAGTAAATTCTGTAAATACGTCAAAAATAGTAAACATATCTATAAGCCCAGGATGGTATTTATAAGAGGCTTGAAATTAATTCTTTGTTGTCAGAACAATAGAAGACATGCAAATAAATACTACGGTCGTGATTTTTTTAATTGTATTTTAATATTAACACTGTTTAAAATTCTACACGTGTATTTTAAAATGAATCTAAATCACTTTCTGAAGAATCCAGAGACTCCTCTTCACTTACTGATGACTCATCTGAATCTTGGCGATCATGCGATAACTTCTTGGTGGGAATTTGAAGCAGGTTAATTACTTGTTGGGGTAATAAGTTTACTTTCCTTTTCGGTAAAGGTCTTAAACTGGAAATAAGCGGATCTGATGATATCTGCAGCGCATGCAATAGATCTTCAATATTTTTTTTCCTGCTCATTTTTCGGGTATTGTGTTCTCGAAAGTAACGGCATCCTTTGTGCCTTGCTTCTAAAGCTTCTTCACTCAGCTGTCCTATTGGGAGCAGAAGTGTGTCCATAACGTCAGCCCCATGAATTAATATTTTATGGACACTAGCTGGCATTTTATACCATGGATATAATTTGACAAATAATTCTGCTGTGTCGTGAGCATACTTTCGAAATGACTCAGTGTGTAGCTCGTAACCACAAGATATTGCTTGTAAAATGACTGAGAATCGTGATATCAAGGTTTCATCAACCCCGGTAATTTCTGCGGCCCTTTTAAGCTCTTGGAAAAATCGCCGGGCTGTGTTGCCGTCATTAGTAGTTCCACTGCCCTGTTTAACGACATCCACAAGCAGACTAGTTTAATAATAATAATAATAATAAATTGCCTTTATTTCAGTATTATACATTAATACAATACCTAGGGCGAAGTCTAGCCGAAGCTACTCTACTTAACCCTACTTTCTTGACGAAATTTTGTAATAACCTCTTTTTTCTTTTCTTCAAGTGCAGCTTTGTTATCTAGGCCTCGAGACTGCCAGGTTTTCATATTTCTTCGGTATGAAATGTGTAGTATGCATTCAAAAAATCGGATATGTGCATGTAGTGTAGATAATCCGTATTGAAACGTACTCGTATTGCAAGGCATTTTCATAAGGGCTTTTATATCGTTCATTTGGCTTGGTTTTGCTTTACAAATATAGTAGCTCTGTGTTGATGGATTCTCAGCTAGAGCATTGGCTATTTTCCCATCCAGCATCGTATTTAGTAAGATATGATGTACATTGATATCCTTCCCATCAATTTTTATGCAGGTTGGTGTAAGTGTTAAGATTTGGCTTTCCATATATTCATTTTCCTGCATTATAACGTCTTGCGTCTCTTTTTATAAATTGAATTTTTATTGGCATACAAAATCGTGTTGACGAGGCACGAGGATTCATCCAAATTATTTCTTCAGAATTTTCAGTTTTTGTAATAACTCGTAATGGTACAATTGACGTCAATAATATATCTGAATCTTTAGCATCTGAGCTCTCCAGAAATTTTTGCTTGTATACCGAGTGGCCAGAGCTCCCATCAAAGCCCCATTTATATAAAATTTCTAATGCTGATATATCTTGATCTTTTATAACGCGAGTTCATTCTGAACTATTGACAGGCGCTGAACGACGTGATCGAGAAGACTTTGTAATTTCACTTCTCCCAAATTCTCAGTAATTTTTATATCCTTGGGGTAGCACTTTTTTTTAGCTAATAATACTTTTTCGTATGCGGGATAGATGTCGCAATTTCTCTCTTTTGCTCCTTTTCTCATGTTTATGTTCTGTGATTTGGTCATTTTAGTATCAGTAATAAATGCCACAGCTTCTTCCGGAGTGTATGCTCGCCAGTTTAATTTTGAAGGATTTATTCTCTTCATTGCTCTTAACGAGCGAGGACTTGTCAATGTGGCTTTCTTCATTACATGAGCAACATTTCTCTGGCCTTTTTTAATGAAGCTTGTTTGAGTCGCAAATAGAAGTTCTTCGGAACTATGACTCCCTACCAGATTCTTCGTTCGCCTTCTCTTTGTTCTTGTACTCGTGCTTTCGAATTCTTTTCTGGCTCGACGAACTAAACCTCTAGTGGGTGTAACACTAACTAGATGTTGCTGAGTGCCTAATTTTATTTCTTCTCCCAGCCAACCTTCATTTTTTTTCAAAAAGCTTTTCTTATTTCTTCCACTTGCCTTCCATCGAGTTGTAAAATTGCACGAAAATATTTTAATTTTGGCCAAAATCTCTTCTTCTGGAATACTTGGTATTAGCAATTTGATGAAATCAACCATCTTCTGCTTCGCAGGTATCATATTTGCCTGAAAAAGAAGGCCTTCCTCAGAAAGAAAATCAAACAATTGATTTCTTTTCACTCCCAGATTGACACCTGGAAACAAATGGTTAAAAAAAAATTACTTCCCTGAACCCACGCACATTGCGAGTAGTATCATTTGGTAGATAGATAAATGTTTAATAAAACTATGCTATTTTTAGGCCAAATAAATGTAAATCTTTTTTTTTTTCTACTCTAATAAAGTTTAAACAACAGTTAAGAAAATGATTTTTTTCATTTAATTTATAAAAACCAAGAATATAAGCAGCCAAACATTATATAGACTTAAAAGTTATTTCAAAACTTACTTGAAGGACCAGCAGCCATGGCGAGATAGAAATTTTCACAATAAAACACTATGGGTACTTGTGGAAACAACTTCTAATAGCGGCGACTAAACGTAACTGAGCATATTCTTTCCTGTGCTCACTTACCTGCTTCAGTACAGCCCTATACTTCCAAGAATTCCCATTTCTGTTGCATGCCCTTCTAGGATAATTGTCTGTCTATAGTTCTACAACAGATGTTTTTGATTTCAAGAAATTGCATTTTGTGACAAATGTCCCCGTAAATTAGGTATTTCGACCACTGTGTGTCGCTGCGTATTTTTTTAATTTGGAGTTTATTTTTTAAAGTAGTTAATAGTTTTGTTTATATTCCGCAATGTGGAAGAGTAATAATGTTAAGGTTATATATAGTTAAGATAAAGGTTAAGGTATTATTGTCTAAATGATGGTTGTGGCATATTCTTAGTTTTTCTCTGTTTCTTATTGGGATGCTCTGCCACATGTATTTTCTTCTAAACAATGTCTGAAATCTATAAAATAATACAATTAACCAGTATTTTACTGGAAAATAACCTCTACGCCTGTGACTTTTACGTCAAAGGATCAGTTAGAGGGTGGTTTTTGACAAATAATGAATAAGAACAAAAATATAAAAATGACGTATTTTGCTGACGTTTCGGAAAACGAATCTGTTTCCTTTCTCAAAGCGTATTATAATGTTTGTAGGCGGTGTATATTAAATACACAGCTTTAAGAATATATTTGTTATATTCAGTATCCATAGATACTTACTGCTTACACAGAACTGTTGATATATCTAGTTGATAGTTTTATTTTAAACAATGTTGAGTTTGTTAAGTTCTTCTTTTAACATCGGCAGCCAGGTTGTGCAAATATCTACGGAACAATTCGACACGCATTTATCCTCATTCAATAGTATTATAGCCGCTTCTTTAATTTTTCTTTTCTTGCTATCTGTCTCTTTTGTTGAAATTTTTGCCGAGTCCCAGTTTATTCTATGTCCGTTCTCCCAAGCGTGTTCACAAATCTTCGATTTCTGAATCTCATTCTTCCTAATGTAACCCCTGTGCTCACCCAATCTAACACTGAATGGTCTGGATGACTCACCCACATAATGTTAATTACACTCACACGGAATACTATAAATGCAGTTTTTTGAGCATTGCTCATGATTTAGCGGTTTTGTTTTTGTTAAAATAGATCTCAATGTATTTCCCGTTTGAAATATCGTCCTAATATCAAATCTATTGCCTATACGGCGTAGCTTTTCAGATAATCCGTGTACATGAGGAATTAACGTTGCGTACCGTTGTTCAGGTTTTTGGCGTACATGATTATTATTCTCTACATATGTGAAAGTTCTATCAACAAAAGCTTCAGGGTACTGATTGTTTATAAGAACCTCTTTTATAAAGCGTTTCTCATTGTCTAATATTTCATCATTAGAAGAAATTATTTTGGTCCTATCATATAAGCATTTTATAACACCCTTTTTAACATGCATCGACTGATTTGAGTTAAAATTTAGATACCTGTTGGTATGTGTTGGTTTTCTATAAACGCTTGTTTCAACTGTATTATTTACTCTTTTAATTAAAACATCTAAAATCTATTTTCTACTTCTAATGTAAATTTAATAGATGTTTCTTTATTATTTATATTTTCAAAAAAATTATCTAGTAAATCGACTCCATGGGGCCAAATTGCAAATATATCGTCAACATATCTCCACATCTCCACCAACCAACCGGTTTATATATACAATTTTGAACATGTTTTTGAACATAAGTATATTACTTAAAACTGGTGACAATGGAGACCTCAATGCCATACCAAAGTTTATCTGGAAACACCGATTCGTTTATTAAAAATAGTAGACACTTAAGATTTATGAAAACAATATTCATGATACCCATCTGATGGTTAGTTTTGATGTAGTTAGCCTCTTTACCAATGTAACAGTAGATAAAACTTTAGAAATAGTGAAGGATAAATTGTTAAATGATAATAATTTGGAAGCTAGAACTAAATTAACTGTTAATAGCATAATGGAACTTTTAACATTATGTATAAAAAAGACTTACTTTCAGTTTGAAGGTGATTTCTATTAACAAAACTTTGATATGGCAATGGGGCCTCCATTGTCACCAGTTTTAAGTAATATATTTATGGAGGCCTTTGAAACTAAACATGTTCAAAATTGTATATATAAACCGGTTAGTTGGTGGAGATATGTTGGCAATATATTTGCAATTTGGCCCCATGAAGTCGATTTACTAGATAATTTTTTAGAAAATATAAATTATAAAGAACCATCTATTAAACACATTAGAAGTAGAAAATAGAAATGAACTACCATTTTTAGGTGTTTTAATCAAAAGAGTAAATAATACAGTTGAAACAAGCGTTTATAGAAAACCAACACATACCAACAAATATTTAAATTTTAACTCAAATCAGTCGGTGCATGTTAAAGAGGATGTTATAAAATGCTTATATGATAAGGCCAAAATAATTTTTTCTAATGATGAAATATTAGACAATGAGAAACGCTTTATAAAAGAGGTTCTTATAAACAATCAATACCCTGAAGCTTTTGTTGATAGAACTTTCACATATGTAGAGAATAATAATCATGTACGCCAAAAACCTGAACAACGGTACGCAACGTTAATTCCTCATGTACACGGATTATCTGAAAACACAGTGTGCTTGAAGGTGGAAAAATTATGATGAAAATGAGTCCAAAATCGGTTTGCGCAGGTTGATTCTACATTAAAAGTAGATTCAAAATTTATGAAATTTAAAATCGTAGCTGATCCCTTTCGCGTTTTATCCACATTTTTGGATTTTAACCCTTTGCAATACAGTAACTCGTATACATCAACTTTTTCTTCGAGCACTTAGTACTTTTAGAAATAAAACTAGTAAATGCTTTGTATAGTACGATGGAATAGACTTTCTACATACGTTACATCTTACAAAAATAGTTATTTTTCTCATTTGATTACCTGAAACCCCTAAATGTATCCTAAAGTTATCTAAGCTCTCTTCATCAAATGAAACACTTTTTTTAATACTCGGATTTAAAACAACTTTTGTCTCCCGACCACCAGCAGATACATTAAAACTAAAATTTTCATTTTCCTTAGTTGTAAGAAGACTAGCAGATTGAACTTTTTTTTTTTTATAATAGTACTTAGAATTTAATTTTGATTTTTTTCAGTGAACTTTTCTACAATTGTTAATACATTTTCTTTGCTATTTTTACAAATGTGACTTTTACCCCTTCCAATCTCTTGAAAACAATCACCACACAACAAATTTCTAGTATCTTTACTCTCTATAGATGAAATCGGCAGGCTATCTATTGCTGAACGCCCATAAAGTCCCGTAGAAACATCAATTTTGTTTTCTAAATATCTTTTATGTCCTTTACCTTTATCAATTTTAACGTGGCCTTTGAAACGACCAGTCAAACATATATAACAGTTGCATGTATTTTGTGATGTACGAGTATCCTTAGGTAATATGACATCTGTATAATTAGGCATTTTCTGAAATGGTCTTTGAAATTTACCCTTGTTAGCATCAAGTAGTGAGAGAGAACAAGTTGTACATATACTTAAAGGATACTTTTCATTTTTTGGATCAAAGTCCTCAAATATAAATTTTTTAATCAATTTTTCAGTGTTTTCAGTTATGAAAAATTTTTCTGATTTTTTTTTCCCAAATTTTTTTTCAACATGGAGCACATACCTTTTTTCGATTATCCTCGTGATAGGATTTATTTCCATGGCTCATTTGAAATCGTTATAATTTGACAGACTTTTAACCAATGACATTTTTTTTTATTTTTTGGTTCTGGAAAAAAGTATACTATATACTTTTGAGATTTACACTTTATGTTTGGAAACAAAATACGAGTAGCTACCTAGCGGCAAAGAGTGTAATCCAAATAAATTATTTTGTCAGTAATGAAAAATATATAAACATTAAAACACTTACAAGTAACAAGATAATTAAACTTTAATTAAACGTTTTTGTTTCTTGGTGTTTTACAACAAATGAAATTTAATTTTTAGTAATGGAATATTGTCGAGTAAGTTTTTTTAATTAAAGAACTGTATTTATAAGATATAATAAACTTATTTAC
Source organism: Rutpela maculata (assembly GCA_936432065.2). Lineage (NCBI taxonomy): Eukaryota > Metazoa > Arthropoda > Insecta > Coleoptera > Cerambycidae > Rutpela > Rutpela maculata. The sequence continues at coordinate 9,924,627 of OW386294.2, forward strand.
GATAGTTTTATTTCTAAAAGTGCTAAGTGCTGGAAGAAAAAGTTGATGTATACGAGTTACTGTATTGCAAAGGGTTAAAATCCAAAAATGTGGATAAAACGCGAAAGGGATCAGCTACGATTTTAAATTTCATAAATTTTGAATCTACTATTAATGTAGAATCAGCCTGCGCAAACCGATTTTGGACTCATTTTCATCATAATTTTTCCACCTTCAAGCACACTGTGAAAAGCTACGCCGTATAGGCAATAGATTTGATATTAGGACGATATTTCAAACGGGTAATACACTGAGATCTAATTTAACAAAAACAAAACCGCTAAATCATGAGCAAAATTAAAAAAACTGCATTTATAGTGTTCCGTGTGAGTGTAATAAACATTATGTGGGTGAATCATCCAGACCATTCAGTGTTAGATTGGGTGAGCACAGGGGTTATATTAGGAAGATGAGATTCAAAAATCGAAGATTTGTGAACACGCTTGGGAGAACGGACATAGAATAAACTGGGACTCGGCAAAAATTTTAACAAAAGAGACAGATAGCAAGAAAAGAAAAATTAAAGAAGCGGCTATAATACTATCGGATGAGGATAAATGCGTGTCGAATTGTTCCGTAGATATTTGCACAACCTGGCTGCCGATGTTAAAAGAAGAACTTAACAAACTCTACATTATTTAAAATAAAACTATCAACTAGATATATCAACAGTTCTGTGTAAGCAGTAAGTATCTATGGATACTGAATATAACAAATATATTCTTAAAGCTGTGTATTTAATATACACAGCACACGAATGTTATAATACGCTTTGAGAAAGGAAACAGATTCGTTTTCCGAAACGTCAGCAAAATACGTCATTTTTATATTTTTGTTCTTATTCATTATTTGTCAAAAACCACCCTCTAACTGATCCTTTGACGTAAAAGTCACAGGCGTAGAGGTTATTTTCCAGTAAAATACTGGTTAATTGTATTATTTTGTAGATTTCAGACATTTTTTAGAAGAAAATACATGTGGCAGAGCATCCCAATAAGAAACAGAGAGAGAGAGAAAAAAAGGGTTAAGGTATTATTTCTGTTGATATATTTTATATCGGTTCTTATTTACGAAAGACGAAAATAAACGTTTTAGTAATGCGTTTTTGTTCCATTATTGGAATTTTCTCGTGACCCCCATAGCCCCTTACCGCGACTCTCCAGGGCATCGCGTCCCACACTTTGGGAACCAGTGTTCTAACGAATACAACTATATATATTTTTTATTGTAATTATCTGTTGTACTTGAATATTGTAGTTTGTCAATGAAAACAGTTCCTACTTTCATTATTAAAGCATGACTTTTAACTATATACAAAATTTATGATAAAAACAGTATATCGTTGTATTCCTTAAAGCAGTGGGAAACACCTGAAACTATTTTAAAGATTATACAGTTTATGATTTCTTAAATATTTATAAAGAACCGAAAATAAACGCATATTTCCCTCTCACTCTTCAAAATCCTATCCTTATGTTATCGTGGTTACAAGAGAGATGACGGACGGACCGACGAACAGTCGGACGTTTTGAAAGTTGTTCAGAATTCGTTTACTAACACAGTGATATGATATTCTTTCTCTACGAGCGATATTTACGATTTTAAAAATGTGCCGATCAAATAAATGTAATATACTCTTCGTTTTTGCAAAAAGGATAATAAATAATTATTGGAAAAAAATTAACAAAACATATTAATTTTTTTTCCGAAAAGAGCTAGTTTTGCAAACAAGCCTTGAAGGTAGAATCAACCCTTCACATAATGTAAAATAATTTATTCCGAATCCGCATCGGGTAGAAATTTTGATAACCTGTAAAATATGCGGTGGTATCCATTATCATCTCATTAGAAGTTGATTTGCATTTAATTCCTGAGGCGGTTTGAGCCCTTCAATTGAATTAAAATAATGTAAAGGGAAAAAACGCATCAGATGTACAGCGTGGTCGCGCGAACGTTAGAACTTCATTTAACTTAGTTATTTTTGGAATTACGTAAAAAAGTCCCGAAATAAATGTTATGGAATATCACATGTATTTTCTAAAAATCAGGAAAACAATTGAAAGTCGCATTTCGGAAATATGAACTTTACTTTTATTTTATTAAATGGCACACCCCGTATATTTTTACACCATCTGAAAAGCCAAATAAATGTTTTTAAATGATCAATTGAATTAAAATAATGTAAAGGGAAAAAACCCATCAGATGTACAGCGTGGTCGCGCGAACGTTAGAACTTCATTTAACTTAGTTATTTTTGGAATTACGTAAAAAAGTTCCGAAATAAATGTTATGGAATATCACATGTATTTTCTAAAAATCAGGAAAACAATTGAAAGTCGCATTTCGGAAATATGAACTTTACTTTTATTTTATTAAATGGCACACCCCGTATATTTTTACACCATCTGAAAAGCCAAATAAATGCTTTTAAATGATATATAGAACATAGTGTTTATCTTAAAATTTTTTTGTCTAATTTAGTATAAATTTACAATTTATCAAATTACCCATGCAAAACAAAAGTATGTAATTTAAAGTAAACAAAACGTTAGTTCTGTCAAAATATTTGTTGCTAACTAAGTTCACTTTGTTTTAAATAAAATGGAACATTTAATAATAATAATAATAATAATAATTGATTTTATTGATAGACTGAAAACAACAATTAACAAAATTTAATAATTTAATTCTATCAAAAGGCAGAGTTCGCTATTCTTCAGGGTATGAGGAACTGCACTCTTCCACTCAACCACAAACACAAACACCCACCGAAGAAAATGGAACAGAATAATGGCAAAAGTTTAGGTTTATTATAAATTACATGAACATAATCTGTTACCATTTTCCTCGGTGGGTCAGTTTCTTAAAATCTAGTTTATTTTAAATGTATACGTGTACTACACACATACATACATATACACAACTACATATGTACATATATACATATACATACACACACACACAATATATACATGCACACATATGCGCGAAACGGATATGGAAAAAAAATACAAAACCGGAAATGAACGACTAACCTAATAACATCAAATTAAAAACAAATTTAGCTAATTTAAAATTCAAATTTTAAAATTTAAAAAATACCTTGTAAAAGCATTTCCTTCAATTTTTTTTTAAACGAGGGACCGGGTAGCCATTCATTGATTGATATATATTTTTCGGACTAACATAACTTAATATAAAATTTAATATCTAGTATAGTTTTTAAGAAAAATACTGTTTTCTATACCGGGTGGCTCAACCGATAGGGACACTCTTGTAACTCTTGAACGGGCGAATAGATTTTTTTCAAATTGGGTGTAGTGATATGGGATAAGTTTTCCAATTATATGATGTAAAGAACCAAAATAGCTGACTTACGGTTTCGATGCAATTGACATGAAAATCAAATTTTTAAACGGGACAACCTGTATATTTTTGCATATTTGGATGCTGCTGGCCAAGATACATATGATCTGATCCTCAAATATTATTTTGATTTCCAAAAATATAGTTTTTTTTATTTTTAGTTTTAATTATAGAAGGCCGCGATTTTGTTAAAATTGTTAAAAATCAGTCTGAATGTACTTTTAAAATATTATCTCTTCAGATACTAGCATTAAACACGATTTATTCTTCATTAAGTTCAACGATATATTGGTTTTTCAACGAAGTTTTTTTTTAATGGAACTCCTATGGGACAACCTGTTATTTAAATAGGTCTTTAAATTACGAAGAAAATGATATGAATAATGTCTACCTCCTCTTTGTACTAAATTTATAATTAAATAAATAATAATAGTAATAATGCTTTTTTTTAATATCAAAGCCACACAAAAAAAAAATTCGTTTCTGATCTGGGGGTATGACCATGTATACTATAGGTTTTTGAGGTTGCTGAATCCGAATCCGAGGTTTTTTTAACGGTTTATTTAACCCTATCACATCAGGATTTTGCCATAACCTCAAAAAACTCATAATTTAAGCTATTAAACGCATATAACTCTAAAAATGAAGTTGTAATCTGAAAACCCAAGCTCTTAAACTCCATAACCACATAACCCACTTAACCCCATAACCTCACAACCCACTTAATCCTATAACCCTAAGAATTGTAATCTGAAATTGATTTCACAGCCACACAAAAAAAGTGGTCTGGCCTGCGGACCAGACCAGTGTATCCTTATATATTTGGACCTACTGAAACCGAATCCGAAGTCAGAATTGTCAAATTGGTTCGTTTTTCACCCCCAACTCCAAGAACCCCCCAAAGTGGTCTGGCCTGCGGACCATACCTACCAGTTTATGTTTATGTATTTGGACCTTCTGAAACCGAATCTGAAGTCAGAATTGTCAGAATCGCTCGTTTTTCACACCTAACTTTAAAAAACACCCCTAAATAAAAAAATAGTGGTCAGATCATATGTATTTTGGTCCGCAGGATCCAAATATGTAAAAATATACAGGTTGTTCCGTTTAATAATTTGATTTTTTTCTAACTGAATTTGAAAAAAAATCCATTCGCCCATCCAAAAGCTACAAGAGTGTCCCTATCGGCAGAGCCACTCGGTATCACTAAAAACCCCTTTTATGGCATTTCAGGTGGTGTAAAATTACATGGGGGTGTTCTATTTAAAAAAAACAAAGCAAAGTTCATATCTCCGAAATGTGACTTTCAATTGTTTTTCTGGAATTATCTTTAGAAAAATACGAAGTTAAACGAGGTTCTAACGTTCGCGCAACCACCCTGTACATTTGAACAATAAAAATAAAAAAAATATTCCCTGTGTACTTAATCTCAGTGGCACCACGTAAATGTGAATTAAGCAAATTGTTGATCAAATAGGTATTAGCAACCCTTACTGCCCTACTGCAACTCTCATTGGTTACGTAAAAGACCTTCTAACATCATTTTAAAGCAAAACTAATATATGACCTAATCTACGTAGGGTTCGTTCGAATTTGAGAGACACATTATACAGGGTGCCCCAATAAAAACTCCCAGGCCGGATATCTTCTAAACGAACAGAGATATTTTAATCCTATAAAAGCCAGTTTGTAAAGCATAAGAAGGGGTTCACTTCTGAATATAATTATTTTTACTTCCACATTCAGTGGAAGTATAGTAATGACAAAAATTTTTTTAAAAATTTTTATTGTTCAAATAGGCTTGGAATGTCATGAAACGTTGAGATTTTAAGTTTGGGCGAAAAATAAATTTTTGTCTGTCGGTCTGTCTGTCTGTAACTTTTTTTGTGCGCACGTTTATTCTGGAACCGTTTAAGATATTGACTTGAAATTTGGTACACATATGTACTTTAACGAGATCTGGAACTAGATTATATTTTCATCTTGTTCCGTCCAAGGGTTGGGGGGTAAATTGGGGTAAATTTGGGGTAAATAGGTAAATCAAGCAGGTAACAGTCCATAAAATTGGTATTTAGTATATACAAGAGAAGATAAGGTCTCATTTTTGGCATTAGCCACCCCCATTACCACCCCCACCCCATTATTAAAGGGGATGAAAAAAAATTGTGATTTAGTGTGTGTACAAGAACCAGAAACCTCAAGATATTTTTTATTTCATCCAGCCCCCACTACCACCCCCCTATCACCACCCCCACCACCCCCACCCCCTCTACCGATGTGGGGTATCGTTTTATGGGATTTTGGGGTAGAGGATTTCAAATATTATATTATTAATATTCCATAAACAATTATTTCCACATACAAAATTTTTTCGTTGTGAGTGACTTGGATAGAAAATCCTGATGTGGAAGTAATGGATTCCTTGGGCAGCGGTTTTTGAGTATGTCATTATGTAGATGGCGCTGGGCTCTAAAGAGATATTTCCATGAGAGAAACTTTGAAATGCGGTTTATTTGAAAGAAAATGCATTTCAAAGTAGATTATGTTCTATAAAAACAAATAATAAATCTAACCATTTTCGAGATATTTGAGTCCAAATGTTGCCATTTGTCCTTGTTGAATAATTGTAATCTCTTGAACATTTCAGTTCTTTAAGTTGGACAATCTCTATTTAAATTACAAATTTCAAAAGAATTTTTCATATCTTATGAATTAAATACATTTGAAGTTATCTTTGGAAAAAACAAAAAATATTATTTATCACATAATTCGAATATTTAAGCAATAAAAAAACAATTACGAACATAAAACAATAACAATTTTTATAACTAATAAAAATAAAATAACTACCTTAAAAATGTTCAAAATTATTGCCGTTTCCATTAACACATTGTAAGTCTATTAGATAGTTCAGATCTACAAACTTTTAATAATGTATGCCGATGAATGGCTACCACACTAGCATAAATTTTATTACAAAGATCTGCCAGGTCTTCTATTGGTTCTTTGTAAACTTCACTTTTTAAAAACCAGAGTAATGTCAGGAGATCGAGCGGGCCACCTAAGTACTTCATTGGAACTAATCCATCTTCCTGGATATGCTTGATTTAAATAATTAGTGACGTTGTGATGATTATGTGGGTCTGCTCCATCCTGATGAAACCACATAGCATCCAACTGAAAGGGCAAATTCCTTAGTAGTATTTGTAAATCATTTTGCAAAAATTGTAAATATCTTTCACCGGATAAATTCTCAGGTAGAAGTATGGGCCAACAATGTAACCATTAACAATACCACACCAAACATTTACTCAAAAAACGATTCTGGGATTTGGTGTTTCATCCACCTAGGATTCTCTTGAGACCGGTAACGACAATTATGTCTTGTGATTACTGCATTGTTGTGAAATCTACTTTCATCACTTCACATAATTGTATCCCAAAAATTTGGATTTTCTTCTAAGAAAATGGAAAATTGCGCAAAAAAATCTAATCTACGCTCATTGTCCCCTGTAATCCAGTGATGAACTAAATGAACTTTACATGGAAAAAAATTGTTTATTTTAAGAATTGTGTGACAGGTGGAACATGCAATATTAGTTTCTTCCATCAACTTGTGTACTGACATGTTGGGGTTATTTTCTACTTGTAATACTAAAGTAAAATTTTCATCAGTTACAGTTATTTTCCTTCTTGTTGTTTTTGGTTTCTTAAAACTTCCATAATTTTACTTCCACATCCAGTGGAAGTATAGTAACGAAAAAAAACATTTTTATTGTTGAAATAGGCGTAGAATGTTATGAAACGTCGAGATTTTAAGTTTGAGCAAAAGAAAATTCCTGTCTGTCCGTCGGTCTGCCGTTCTGTCTGTAACTTTTTTTGTGTGCACGATTATTCTGAAATTTGATACACGTATGTATTTTAACGATATCTGGAACTAGATTATTATTTTGATCTTATTCCGTTGAAGAGTTGGTAAATTGGAGTAAATGGGAGTAAATAAATAAATCGGGCAAGTAAGAGTCCATAAAATTAGTATTTAGTATATATAAGAGGAGCTAAGATCTCAAAAAAAATTTTGGCATTAGCCACCTCCAATACCACCATCCATTATTGAAGAGGGTGAAAAAATAAAATTGTGATTTAGTGTGTGTACAAGAACCAGAGGCCTCAAAACTTTTTTACTTCATCCACCCCCACTAGCACTCCCTACCCCCCACCCTAACTCCAACTACCGATGTGGCATATCGTTTTATGGAATTTTGGGGTAGACAATTTCAAATATTGTAATATTAAAGTTCCATAAACAAATTTTTTCATTGTGAGATTTGGATGGAAAATCTGGATGTGGAAGTAGTGATTCCTTGGGCAGCGGTTTTTCAAATTAGGACACAAATTTACAAAAGTTTTACGATCTGGTAAAGGTCTGTCAGGGAAACGTATTTCATATATACTTATAAGCTCTTGAAGCATTTTTACGACATTTTCCTTAAATTAAAATGGTGTTTTATTTATCTTGATTTGTATGAGAATTTAATAACACATTCCTTCTCCATAAATTAAAATGATGTTTTATTTATATTGATTTGTATGAGAAATTTAATAACACATTCACAAAGAAAATAATAATAAGGTTCTACAATACAGTCCTATTGAGCATCAATAAATAAAGATGTGATTGAAATTGAAAAATGTCAAAACTATTTGTTAAGGTAAATTAAATTATATTTCATTTATAAGGTATGAGGCTTATTAAACTTCTTAGATATCAACTATTTTTAATATATTGAACCTAATAACAAAGCAATGTGAAAAATTCTATAAATATGATTTTCTTTAATAATTTGTAAATCAAATACAGATACAGACACAGACACTTTAAGGAACTGAAATGTTCAAGAGATTATTATTCAATATGGCAAATAGCAACAATAGTAACATTTGGACTCAAATATCTCAAATACGGTTAGAATTACGAATTTTTTTTTATGGAACATACCTAATCCAGTAAGAAATGTATCTTCTTTCACATAAACTTCGTTTGAAAAGTTCTCCCATCGAAATATGTCTTTAGAGCCCAGCACCATCTACATACTAGTATTTCAAAAAACAGTTACATTCAAAACTAAAGCCCTTCTTGCTTCTCTACAAACTGGCTTTTTCAGAATTAAAATATCTCTATTCGTTTACATGATATCCGGCCTGGGAGTTTTTATTGGGACACCTTGTATGCTTTGCAGTTCCGATATCTTGTACATCCTTGTATTTTCTTTTGGGTAACCCCGCTATATGTTTTTCTGGTCACTAAAAGTGTGTCAGGTTTCCTTCTTTGGTAATGTAAATTGAACTCGAAATATTATTTTCCCCCATTATCTTATTATATTCTACTCTTTAGGGTGATACTGTGTATACTTTCACTAAAACTATTTCTTCCTTGGACATGCCAAACGTGTTCTTCATTACATATTTTTCATTATTTTTCCACCCTGCAAATTTTTCACTCAAAATTGGTAATAGCGTCAAATACCTACTAAGTATTATTTTCTCGTTTTGACTTGCTGCAATTTATTTCCCTATGAATGAACAACTGTGATATCTAAGTTTTTAAAAATCCTGCTTAGATCACGGGTATACCGGGGTTCATATGGAATTGACACGTTTTTTAAATTCCTTTCGGCTTGAAAGGCCGAGGAATTCCGAAGGGTTACCTTAAATCTACGTTTCTAATTAGTCTGTCAACCAAGCTACAGGGTATTATATCCTTAATTAATGCTTTCTTTTTGCAAATCCCCCTTTATGCAGAGGGAAACTTAATAGACGATAAACCAAAAAATTGAGACCAGCCATTTGTATTGGAGACAATGATGCGAGTCATTAGGGGTATACCTTAGAGTGCTGGTGTTTTTTCTGCATATGTCAAATTCCAACTTATTTTCGCCATTCCTAATTACTAATGTATCTAAAAATGGCAGTTGTCTATTGGCATCTATTCTCCCTAATGACTTGCACCGTTGTCCCCAGCACAAAATAGCTGGCCTCAATTTTTTGGTTTATCGTCTAACCAGAAGCACTGTGTGCCATTCTGACTGTTAATCAATGAGCCAAGGTAAGTGAACTCACTGACCACCTCGATATCGTGATCCTCTGTATGTAGTATTCTATCTTGGAGGTAAATTATATTTCTTGGCATTTCCGACGATGCTATCAGGTATTTGGTTTTACTGGTGTTATTGCTAGCCCTATTTCCTCTGCTGGCCCTTTTAGTGTTGCTGGCATCGTTGTCCCCAGCACAAAATAGCTGGTCTCAATTTTTTGGTTTATCGCTAACCAGAAGAACTGTGTGCCATTCCGGCTATTAATCAATGAGCCAAGGTAAGCGAACTCACTGACCACCTCGATATCGTGATCCTCTGTACGTAGTATTCTATCTTGGGGGTAAATTGTATCTCTTGGCATTTCCGACGATGCTATCAGGTTGTTGGTTTTACTGATGTTAATTACTAGCCCTATTTCCTCTGTTGGCCCTTTTAGTGTTGCTGCTTTAGACCTGTCTATGATATCAATAACGTCCGCATAGGCCAAGGATTTGTTATATATAGGGTATCTCACCAGGAACTTCATCGATCGATATAGGGAAAAGCAAATTTTGAAAATTTAGGGAGCTACTAATGGCAGAGTGGCCAATCCAACTAAAATAATAACAAGCATCTGGCACTTCCGGTTATACCGGAAGTCGATAGCAACTTGCTTATTTTAAATGGAACACCCCATATATTTTAGGGTTTTCGAAAAGAGCATACAATTTATATATGATATCATATGCCTAAACCCAGCCGTTTCAGAGATATATGACATTTACAGAAAAATTTGACAGGTGTCATGGTTTACAATAACCTTTACAACTTTCTTTGTGTAAAAGATACTCATTTGCTTTTTGGCACGTAAAAAGAACACAAGGGGAGCTGCACAATTCAATTACATTCATAATTGTACACCAAGTGTTCCATTTTTGACGTTACATTTTGTAAATTTCAAACCGCGAAAATTTGTTTAGGTTAAATGGAACACCCTATATTTTTTACATCAAGTTATGTAAAATTAAGTTCCTTTTTTCTGACATAAGGTTTAAGTTACAACTTTTTGAAATATTTGCGATTTTCTTAGAAATTCAAGAAATGTAAACATTTCATTAAATTAGCCATAATTAGAAACAATCAGTAATGTCATCATTCTCTTATGTCAAAAAGTGTCACCTCGTTTAAGTTACACAGACGAAGACTTTTTTAATTTGTTTATTATTTATGGAGAATGCGATAAAGTAATATCAAGAACTTGTAGTACATTTATTACTAGATATCCACAAAAACGGAAAATAACACTAAACACTGTAACATGCCTATTAATTGGATTGAAGATACTTTGCATAAACTAAAGAAGCTAAGATAAAATCAACTAAAAACATGATTCCATTTTAAATTAATAATAATCGGAATTGAATTCTGTGATAAGTTTTGAAATGCATTTCTTACTCTCTGCATACAATCTTCAATAGTTGTTAATGGGCTCTCACAAACTTTATTTTTAATACTTCCCCAACCCTGTCAAAAAATCCTATTTCAAACTTATAGATAATTATAAATTTTTAATGGGTAATCATAAGAGCCTCTCTGGTTTATAAGGTTTTATACAGTACATTAATTTTGCCATATAGATATTATATTGGGATGAATAAGTATCTAAAGGAGACTTAATTGAGTTGGAATACCCATGTTGTTATTGGTATATTTCCATAAGTGTTTATACTAAAAACAGTTTTTATATGACATTACAACTTTTAATTTGATAAGTTCTCATGGGATCTGAATAGTGTTGAAACTGAAAAGGTTTCATCAGTAAAACCAAATACGAGTTCAGTAGTCTTTCATAAGAAACAATTAGTATATGGATTTTGTAAGATCCGAGGAGTTGTTATCAGTTTAGTTTATATAATAATTTAATGAGGGTTTATAAGGATACGTATTAAAAAGTCTTAATAAGATATTACATCGAATATTTTTGTGGCTTTTATGGGATCTGAAGAGTAATGAACGAGATAATGAAATTGAAAAATATACTAAGGAGTTCCTACCCACTAAACAAGATATTTTTACTTTAATATAACTTCAACGTTGCTAGAAAGTATTTTGTCATACTATTAAATGTTATTTAATGTAACCAATGTTACTTAAATATTTGTTTAATATTTCGAAATTTAACATTTCTCAGTTACGTTGTTGTAATATAAATATCATATTGCAAGAGAACATTAAAAATGTTACTTCCATTTAACATTGCATAACATTACGGATACATTTTTTGTTTGCTGGGTAGTAGACATTTTATACATTTTTATAAGGATATATTTGTACTTATTTTTATAAGACTTCATGGGTACATATCAGTTCAGTTTATATAAGAATTTAATGGAAACCTGTAAGGATACATGTTAAAAAGTATGAATAAGGTATTATCGAATACTTTTGTGAGTTTTTTTGGAATCTGAAGAGTAATAAAATTGAAAAGATATACCAAGGAGTTCCTAGTAGGCATTTTATACATTTTTATAAGGATATATTTGTACTTTTTTTTATAAGACTTCATGGGACCTTATCAGTTTAGTTTATATAAGAATTTAATAAGGACTTATAGGGACATCTACTAAAATAATTAATAATGCCTTACAACTATTAATTTGATAAGTGTTCATCGGTAATAGTGGTAAAACTAATAATGTTTGATCAGGAAACCAGGGATGAATTTTATAATATTTAATAAGAAATAATTAGTATATGGTTTTTATAAGATTTGAAGGGTTATTATTAGTTTAGTTTTATATAAGAATTTAATAACGATTTCTCAGTACACCCAGTGAAAAGTATTATTTACAACTATTAATTTGAAAAGTTTTCATGGGATTTTAATAGTAGTCAACCTAAAAAAGTTACAATACTTACTAAATTAAACTTACTAATACAATAGATTTCATATAATTTACATTAAAATCCATTGTAAGTATATGCACATTGTATTTTAGAAAACCCTCTTATTCCCATAAAACATAAAGGTTTTACAATAGACCTCAAGTAAGAAATATACATTAAAAACTCACAGAATCTATAAAATTTTCGTGTTTCAAACGCCATAAAAACTTATAAATACTTATAGGCCTCGTACTGAGAATTTACATTAATATCTTTCAAATTCATATATAAACCTATAAAACTTCGCAATTTAATTACCATAAATACTTATAAATATATTGATAGATTTCATTCAGGAAATTTACTTCAAAACCCCATTGCGTATTCTTATAGAATTTTTAAAAACTTCGTGTTTATTATTAAGACGTGCAAGTGTTGATAGACTTCAGGCAAGGAATTTACATTCAAAACACATTTCAAATACTTCAAAAACTTAGATACAACTGAACCTATAAAATCTTCGTATTTCAAACACCATAAGAACTTACAAATACTGATAGGCCTCGTATGGAGAATTTTCATTAAAAATACTTTTAAAATACATATAAAATATCTATAACATTTCATATTTCAATTATCGTGAAAACGTATAACTACTGATAGACTCCATATAGGGAATTTCCATTAAAAACTCATTGTACATTGTACGCAGCAAATCTTATAAAAACTTCGCATTTCCTATTAATATATGCAAATGCTGATAGACCTCAAGCAAGGAATTTACATTAAAAACACATCTCAAATAGCCACATCAAACCATATTCAGAACTTATAAAAAAAACTTTTTTTTTCAAATACTATAAAAACTTAAATATACTAATACATATAACTACTGATAGACTCCATATAGGTAATTTACATTAAAAACCCATTGTACGCAGCAAATATTATAAGAACTTTCGCATTTCCTATTAATATATGCAAATGCTGATAGACCTCAGGCAAGGAATTTACATTAAAAACACATTTCAAATAGCCGCACATCAGACCACATTTAGAACTTATAATAAAATACTATAAAAACTTACGTATACTAATAGGTTTCATACGAGAAATGTGCATTTAAGACACACACACATAATTAAAACTTATGAAAGTTTAGCGTTACATACTCCAGCCTCCAGTAGAGGGAACTGTTATACATGTCGCTAATTCATATCTAATCTAATGTGACCTAAGAAACTAGCGTGGGCTTGTTAAATTGAAAGTAAAGCAGTCTATTTTAGTGCTAACTTAATAACTGCGTTTAGGTCAGAACGCTAGAGGAAACAAGGACTTTTGCAGTATTTAGTGTTTACCACTATATTACTATTGATATTTGAAATATTAATAGTAAGTAAATAATATTTACTTACCTATGTAAGTTTATGGGATTTGGCATTAAAAATATATTTCAAATACATAACCAAAATCTGTAAAAAAGCTATCAATACTAATAGAATTTCTATGGGAAATTTACATTCAGAACACTATACAAACCTATAAAAACCTATAGAAACTTTTAATTACATGTACTATAAAAACTCATCAATACTAATAGATATCATATGGGAATTTATATTCAAAACACTATAAAAATCTACAAAAACTTTTAATTACATATACTATAAAAACTCATAAATACTGGTAGATACCATATGAGAATTTACAATTAAAACACATTTCAAATACACACATCAAAAATTATAAAAACTTATACATTTTTTTTATAAGTTTTTATAAGGATTTTTTGACAGGGAAATAAAACGATCCATTGATCGTAAACTGATCGATAGTTTCTATTTATCAAATACGCGTCATGTGGGGGAGCACGGTTGTGCTGATAAAACATGTTTCTATGTTCGGCGAGAGGTAAATTTTCTGAATAGTTGTTACTCAAATTTTGTAAAATATTTAGTATCTTTCACATAAAAAAAAAACAAAAAACAAAAACAAAAAAATTGACTATACATATTAGCAGAAGAAATCTTTTTAACTTTCTGTTTTCTTCCCGATAAAATTCTAATGCCATCACTCTATCGTTTGTTATGGCGCTGTAAACATTAAACTGGCAACAATAATGTGAATTATGTCGAATAAAAAGTTCGTTTTTGGTAAATTTAGCTTCATCTGACCCATATAATATTTCCCAAATAAGAATCTTCGCCTTATTAGAATAAATTCACAAAAATTTTCTCTTAGGAAATCTGTTCCTTTTAATCGTTGAACCATTTGGAACGAAAACGGGTGAAATTTATGTTTAATTAAGATTCTGTGAACTGAATCCTTGCATAGTCCCGATTCCAGAACAGCTTGTCTTAATAACATCACTGGAAATGCATGAAAATATTCCAGAATTGCTATTTCTACATTTTTGTCATCAACAATAGGCTTCCGCTTTTGAATTCTTGCCTTGACAAAGCCATATTTTTTAAAATTATCCAGTATGCGTTTTACAGTGTTTGGTGACGGTTTCCGTTTTTATGGATATGGAGTAGCAAATGTACTACAAGTTCTTGATATTACTTTATCATATTCTCCATAAATAAAAAACAATTCAATTGTTTCTAATCATAGCTAGTTTGATAAAATTTTTACTAACAATTCTTGAGTTTCTAAGAAAATCGCAAATATTTCAAAAAGTTGTAACTTAAACCCCCACAATGCTGATATCAGAAAAAAAGGAATTTAATTTTATATAACGTGATGTAAAAAAATATAGGGTGTTCCATTTAATCTAAACAAGTTTTCGCGGTTTGAAGTTTACAAAATGTAACTTCAAAAATGGAACACTTGGTGTACTATTATTGAATCTAATTGAATTGTAGAGTGCAGCTCTCCTCGTGTTCTTTTTACATGCCAAAAAGCAAGTGAGTATCTTTTAGACGAAAAAAGTTGTAAAGGATATTGTAAACCATGACACTAGGGATTGCATTACCGGTTAACCGGTTAACCGGTTAACCGGTAAACAGAACAAAAAACACATGACGATAATTACCGGTTATTTTAATTTTTTACCGGTTATTTCGGTAAATTCTGAACTTACGATATGTCACGTATTCAACGTTTTTATTTATATCAGTGACTAGTATTCACTAAATATAGAGTGACTGTCTCAACACTGAGCACTTTTAGCAATAAATAAATAATATTATAAAAATTAAAACCCAAACACCAAGCCCTAAGAAATACAAGTAAGAGAGACATTGACAATATCTTGCGACAGGAAATTGAATATTTCACTGCCTAAAATATCCGTGGAAAACATTTAGAAGAATGTTATTACCAATTCTTATTAATTTATCGACCTACCAATATCGATAGAGGAGGGGCATTTTCAGTTGGTGGTATTCTATGTACAAATATCAGACGACTAACAGATACAGCTTTGAAAAACTAGCCCTTTTAGCTATTTTTAAAGAATATTGTATTTTTAGATTAGGTATTCAGTAAATGCCCTATTTGAGTTTATGAGTGTAATTTTTGTTATTTACAGAATAATTATTTATTTAAATTTATTTCATTTATATTTTTTCCTTTTGATAAAAAAAAACTTTTGTTTGTTCATTATAATAACAATACATTTATTTTACTCAAAGTAAAAATGGTACAAATTGAACTGTAGAGCTCTTCTTCCATTTGCCCAAATACAAATAACATAAATCTAAGATCATAAAAAGATTATAAAAAAATATTAATACATATAAATCTAAAATTTCAAGAAAAAAATAATTATTATTTTATTTGTTAATATTCAGTAATGAATTGTAATAATCTAACAAATGTTATATTTTATAATAATAATACAATAATAACAACAGCAGCACTCAGACATGCGAGCAGACAAGGGAAACGGGCAGACCCCGCGAAGGTTAAAAGGTTAAAAGTAAATAAAATTATATCGGAAAAAGAAAAAGAAATATACGCGCATCCACAACGCAGCATCAAGTCTCCTGCTTCTGATCAGCCAAAATGTAATTTTTGACAACTTTAATAAAAAAAATTTTTGATTTATATTGTTTATATTCATTTGGAAGTTCATTCCAAAGATGAGATGCAAAATACTTAAATAATCTTTGAAAAATCGCAGTTTCATGCTGAGGCACCAAAAAGTTTTGTATGTATCTTGTATTATGCAAGTGATCTCGTGAAATTAACTTATTTCTTAAGTACTGAGGTTCGTCATTATAAATTATTCGCCAAATAAGTGTGAGCATGCGTAAACGTCTGCGGTTTTCCATGTTTAATATGCTATGTTTATTTAGATGTGGTGATATATGTTGTCTATATGGGATACTGTAAATATACCGCATACATGAATTTTGAAGTTTTTGAATTTTCTCTTTTGCTGTCGCCGATAATAACTTTCCATATACAACATCACCATAATTAACTAAAGATAATACGAGTGAATCACAAAATTTTGATTTACACTCTCTAGATATGTCTTTCGCAAAACTGTATAATTTTTTCAATCGACTGAAAGCGAATTTCAATTTGGAAAAAATATGTTTCTCAAAGCCTAATTATATTAATTATACGTATATAAAAATGTTTTTTGTTAAATTTAGATAATTTTGTACATGGAAAAAGACAATTGCCATTTTCGCCACCCTAATCATTCATTTTAAAAATTACCGGTAAATACCGGTTAACCGGTTATTTACATTTTTATTTACCGATTTACCGGTTATTAAAACTTCCGGTAAATTGCAATCCCTACATGACACCTGTGAAATTTTTCTTTAAATATCAAATTTTTTGTCAAAATTATTTTACATTAGTGTAGTTGTTGCTGGTAATAGTTTTCCATGGCCTCCTCAAAAATATATTAAATTTTTCGAAAATTAACCACTTTTTCTAAAGATAAATATTACATATGATATATCATTGGATAGCTAATTTAAGTTGAGATCGCATAATGAAATAATCGACAGGGTATTCTATTTAAAAAATCACAAGTTATGTCTATATCTCGAAAACTCAGGCATGCATAATTTTGTACTTATCAGCAACCGATTCTACTTAAAAAAGTGCCTTAAGAATCTGTTACTCGATTTTCGATTCAACACTTGGTAATTGAGATATAGAGGTCATCCAAAAATGCCAATTTTCCAAAAACGCTCTGTAGCTCGGTTTTAGAGAAAACCCCAAATCCCATCTAATTTGGTCCACCCTGTATTTGGAGCCGATTTTTCGGAATTTTCGGAAGTTGGGCCTGGACGACAATCTGACAACGAAAAATGCTGTCAAGGGTATTTTTGGATTTTATAGGGTATCTTAAAACATGTGTCAAATGGAGAGCAAAAAATTTCATTGAAAATCCGATGTCAAATTTCATTTTGAATTTTACAAGTCACATGACCGCTGCGACCGCCCAGAAGTTGACCCTACTCCATCCCCTCCTCCTGCACCTAATAACAAATAGACACCAAAAAATCGAATGAGGTACATTCTGTCGTATGATAAACTATTAGGGTTTCATTTACAGTCGAGAAAAGTTTTCCGAGAAAATTATATCGGACAGTGTTTATTCGATGAATTAATTTATTAAGATATTTTGATTACTGTTAAATTATATTCATTTACAATTTTATTTAATACAGTTTGATCTCCGTCAGATGTTCCAAGTCAGCAGGTGTTAAAATGCATCAAAGTAAATATGCATTTACAAAAAATAAACATTTCTTAAAGCTACGATAGCTTTGGCAGCCGTATTATTTATTTAAAAATTGGCTGCCCGTCGTAAACTGTACCAAAAATATATTTTTATGTAAATTGTTGTATTCATTCATTTACGTTGGTTTGTTTATTCTTGCCTCGCAAACTGTCAATAACTTTTTATTTTTAAGTTTACAGAGCTAAAAAATGATTTTTTTTATGTTAGTTTTACTTGAAATGATCGTGTGAAAATATAGAATGGCCGGTGAAAACAGCAACGTATGTTATTCAAATTAAAATTCATATTATACAGGGTGTTTTTGAAATTGGTGAAAATTAGTAGTTAAATATACTAAATGATGATGAAGCAGTTTCTACTAACACTAAGGCCAAGTGTCTTAGCTACGCTTGAATGCGATACTCGACGCGCGCTTGGCCAACCATCCTGGCATCACCTGCAGACGATTAAAGATTAAGTTTTAATCGTCCCCAGATGATGCCAAAATGGTTGTCGAAACGCGCGTCGTGTAATAGTATTCAAATGTTTTGATGTTTGTGGAAACTATTTCAGAGGTCACACCCAAGAACCGTAAACGACAAAGTTAGCCACATCAAGCAAATCTGTACGCACGGTGCCGCCATTACTATGACGTAGCTGCGCGCCCTATTCTAGCGCGCTGCCGTTTAAAATGCATTGTGTGCATGTTGTAGAATCTCCCAAAACTGACCTAGGTCGAAGCCAAAATCAAAATTCGACTTAGGTAAAAAATTCATTTAAGGGCATTTTCAATCATGATAAACAAGTCTGAAGGGCTTCAGAGCCACAAACTGGCCCAGAAGAACCGTTATTAAGTCGTTAAGACATTTGGCACAACCAGGTGAAAATTTGAATAAGCACTGAATTTTCACTTAGGAAAATATGTTTTGATTCAGGATATGAGAGTGAAAGTATATGATGGTCATGGAAAAATTAACCAAAAATAAAAGTAAGGAAAAATAAACCATATACTTTTACAAAATTATTTTAACTTTTTATTCCTCCGCCGAAGACATTGACCATCGAGGTAGTCATTGTATATCATGTTCTAGAGATTGACTATAAAATTTTAACTATGTAAAATGGTAAAATCGACAAATATAGCAAAGGCGCGTAGCGCCTATAAAGGCCGATTTCTCGCATAAAACAAGTTTGGATTCACCCAGCGACCCGTAATTTGGTCGAGTGCATTGGGTGGTCAATACAAAGCGATGGTAGGAAAGCCAACTGCAGGGCTTTCCAAATAATAAAGTTATAGAGAAAACCGCATTTTGTGAATGATAAAATCACGATCTGGGACCTTTAAGCTATTCATAAGCGAACCAAAATTCTTTAAGTAGAATATTTTTGTATTATTTTCAGTCAGCCATAATTACCAAAATACAAAATTTTTAAATTCTTTTTAAAAGGCTTGCATTCCTGAGGAGGTTAAATGAAACTTTTCTGCCAAATCGATTGTTAGCATACGCTCTCACTTGTATAGTTAAAAAATAATTTGCCTTAGTTGGGGAGGTGTGTACTTAGGAAGTGAATTTTGGATGTAATGGAAAAAAATGAATATTGGGGGCTCAAAATGGCCCTTATAAGGTATTTTGGTCTCCTTTTTCCATTTCTGAAGTCCGTTATACGTAAAAACGGACTTCAGAAATGGAAAAAGGAGACCAAAATACCTTATAAGGGCCATTTTGAGCCCCCAATATTCATTTTTTTCCATTACATCCAAAATTCGTCCCCTAAATACACCCCCCAAAAAGGGTGTGTATAATATCAACCCCCTAATATAGGTGGTCTGCGCCAATCATATTTCAAGATGAGTTGGAAAGGAGCAGGCCTCTTACATTTGATTGGTTGATTGATTGATTGATTGATTGATTTACCAGCATTGCTGCCGCTCCCAGGTATACAGCTGGGCCTGCTACGTCCACGCTGGGTTGGACTAAGGTCATGCTTGTTGCCAGCAGCGAGAGCCACATGGCGCATGGTAAAGGAATGTGGGATGAGAGGTGTAGGTATTTGTGAAATGCGTTACCGCATTGTGTCGTGAGGGAGCGTTTAAGCTTCCTTTTTCGTGTGTTTGGTTCTGGACTTCTGCCTATTCTGATTCTTCTTGTGAAATATGTTGCCGTGTTGTGTCGTAATATGGAGTGTTTTTGCTCCTCTCTTTGCGTTTTTGCTTCTTCTTTTTTCTTAGTCTTCTGATTCCTCGGTTTCCGATTGTGGTAGAATATATATCCTTGCGATTTGTTAGTGGTGTTCATTTGTTGATCCTGATCCTTTCAATTGTCGTTTTCCACTGTAGCATGGTCTCCCTATTTTTAGTTTGTTGCTGTGCGGTGCTAGCGCTTTCTTCAGTAAATGTGTTGGGTCCCTTCCTTGGGTATGTCCCCAATACTTCATTGCGTATATTTCTATTATGTTGATGTTTTGTGTCGCTGTTTTCGTCTTGTCATTTGGTAAGGTCTCATGATAGTTTATTTTTCTCAATGAACGGTATGTTACCCTTGTGCCGTTTTGATTCTCTCCTTTACTGTTTCTCTCCGCTCCAGCTGGTTCGTCCGGTCTGTTCCTAGGTACTTCAATTTGTTCGGTATTCTTAGGAAATATTCATCTATTTTGTGTTCCTCTCCGCTGGTCCAACTCTTCTTCTTCTTCTGCATCGATTAGGAGATTATCGACGTATGTGTGTGTTTTCTTAGAGAACACCATTTTTCTGAAAGAAACCTTCACTAGGCATACCTCCGCTGAAGTGATGTGCGAACTCAGCCCTGATGCAGTATATCAACAATACCTCATTGATTATTTCGAGTTTAATTTTAATTATTATCACTACCGTGATTTCTAGCATTTATTTCTTGGATGGTGGCTTATTGAAGGGTCTTCTTGTATTAATTTGATTCATTCATTTTTTGCTTTCTCTTCTTCCTCCAGTTTATCTCCACTGTTGGCGTGGTATACCTCGTCTCGTGTATGTGTTATCATTTTTTCTGTATGCCCCCCCTGCCGCCGCTTTACTGCCCCTAACTCGTTCCCCCGTTTCTTTGATTTTGTGGTCCTATATTCTGTATTCGATTCATTATTCTTGTGTATAGATACCATTTCCTGAGAAAAACTATGCATTTCCATTTAACTGCAAGAAATTCAGCCCCCGGCGTGTTAAGCCAATAGTACGCCACTGATCAGATTGTCCATTTATTACCCAAGTCAAGTTGTTTATCTAAGAAGCTCTGTTTTTCTTAAGGAATAACACCATTATTGCCCTGCTATAAATTTACGGTGACAGCGGTCGATGGTTTCATAATCACTTCTCATACTTTCGAAGAAAGTCGTTTGAATCAGCCCCTCGCCAGTTTATTACAGCATTTATGATGCAGAATGCAACACCACAAAAACACACTCTTTTTGATACAAATACAAAT
Source organism: Rutpela maculata (assembly GCA_936432065.2). Lineage (NCBI taxonomy): Eukaryota > Metazoa > Arthropoda > Insecta > Coleoptera > Cerambycidae > Rutpela > Rutpela maculata. The sequence continues at coordinate 9,946,145 of OW386294.2, forward strand.
TATGTACGTAATTAATCACTAATTGCACCTCCCAAGATATGTATTATTCCTCAAACCTGTCGCTTACTTGACAAAAAAATATGCAACACTACAAAATCACACTCTCTTTGATACAAATATAAATCATGTACGAAATTATCTATTTATTCACTTGACACCTCAAAAGTTATATTTTTTACACTTTGTATTTAGCTAGGGCTTGGACCTAAAAAGCATTGCAATGGTTTTATCCGGCAGACCCTCGTTAATCATTAAGACATAAATAAACTTAGATAAATAAACTTGGGTGGTACTTTAAAAATGAGATACTTAGCTTATCTATTCCTCTTGTGTATTGCCTGGTCCTTTAAGCTTGTTTCTTTATGCATAGCACTGCACTATCGGTTCTGCCACTAAATACTCTGTATTAGTTATTTTCAAATATTAATTCTATTTCAATATTGTTCTTTTGTTATGATAATATATCGATTTGCCCGGAATTCTTTACTCTACAAATTCCCCTAATTTTTATCAAATTTAGCGGACTTTTAGCGGGCGTTTTCACGTTTTAATGTCAGCGTTTTTCGGACGCGTCCGTTCGCTCGGAAAGCACAAATCGAACTCCAGGCTTCTTACATTTGATTGGTTGCAAATAAAGTAAGGAGACCAATAATGTGCTCCTTTAGCAAAGTTTCTATGAATTTAACCCTATTTTAGGGGTTGATATTACATTTTCTAGGGGTTGTACGTGATAGTTTATGAGAAAGTGGCACTTGCACGTCAGAGAATAAAACTTTTCAAGCATTTTAAGCCCAACCGCATCAAAATCCGTTCAAAATTGAGCGACACAGAATTTTGAAAAAAGTATACCAAAATCCCCCACTGTGCGTCACGGCGAAACCTAAATCTGTTGTTTACGTTTCTGACGGCATTGTTTCTCTGTGTTAGTGGTGTGATTAAGTTTTGTCTAGTTATTTACTGGTTTTTCTTTGTAAATCTCATATGGACATCTTCGTGTGTGTTTTATACTTTTCTTTGAGTTATAAAAACATTCTTGATTAGTGAAATTGTGTGCAGAAACAAGAACATACTATTGCTTGCACTGTTTTGGACCTTTATAGGATTTAAAAGACAATTGTTTTTATTAGTATTCTACGGTGATTTTGTATATATTATAAAAGGTAAAAGAAGCTTAATAATTCATGTCTTAGATTTACATATTATTATTATTCAGATAGAAGTGAAGAAGAATGCCGGTAACAAGATGTGCAGTGTATGATTGTAATAACACGTATTGTACAAAGAAATATACTGGTCAAAATGTTATTCCACGTTTTTCCAAAACCCAAAGACTGGTGATAAGAAGTGAATGGATAAACAGGTGCAAAATTTAACTCATATGCAGGCAGGAATTGTTTGGTTCATTTTATAGAGACCGACTATGAACGAGACTTGCAAAATGAATTACTAGGTAAAAATACGTTTTTTTATTATATGGTGTTTACGTAAACGCCAAGGATAGCCAGATCAAGCAAATCTGTAGGCATGGTGCCACCATTACTATGACGTAGCCGCGCGCCACGTTCCAGCGCACTGCCGTTTCAAATGCATTGTGTGGAGCACATTCTTTTAAAAATATTAACGCACACGCACAATTTATTGAAATAATGGAGGCATACATTTTCAGTATTCTTTGTATATAAATATGGTGACCTAATCGTGTGTGAAAAGTTTCAAGAATGTAGCAAATGTTTCCTTTTCCACTCAATGTCAAATTATAATTTATTGTTGATTATTTGTTTGTTATTATACTCTTCGCAAAAACGAAGAGTATATTGTATTTGATCGGAACATTTCTAAAATCGTAAACATCGCTCGCAGAGAAAAAATATTCATATCATTGTGTTAGTGAACGAATTCTGAACAACTTTCAAAATGTCCGTCTGTCCGTCCGTCCGTTCGTCACGTTTCTTGTAAGCACGATAACTTAAGAAAGAAAAGTCCGATTTTATTGAAATTTAGAAAGTAAGTTAGTGTTAGCTAGAGGAAGAACCCTATTGTTTTTGAAGAAAATCGATCAGTAAATAAAAAAGTTATTAATTATTTAATTAAATAAAAAAATTCTCTTAATTTTTGTCGCTTGTACTAAAATGGAAATCTTGCGAGACATTATTTCCATAATAATTTTTTTTTGTTTATGAAGTTTACTAATATATATTTCATAGAAGTGAAATATATGTATGAATGTCGAAAGATATATATCACAGACAATCAATTTTTCTAGCAATAGGTGATGGCGCAGCGGCTAAAGCTTTTCGTTGCAATCCAAAAGTCCCGTGTTCGAATCCCACAGGTTGGATATTTTTTTTTTATTTTTTTTTTCATACAATTTTTTTCACAATAAAGATGGTATCACAAAATTTAGGATGTCCAAAAACTAACATTATTTACACGAAAACTGCGAAGAGTATCCTATAGAATGTGTAACAATTATATATAAAAAGCTCAGTAAATTGGCGAAGAGTACGTTTTTAGCTTGTTTTACTTAATTTTCGATTTTTTTTCTGCTTGAATTAGAATCTGTATTTTCCTCTTCATTGCCGTAACCTGATTAGCTTTTAAATTCCTGAAATTCATGCAAATTACCTTTCTCAGCCTACAAAAATATTTTAAAACCTTGAAAGAAATTTCACTTTCTTTTCTAAACATTTTACTAGTTAAATTTTTAACAAGTCCGGGGGCCCTTACCGAAAGATTCGCCATGATGAGTTTCAAAAGAGGTATCCCATTTTTTATTTTAATTTAATCAAGTTTTAATTTTATTTTACTCTTAAATCATGGAAATGAAATGTCGGGTTCAAGGAAACATACATTTTTGTTTTTCTATACGGCGGATATTGATACTTGATTCACAAGAAAATCTGATAACAAATTATCTTGTCTACAGTGGATTCTGATTCAATTCACAGAAAAATCTGATAAAAATGATCTAAACAAAATATTAAATTATGAAAAATATGCATTATAAAAATTAACACCCAGTATAACAAAGCATCTCGGAAAAGTAGGTACACATACACTGTGTGTAGTGGCGGGCTAGGTATAGGAAGTAAGAATTACAACATCGCGTGTACCAGCTGGCTGAAATGAAATAACTGAGATCTTCGCGGAAGTGCGAGTTTGCTCTGCTGTGTTGTCCGATCTCTCGCGCTACGTGAATGTACATACCTAATGGGCAATTACACGCACTGTATAATGAACAAAATCGTATTTTGACCTAGTAATCCATTTTGAAAGTCTCGTTCATAGCCGGTCTCCATAAAATGAACCGAACAAATCTTACTTGTATTTGGGTTAAATTTATTCTGCCTTTTGCACATTTTTATCCATTAACCTCTTATGGGTTAGGACACCAGATCTTTGAGTTTTGGAAAAACGTGGAGAATAATATTTTGAACAGTAGATTTCTTTGTACAATACGTATTATTACAGTCATACACTGCACACCTTGTTCCCGGCATTTTTCTTCACTTCCATCTGAATAATAACAATATGTAAATCTAATACATGAATTATTAAGTTTCTTTTACCTTTTATAATATACAGTGTGTCCCACTTTTCACGGTAACACCTTTGTAGCTCAGTTATTAGTCACCCAATTTTAACCAAGTTTGGATGGGTATCAAAGACTTTTATTATACCTTTTTTAAGTGAAACAAAACTTATTTCAGTCATTGGCGTGCAGTTTTATTATGAAAAAAAGGGGCGATTTTTCGAGAAATTATATTAGGCATTGATCAGCATGCTGTAGAACCGCTATATCCAGAATTTAACAACATTTTGATTTTTGATTTTTGAATTACGGCCCACTTAAAATTACCTATTTTAAACATTAAATAATCAATAAATTGGTAACGAATTTTTTTTCGAAAAAAAGTCATTCTTTATTTTCTCTTTAAATTCGTTTTTTTTACCACCCCATGTCATCGATACTTTCAAATTCGATAATCCTTAATGCCCGAATAATTTACAGGTCTAATGACCCAAAATTTTTCAATGAAAATATTCTTGGCCTTCGAAATTTGAAAGTTTCATGATATGTGATAGTAAAAAAAGTGAATTTAAAGAGAAAATGAAGAATGACTTTATTTCGCAAAATATTTCGTTCCCCATTTATTGATTATTTAATGTTTAAAATAGGTAATTTTAAGTGGGCCGTAATTAAAAAACCAAAAATCAAAATGCGGTTCTACAGCATGCTGATCAATAATATTGCATTAGTTTTTCAACAAAAAAAATGCCTAATATAATTTCTCGAAAAATCGACCCTTTGTTTCATAATAAAAATGCACGCCAATGACTGAAATAAGTTTTGTTTTACTTAAAAAAGGTATATATAATAGAGATCTTTGATACCCATCCAAACTTAGTTAAAACTGGGTGACTAATAATTGAGCTACAAAGGTGTTACCGTGAAAAGTGGGACACACTGTATACAGAATCACAATAGAACACTAATAATAATAATTGTGTTTTAAATCCTATAAGGTCCAAAATAGTGCAAGCAATAGAATGTCCCTATTTCTGCACACAATTTCACTAATCAAGAATGTTTTTGTAACTTAAAGAAGCGTATAAAACACCCATGAAGATACACATATGAGATTTACAAAGAAGAGATTAAGGTCTCGCCGTGACGTCACAGCTTTGCCGGCAAGTGGCGAACGTTAGAGCATAGGGAACTAGCTATCCTCCCTATGTTTATGGTTCTTGGGTCACACCGAAGGTTCCAACCCCCCTCCAGGAAAATACAGCATTATATCTGAAAAATGTATTTATTTTCAAAAAGTTGCGAAGATTAATCTATAGCATGTTCAAATTATTGGACATTTTTATATAAGTATACCGGGTGACAACGATCACTAGCACCCCACTTTTGCCCCTTGTTTTTCAAGATATCAAAATAAAACTCGGCGGAGTTAATATAGACGTAAAATGCCACATTTTGACGTATTTGAAGATTTTTTTTACTTCCGGTTTAGCCGGAAGACTATACAATTCTTGATTTTTAAATGGAACATCCTGTGTATTATTACATTTTCAGAATCCTGGGAAACTTATGAATGGTTTGAACTATTTTGGTGAGTTTTTACGCCGACCTGATTTTTTTAAAGCCAAGTTTTGTCATCAGAAATGACAAAAAATATTGAAAAAAAAAAAAATTGTCTTTTAACCAACAAATTTAATAGCTAGATGCATTCTAATCTTTTCAAATTAGTTTCTTGCAAAAAAGTCTTTTAGAAGTTAGATTCAAAATACAACTTAGCTCTAAAAAAATCAAGTCGGTGTAAAAACTCACCAAGACAGTACAAACCTATTCAAAATTTTCCCAGGATTCTGAAATTGCAATAATATACAAGTGTTCTATTTAAAAATCAAAAATTGGTGCCACTTCCGGCTAAACCGGAAGTCCAAAAAAATCTTCAAATACGTCAAAATGTGGAATTTTAGGTCTATATTAACTATGCCGAATTTCATTTTGATATATTGAAAAACAAGGGGCAAAAGAGGTGTGCTAGTGATATTGTTGTCACCCGGTATATAAAAATATCAACAAGAAATGTCAGAAATGTTGGTACATTAATTGAAACACGCTGTGATTCTAACAGATATTTTTAGTTGAATATTTATTAACGATAACACTTCTAGGATCTGACGAAGCGAACAATACTTTACTTTACCGATTTAACCTTACTTTCAAGTTTAAGCAACTCTGTACCTTCTGTAAGTCCGTACAAAACTTGTAGTCTAAGCTCCCATAGCACAAAAAAGGTACCCCATCGAACACCGCAAATTTAAAAGGTTAAAATTGTTGGAAAACATGTAATAAACATGTTACGCCCGGCAGACCAGTAAAAATGTGTTAATTGCTATTTTTAATTAATTTCTGAAATTAGCTAAAAAAAAATGAATTTTCTTTTCAAAACACCTGCTTGAAATTTACACAATTTATGGTAAATAATGTATCATTTTTGAAAAAATTTGTCTGTCTGACAATTTTTGTTAATTAACATCTGACAGACCTTTTGTCATAAATTATTTTTTTCATGAAAGTACACTTCATAACACCTCCTTGGTTTTTATTTAAAAATGAAGTTTGAGATTTGCCCTATCTATTAATACCTGTCTGTCTGGAAATTTTTGTTAATTACCTTGTCAGACTTGATTTTGAATGCGCAGCATCCATGCATGAGATATACCGTGCGTGTAACTGCGAAATGGGCATGTACATCCACATAGCGCGAGAGATGTGACAACCCAGCAATAGTAAAACCCGCCTGCCGGCCGGCACTCGACTGCTGAAGTATCGAAGTATCCCAGCTCTGTTATTTCATTTTAGTCAACTGGCACACGCGATATTGTAATTCTTACTTCCCATGTCTAACGTTCCGTTACACGCACGGTATATGAGGCTGAACTGCTAACATCTCATAACACCTCCGCTATTTCTGTTTTTAAATGAAGTTTAAGATCTCCTCTACCCATAAAAATCGATCTGTCATCGAAAAAATGTTTTTTACTATGTCAGATTTAATTTGTAAGCGCCGTGCCAACGTTTCCTTTTTTTTAAAATAAGCTTCTACCTACGACGGCAGCGCCAAAACACCATCTTCAATTTTTACTGAAATTAAGTTTGAGATCTCTTTTATGCATAGAAATTGGTCTGTCAGCGAAAAAATGTTTTTTACTATGACAGACTTAATTTCTTAAGCGCCACACCACGTTTTTTAATTAACAAATGTGCTACGACAAACTAAAAAATATTATATTTTTTCTAATTTTTTTCTAATTCTAAATTAATATCCATTGTATCTATTAAAATAGGTTTTTTATCAAAAAAATGTTTTTTATAATAAAAAAACTTATTTTAGTACATAAAATGGATCTTAGACATTAATTTACAATTAGAAAAAATATAATATTTTTTAGTTGGCAACGCACAGTGGGCTAGAACCACCTTTAAATGAAATATGCATGCACTCTCTCAATTCCTACGGGAAATGGTAGCTTTATCTGTCCCGAAACAATTCCCGTAAAATCTGAAATCATTCCCTTAGCCATTTTCTAGAAAATTCACTTTTAATATATTTTTTTTGAAAACTGATTTTTTGCATTGATAAAAACAAGAATCTACTACATTTTTGAAGCCTCTGAATACGCGGACATATTTCAAACAACCTATCAGTTAAGTATCAGTTATCTTCTTCAATCCGTGATTCTTACGTTTATAAAATAGACAAAGACAATATCTATTTTCGTCGTGTGTTCTTGCATGATTTGCATTGCATTTGCGTTTTGCATAATTTCTTTGATTTTAATCATGGTCACAGAATATTTTCACTCTTGGAGTCTTGGATTGTTTGCCTAGTGAAGTCTAAAGAGTAACTGACCGAGCGACGCCAATATTCTTTGGCAGTGATGACGGTCTCAGATATCTTGGGTCGAGCAGGACTACTGCTCTTTACCCTAGTACATCGCCGTAGACCTGGACCGGCCTCGTACGGGGTGGGCGAGCTTACTTTACATTAACCCCATTCACAAATGTGAGCGGTGTGGATGATTTCGGCCCACCTCCTCGGGTCCTGGCCTTTTGGACCTTGCTGGCTAAGGTCTTTATCTTCTGGCGCTCTTCTGTCTTGATGATCTTTCTTCGCCAGCTTGTCACCCCCTGGGTAGTCATCTGACTGCCGGTATGCAGAATGTCAATTGACATCCTGCCATCCGGATCATCGATTAGGTAGGAATGAGCTATGTAGCTCGAGGGAGTGCAGACCTAAGTGCTTTGGTAGCACTTTCGATCTGCACGGAGCTAGGTAACTACGGGTACTGGATGGTATTTCGTCCGATACCTGCAGGATAGTGGGTGGGTGGTTGGGTTATCGTCATGTCTTTTCTGTGGGTTGTCTTCATCGGCGGTGGTATAGTTCTCATACTCACCCGTTATCTGACTGAGCGAATGGAAAGTCTACTTAGATGGCCAATAGAGGCGCTCGGATTTCCCTATAGTAAATCCAGTTACGCAAATAGTAATGTTATTTATTGGTTACGGATATATTGGTAGACAAAAATTGCTGTCATTCAAAATAACATAGGAATAGATCTAATGATTTTGTCTAAATTGACTACTTGGAAAGTTTATATAACCCGATTATTATCAAAACGTCTGGAGTTGTCTAGCATGAAGGTTTCTTGTATGTTATTTCCCCAAACTTGGCTTGAGTTGAAATTTGTATTGGAATGTTCAATATTACTTTCTTGATTGACATTTTAACAAGCTTATCAACGCAAAAAATCAGTTTTCAAAAAAAAAAAAAATTAAAAGTGAATTTTGTAGAAAACGGCCAAGGGAATGATTTTAGATTTTACGGCAATTGTTTCAGGACAGATAAAGCTACCATTTCCCGTAGGAATTGAGAGAGTGCACGCATATTTAATTTAAAGGTGGTTCTAGCCTACTGTAGACGGTCATACCGCATTTCTTAATTAAATAACTTGGTGCGGCTCTTAAAAAATTAAGTCCGTCATAGTAAATAATATTTTTTCGCTGACAGACCAATTTCTATGCATAAAAGAGAACTCAAACTTAATTTCAGTAAAAAATGAAGATGGTGTTTTGACGCGGTCGTCGTAGAAGCTTATACAAAAAAAAAAGAAAACGTTGGTACGGCGTTTACAAATTAAATCTGACATAGTAAAAAACATTTTTTCGATGACAGATCGATTTTTATGGATAGAGGAGATCTTAAACTTCATTTAAAAACAGAAATAGAGGAGGTGTAATGAGATGCTAGCATGCATGGATGCTGCGCATTCAAAATCAAGTCTGACAAGGTAATTAACAAAAATTTCCAGACAGACAGGTTTTAATAGATAGGGCAAATCTCAAACTTCATTTTTAAATAAAGACCAAAGAGGTGTTATGAAGTGTACTTTCATGAAAAAAATAATTTATGACAAAAGGTCTGTCAGATGTTAATTAACAAAAATTGTCAGACAGACATAAATTGTGTAAATTTCAAGCAGATGTTTTGAAAAGTAAATTCATTTTTTTTTAGCTAATATCAGGAATTAAATAAAAATAGCAATTAACACATTTTTACTAGTTTGCCGAACATGTTTATTACATGTTTTCCAACCATTTTCACCTTTTAAAGGGTATAGCCGGATAAGCATAGTGAAATATGCCCCTGAGCTAAATTGGACTTTGCATACATGGCTTGTTAGCTCTCTATTAATAAACAATTTCTGCCGAGTTTTAAATCCGTAACCCTACGGTTGGGCCAGTTATAGAGGGAGACGTGATTTTCAGTTTCTATTTAATTTCGCTTTTCCTGTTGCATTGAAAATTCTGAAAAAAATCAGGATCCATATAGTCTTAAGGGTGCATGTCAGGATTTTTTTCAGAATTTTTGGCTTAAAATTCGGCTTGCTAAAAATTTTTGAAATTTTGAAAAAAATTTTTTTTTAGGATTTTATCAAGTGACTACCTTTATTTTTTTACAGTAATAACTACTTCATATGCTTATTGGTTTGTAATTTTTTCAGATTTTTTAAAGTGGTGGGCCATGGTGTAAAAAATTAAATTTCGATTTTGAGATGTTTGGGCTCTTAATCTTTATACTTGAATATATTGTAATTTGTAACATCAAAAAGTTTACTTAGAATTTCTGCAGGTTTTACAATTTTGGAAATATATCGAGCGTGAGATAAATAATAAATTATTGCAGCTATGTGTGAACAGGACTGGGCGTCTACCATTTGCACACTCGCAGTAGTATCGCCTAACTCCTCGGAAACCAACGGAATTTGGCTCATAAACAATAAAAGACTTATAAGTTCTGCTACTAACATGTTGCGACCTCACTTCTACTTTAATTTATATTATTATTGTCTTTAACATAACCCATAATAACTGATACGATCCAGTGAATGAAATTTTCAAGTCGTTCTGTGTCATTTCTGGGAAATCAAGGAGGTATGAGGATTTCAATTGTTGAAATGGAACCTTTTGCCTAGTCCAATGTTTCATCTCGATCTCTAAAGTTAAAGTATTTTTCACAGTCTGCTGCGATGTCATTTGGAAAATAATGTTTTCGGAAAGACTAACATCTGAAAGGTGTTTTGTTTTCCAAATCTATTAATTAAAAAACAAGCTATCCGAAAGTATGCACGGACTCTAGGAACCAATTTGTTATCCCACTGCTGATGAAGTAGTCGGTACTTCTGTCCAATTACACCGTGAGTGGCCTCAGCGATCCAGCGAACCTTTGTTACTCGGCGTGAGTCATTGGATTCAGCAGTGGTCAGCTAACTACGTTTTCCTTTAAGAGCAGGCATAAGTACTTTATAACCTCGTTGTTCCAAATGGTCCTTTACATCGCGAATGCCTCGATCGACGATACAAATATCACCTTCCTTCAGAAGATTTTGCAACTCTTTCGGATTTTGCAAGACAATTTTCATGATATCCGCATTATTCTGCGTTGCGTGAAAAGGTCCGAGCATTTCTACAATATAGCCGTTTGTGGTGCAAATCGTGGTGCAAGTCATTGTCGAAATACTCGGACCTTTTCACCCAACGCAGAATGATGCGGATGAAAATATAAAGTACTTATGGCTGCTCTTAAAGGCAAACGTAGTCAGCTGACCACAGCCGAATCCAATAACTCACGCTGAGTAACAAAAGTTCGCTAGGTCGCTGAAGCAATTCACAGTGTAATCGGACAGAAGTACCGATTACTTCATCAGCAGTTGGATAACAAATTGCTTCTTAGAATCCGTGCATACTTTCGGATAGCTTGTTTTTTAATTAATAGATTTGGAAAACAAAACGCCTTTCAGATGTTAGTCTTTCCGAAAACATTATTTTCCAAATGACATCGCAGCAAACTGTGAAGAATACTTTAACTTTAGAGATCGAGATGAAACATTGGACTAGGCAAAAGGTTCCATTTCAACAGTTGAAATCCTCATGTCTCCTTGATTTCCCAGAAATGACACAGAACGACTTGAAAATTTTATTCACTGGATCCTATCAGTTGTTATGGTTTTTGTTAAAGACAATAATAATATAATTAAAGTAGAAGTGAGGTCGCAACATGTTAGTAGCAGAACTTATAAGTGTTTTATTGATTATGAGCCAAATTCCGTTGGTTTCCGAGGAGTTAGGCGATACTACTGCGAGGGTGCAAATGGTAGACGCCCAGTCGGGTGCTGTTCACACATAAATGCAATAATTTATTATTTATCTCACGCTCGATATATTTCCAAAATTGTAAAACCTGCAGAAATGCTTAGTAAACTTTTTGATGTTACAAATTACAATATATTCAAGAATAAAGATTAAGAGCCCAAACATCTCAAAATCGAAATTTAATTTTTTACACCATGGCCCACCACTTTAAAAAATCTGAAAAAATCACAAACCAACAAGCATATGAAGTAGTTATTACTGTAAAAAAATAAAGGTAGTCACTTGATAAAATCCTAAAAAAAAATTTTTTCAAAATTTCAAAAATTTTTAGCAAGCCGAATTTTAAGCCAAAAATTCTGAAAAAAAATCCTGACATGCACCCTTAAGACTATATGGATCCTGATTTTTTTCAGAATTTTCAATGCAACAGGAAAAGCGAAATTAAATAGAAACTGAAAATCACGTCTCCCTCTATAACTGGCCCAACCGTAGGGTTACGGATTTAAAACTCGGCAGAAATTGTTTATTAATAGAGAGCTAACAAGCCATGTATGCAAAGTCCAATTTGGCTCAGGGGCATTTTTCACTATGCTTATCCGGCTATACCCTTTGAGGTGTTCGATGGGGTATCTTTTTGTGCTATGGGAGCTTAGACTATTGGTTCAATTTTCTAGCAGTTCTTTATGTCTCTTTCTCATTCATTTTCCTATTCTTTAGTGCCCTCAACTAAACAGTCTTCAACATATATGAATGCCCCTAAAGGATTTTCTGAGCCCCGCCTTTTATCGCTTTAAGGCTAAGGCTAAGGCAAAAAGTTGATAACCCCTTGAAATACTCCATATTTTAAACTTTTTACACGCTTTCACATATGATGAGCACTTTAACTCTGTATTGTAACTCTTACGTAAGATGATTACAACGATTCAACTTCACTATTTATTTCAGATTCGGTTGGAACAAATTTGTCTTAATGTATGAAAAACACCATCAAATGGAAGTTGGTGGTGAGGAAACTTGCTATTTATTTATGAAGTCTTTGATAAACGAAATACAAGGAATGCCCAACTTAGATTACGTAGATGGTGATATCAGGTTATTAGGTACAAGCTACTACGATTTTTTAGTAAACAAAGTGGGAGTCAAATATGGAAGTAAGTGATTTTTTTTTTTCTATAATTGATAATAGTGAAAAGCGTGTAACAACATTAACGATTGGTAGAGTTAGCCAAATTTATTCGCGACATGTATGCTATACTCATAACAATGGGGTGTCTCATGACGAATTGTACATAGATGATTAAGGACCCTTGCCAATTCACAAACGGTTTTAGAAATTTATCTGTAGCGTTTAATTACTGAGATACACTACGTATGGCCAATAGGGTGGGCCGAATTTTAACAATTTCGGAATTTCGATTTGGAATAGTGAGGGAAAATTGCGTTTTGGCAATACAAAGAAAATGTTTATTTTCGATTTTTTTGTCAATTTAGTTTTTTCACCCTCTACCGAGGGTTAAAAAATTTGAAAATTTTGAAAAACTGAAATTTGCAAATTTGACTTGGAATAGGGTGGAAAAGCTTCCTTTTGACAAAAGAAGGAAAATATCTATCTTTAATTTTTTCATAAATTTGCGTTTTCCACCCTCTACAGGAGGTTAAAAAATTAAAAACAATGATACAATTCAGATTTCCGAGTTTACCATAGAATAGCGCGAATTATATTCCATATTTTTATACATTTGGCTTTATTATCCGTTACCAACCCTTAAAAATGATGCTTGTGGAGCAGCTCTTCGCTTTTTTAACATGTATTAGGCCAATAATAGATATTAAAAAACCCAAAACTCATCACCGCGGGGAGGTGGCTGCTTAGCGAGTTCCATCCCACCCTCCCTCTTCCTAAACTCAAGTTAATTATTAGTTAAAGTTTTGTTTAGTTTGAAACTGTGACATTGATCTTCGTGAATCTATATTTGCTTTAATAAAACTATCCCTTTCATCTATGCCAACAACTGAACATGAAACTTCCGTCACTAATTTTACATATCGTTCCACTGCTTGAGTGTGACATGGATATAACTCAAATTCTAAAATTTTCTCAGGATCATTTATGAAATGCTCGATATCTTCAGCGCTCATGCTTTGTAATATCGGAGGACAGGTAATCTCATTTTCCTGCCAGTTAATCAAATCGATGTAATCATCAGCGTCAAAATTAAGTTTTGGTATTGTAAAAATCCGATTATGTTGATTATCTTCATTGGTTTTTTTTTTCGCATTGATAATCCGTCTAAGAGCAAGTTTCTAACAAACTGACGAGAATCGCATAACATACACAACAAAATGTTCTCATGAGCGCTGAAGATATTGAGCATTTTGTAAATGATCCTGAGAAAATTTTAGAATTTGAGTCATATCCATGTCACACTCAAGCGGTGGAACGATATGTAAAATTAGTGACGGAAGCTTCATGTTCAGTTGTTGGCATAGATAAAAGGGATGGTTTTATTAAAGCAGATATAGATTCACGAAGATCAATGCCACAGTTTCAAACTGAACAAGACTTTAACCAATAAATAACTTGAGTTTAGGAAGAGGGAGGGCGGGATGGAACTCGCTAAGCAGCCACCTCCCCGCGGTGAGTTCTGGGTTTTTTAATATTTATTATTGGCCTAATACATGTTAAAAAAGCGTAGAGCTGCTCCACAGGCATCATTTTTAAGGGTTGGTAATGGATAATAAAGCCAAATGTATAAAAATACGGAATATAATTTACGCTATTCTTTGGTAAACTCGGAAATCTGAATTGTATCGTTGTTTTTAATTTTTTAACCCCCTGTAGAGGGTGGAAAACGCAAATTGATGAAAAAATTAAAGACAGATATTTTCTTTCTTTTGTCAAAAGGAAGCTTTTCCACCCTATTCCAAGTCAAATTTGCGAATTTCAGTTTTTCAAAATTTTCAAATTTTTTAACCCTCGGTAGAGGGTGAAAAAACTAAATTGACAAAAAATCGAAAATAAACATTTTCTTTGTATTGCCAAAACGCAACTTTCCCTCACTATTCCAAATCGAAATTCCGAAATTGTTAAAATTCGGCCCACCCTAATGGCCAACGTTATTTTTGACCAAAACTTTCGTACTATTTGTCATAATTTGTTTCAATTTTATGCAATTTGTACAAGTACAATTTGTACAAGTACAAGTTGTACTTGGTATCACAAGTCAATACTTTTACATGTACTTGTACTTGTATGGGATTTGAGGTTTTCTTTAAAACTATAGAAGATAGACAAAACCAATATAGGTATCCTCAGCTCGATTTTCGAGAAACAAACAGTGGCGCAAACCGCGATCGTCTTTCTTTTTCGACTACCGAGCTACAGAGCGTTTTTGGAAAATTGGCATTTTTGGATGACCTCTATAACTCAATTATCAAGTGTCGAATCGAAAATTGAGTAACACATTCTTAAAGCACTATTTTAGTAGAATCTGTTACTGATAAGAAGAAAATTATCAGAGCTGGGTCAAATCCTCTGAAAATTGATTCGAATCACGGATCCGAATCATCAAAAATGATTCGAATCACAGGATCCGAATCCTCAAGTTAACTTCAAAATTATTGTTACAATTCCAGATATCGATTTTGAGTCGAATCGGATCATAAGTGAAAAACTCGACGCCGCCGCCATTTTGATGTTTGAATTTTGATCAAAAATTTGTAATCCGTCTCCGAAAACCCCCAAATATCGATTTTGAGTCGAATCAGACCATAAATGACGAAATTCGTCCATCACATTGACGCCGCCATCTAACTAACTTCTAATTTTTGACTAAGAATTCGTAATTCGCGGTCCTAAAAACCCCCAAATGTCGATTCTAAGTCGAATAGAATCATACACGGCAACATCGTTCGCCATTTTAGAGCGCCATCTCGAATTTTTGTGATATAAAGGTGTTAAAGTGTATTGTCAGGGGAACCATGTACGCATGCCAAATTTCAAGTTGATCGGATATGTGGAAGTGCGTGAAAACTGAAAATCGAGTGTTAGAATCATTTTACTAATATGTATTTAATTCAAATTTACTTGGGATTGCAATTCATAAGAAAACAAAAAAGTTATAGTAGTGGTGATCCCAGTTTCGTTTACACCCAGTATATCATATCTCCTTTTTAAAAACAATGACAAAAGAACTAGATTTTATCTAATTGGGTAACTTATTGAACTGATCAAAAGAATTTAAAAATCAAAGAATTTCATGCAGGCCTGCTGAGGGGGGGGGTGATTTCCACCGGGTCCGGGCTCGTTTTGAGGGGGCCCGGACTTGTTTGGGGGGGGGCGGACTTGTTTGGGGGGGTCCGGTTTTAAAATGTTGAAAATTTGTATTATAATTTTTCTTGGCGTATCTATTTCTCTCCCGCTCATAAATTTTCAAAAAAAAAATTCCACCGGCCCCGTATTTTCTCTCCACGGCCCTGATTTCATGCTACTTTTATAATTATTTCTAGCAATGTACATATTAATTAATAATCACACTTATCGTGATATTTTTCATTTGGCTAATTTATAAATACACATACACACTATGACCTATGCCGGTTGTACATATGTCTTATTGTATATCTATATGCATGTAAACATGTGACAACAGGCAAAATCTTAACTCTTAAAACATAACGCTTACCTCCTGCGCAGAGAGAACGTGAATCACAAAAAATGATTCGTGTCATCAACAAAAGGATTCGAATACGAATCCTTTTTCATTTGCCTTACGAATCCGAATCACGAATCCTTTTAAATGAAATTATTCGAATACTGCTTTCGAATACTCAAAAAGTATTCGAATCCTACCCAGCTCTGAAAATTATGCATGCCTCAGTTTTCGAGATATTAGACATGACTTGTGTTTTACTAATTAGAACACCCCCATTTTATTATCACAACTTAAATTAACTAGCCAATGATACATCATATGTCATATTTATTTCTAAAAAAAGTGGTAAATTTAATATATTTGTGAGGAGGCCGTGGAAAACTAACAACAACAACGCTTCTTATAATATAAAATAATTTTGCCAAAAATAGGAAAAACTATAATACAATGAATTTTCGAATTGTCTTTCATTGACATTTATGCATATTTATCGCATTTCTAATATTTGTTGAGAAGGCCATGTTAAAAAAGAAGAGAATCGAAATAATCGTAAAAGTCAAAAACTAATTTGTGAGTTCATTGTGAGTGAACATTGTGGAAAATGGTTCAGTTTAGTAGTAGTGAAAAATATGATATTATTAAGTGTTTTATAGAATGCGGAGAAGATTTAGATTTAGCTTCCGAGCTTTATTTTAATAGGTAAGCTATAGACAGCAAAACTAAGTACCGCCTAAACAATATTTTTAGAAATACCGAAAAGAGACAGCCAGACATACAAATATTCAGAAGGCTACAACAAATTTTTTTTTTTTAACTATTTAACGTCGGCCTATTTTCGCTACCAGGGCCTATCACCGACGCCAGGAGACGAGCTACCCCCAACCTGGAAATTTTGCCGAACCTCTTCCCTTAAGAAGAGTAGGGATCTTTTACTTGCCTAACATTTAATAGACAAGGGACCGCCTGCTTTACATCCCCTCCAAAGGATGGTATATCCACTACGTAATCCTCGTCTGAAATTACGTAACTTCCGCGTATACACTGATATACAAGCCGCTAGAAGGTGGGACGGGAACGCTGTATTTCCCAAGATGGGACCCCATCCAAGTACTAACCGCGCTCGACGTTGCTTCAACGGAATATCGACTGATATTCACATTGAAGTCGCCTCTACGCTCGCCCCTCACAACAAAATTAAAAAGAGTTTGGATCATTTGTAAAACTTCGAATAAAAATATATAATACAGCAGGTAGAGAAGCTGTAGAAAATATTATTTTAGAAACTGTAAGAGAAAATCCTAATATATCGTCTCGCGAAACACACGAAAATTTAGGAATCCCAAAAACAACTGCGTTGCGTTGCTTAAAAAACAATTCAAACCCTACAAAATTAATATTAGTCACCATCTATACCCAAACGACTTTCAAAGGCGATTTTTGCCAGTAGTTTTTGCGTCAGTGCAATGAAGTGCCAGGATTTGAAAGAACAGTTATATGGACAGACGAGGCCCATATCGGCAAAGCTGGAATTTTTAATCGACATAATAACCACCAGTGGGTTCATGAAAATCCGCACATAACCTCTACAGTTAATCGTCAAGGACGATTTGGATTTGGTGTATGGAGTGATTTTATTGGATACCAAATAATAGGTCCTCATTTTTTTCACGGTAATTTGAATACCGAAAATTTTATTAACATTCTACGAGAAGAAATAGAGCCCTTTGTAGACAATATGCCTGTAAGACAATTTCAAAGATTAATTTACCAACACGATGACCCAGGTCATACGTCAAATGAAACACGAAATTATTTAAATACTCAATTTAGGATTGGATAGGTATCTATATATCGCTCAGGAATAGTTTATCAATATCTAGTTAGCTCAGTTAACTAAGTTGATAACTAACAATGAATTTAGCTAACTGGACATTAATAAACAACAAAGTAGTTTAGATATTTATTTAATTTTTAGGAAATAATAGTCCTTTTTTGTAGCTAGCTAGATCTCCCGATATAACCTCTGCCGACTTTTGGCTTTGGGGTTATTTAAAAAAATATATAGAGAATGTTCCAGTAACATAGAAGAATTGGAAAACAAAACATTAGCTGCGTTTCGGGCAATAACTTCTGTCATGATTGGAAATGCAACAAATGCTGTAAGGAGAAGATGCACAGATGTCAATGGAAGACAATTCGAATATTTATTGTAGTTTAGTTTTCCTATTTTTGGCAAAATTATTTTATATTATAAGAAGTGTTGTTGTTAATAGTTTTCCATGGCCTCCTCACAAATATATTAAATTTTTCGAAAATTAACCACTTTTTCTAGAGACAAATATGACATGATATATCGTTGGATAGCTAATTTAAGTTGCATGCATAATTTTCTTCTTTTCAGCAACGGATTCTACTCAAAAAAATGCCTTAATAATGTGTTACTCGGTTTTCGATTCGACACTTGGTAACTGAGATATAGAGTCATCCAAAAATGCCAATTTTCCAAGTAGCTCGGTAGTAAAAGATAGACGATCGCAGTTTGCGCCATTGTTGGTTTCTCAAAAATCGAACTCAGGACACCTATATTGGTTTTTGTCTGTCTGTCATAGTTTTAGAGAAAACCTCAAATCCCCTATAATTTGGTCCACCCTGTATATAGTGTGTGCTATTTAATACCACAACACTCTGTTATATTGGAACGCATTTCCCAGTTCTAATTTTCTTTGTTTCTTGTTTTTTTGAGGCAGTACTCTGAAAAAGTTGCAATTTTCATATTGTCAAGGCCCACTAAGTTCCCCTAAATGGATCGAAATATCGAGATCTACTTATAGGCAAATTGGATAGCGTATTCGATTCATAGTTGTATCTAATGCGTCTATATAAAATTTTAGTTCGATGCCTCAAATAGGGTGTTTGTTATTCAGTGGCCAAATTTTAAAATTTTTCACTTTTCGACTGGCCCTGTATACTAGTCTGTTAGCTTTACTAAAAAGGTAAAGTAGTCATTCGACTTAGAGCACATCAGATACTAAATGAGGAAGAAAAAAGAAGCTATTATTCCGTTGCTGTTTCAAAGGTGGCCTAATGAAAATTTCCCAAACAAGTGGATTAAACGGGATGTGTTGACGAATTAAGATATGACAAATTAAGGATTGAACAAAAGTGCAGGAAAATAATACCACAACAATTAATGAGGACCCGCAAAAATTTGAAATGGCGTTAGAAAAATACATAAAGTGTGAAGCGAGTTATATTGAAAACATAAAAACTCGAAATACTTTGTTAAAGAACATGACACGATTTTAAGGTATTTTGCTTTAGTAGAAAATTTTGAAATTTTAACAAATTATAGTTTATATTAAAGGAAGTAATTTTATCATTGAAAAAAAGTCCTAAGTGTACAGGGCGTATCTGAAAAGTTAAGTTAAAAATAGTGATTTTAAGATATCACATATTTATTACTGGCGTAGAAATAAAAACTATTAACTATTTCAATTATTTATTTTCATTATACAACGTGTAGTACAGGTTAAAACATGTATAGTTGCTATACCATACAGAGTGTTCCAAAATTATTATCATCATAGGTTTTTAGTATTCTTATAACAGAGAAAAATGTATTTTAATTACTATTTAATTAGTGGTATTTAGTTGGATTTGGTTCCTATCTATTTATGTGGTGTGTTTTATGTTATGTTATGTTTAGACAAAAATTATACAAGAAATAAAATACTAACTTCTATTACATCATACTGTGTTCCAAAAATATAACGATTAATAAGCACGTTTAGAAAAATATATTTGTATCTGAGCAACATTCTGGTTATGAAAAACAATGCAAAATAGTCCAAAAAAGTAATTATTATTAAGTATTTATTAATAGCCGTTTGGCTGAAAAAAATTAAAAAAGCAATCTTGAAAGTTGCAATAAAACTCTTATCATTGTTATTAACGGTGACGGTCCCGAGCGCAAAAATGCGTAAAAACAAGGGATCATAGTTCGACAATTTCTCCCTTATGCTTTATCCGATTTAAAAAGTGTTTCGACAGTTTTATAAAAAAAAAACTTCTGGTACTGCCTATTAAAAACTTAAAATTATTTTTCATTTTTTATTTTTTTTCGATTTTTTAATAGCCAGGTACCATTCTATGAAGTTTACTAACTAACTATGTTCGACGATGTGCTTGAAAACCACCCCCACGAGGTTGCGAGATACTACCCCTATATCTGTAGGATGCTGGAAAAACAGAGAGAAACTAACCGGATTTACATTTTTATGGATGCTATGATTGGCAAAAATCGTGTTGCACACTTAGAGTTTGAAACTTATGTCCTATAAATGTTATTAAGTAACACCCCCAAAAAGCATGTAAACTACCGTAATTCAAGATGTAACGAAAAAGCTATACTGTTGCTTATTCGTTTCATTTCCATAGTTTTTTTTATAGAGGTGGCGTCTCTCAACCCCGTGGGGGTGGTTTTTAAGCACAGGGTCGAACATAGTCTAGTTTCTTCTCTCTTCCACACAACGCAAGTGTTTCAAATTTTTATAGAAGTCACTGTAACTTTTTATAGTCAAACCTTACATGGGGGTAGTTTTCACACCCTCTGAGGGTTGACACTGTAGAATGTTGATGGTACGTAAGTTTCTAGTTCTATTTTAGAGTACTACGCAATTTCAGCCAATCATAGCATCCATGAAAATAGAAATCCTGTTGCATTTTACGTCTTTTCTTGTTTTCCTCGTGTCCTTTAAACTTGGGGGGTAGTTCTTCTCAACTCTATAGGGGCAGTTTATGAAGATTACGTCGGACCTGATGCAGTGTCTTATCATTTTAACAAAACTTAGACATTTTGAGCTTTTTCAGCAGTCATTGCTGTTTTCGATCGATTTTTTTATATATGGGGGTTAGTTTTCGCCCCTCCCTGGGGGTGTGTTTCATATCTATTGTATGTACGCTGCTGTTTAACCTTAATTTGTACAATTCGATTGATTAAGATGTAAAAACTATTCTCGTAGCTTAATATTCTTTTTACCCCATTTCAGGGGGTGTTTTTTGGCTGGTTCGCTGCTTTGAACTTTTTTTTTGTGGGGCTGTGTTGTTATTTGACAGATATAACGTTGTCAGAAGCAATTAAGTATAGTTTCTTATTCTTAAAAAGGAAAAGAGATAAAAATGGTAGGCTGTTTTATTTGTAACATAATATTAAGAGCTGGAAATAGAATGTCTAGACTTATAACTAAATCCGACCAAGAAGAGGAAATTACCCGCAAAAGAAGAGAATTAGCAGTCCTCCATCGTAGTAGATTTAGGTTAATCAACCAAGATATTGGAGAAGACAGCAAGGTACGTGTTAATTGCGATATGAGAATTACTAAAGTTATAGCATTGGAAGATAATGAAATGGCTATACCAATGGAAGTATTAGTAAGCAAACAAATAGAGAAATGTTTCATTTGCAATGAATTAACAAATGATAGGCTCACTCTTGATGCACGAGCAGATTTTTACATAAAAACTAATATTTTCATTCCTGGTCAGGTTCGCTGTTGTGCTAACCATTTAACAGAATGTGGGTACGTAAAATTAGAATTTATGGAATATATAAACAGCATACCAGTAAAATTATTTTTAGTGGAAAAGATATCTCAAATTGGTTTTCAATATTGCGAGAAATTACTCAACATCGGTCTGGAAAAAAGTATGAGGATGAAAATAATTTTAGCGACGCTGAGTTGAAAAGTTTATTAACATCATTGAATCAAGAACAGTTTAGTGAATTATTTGATATGTGCGGCCCGGTTGAAGTAAATGGGTACAGGAGATACCTTACGAAAAAATATTTAATGGTATTTCTGATGAAATTGCGTCAAGGTCTCTCAGACAATTTTTTATGCTTTTCTTCCAGGCAAAATATGAGCATGGCAATAACTGTCGTAAGACAAAGTTTAATGGCGTGCTTTGTCAACGATAATCTAGGATTTAATTCACCTCCCGTGCAAGATAGAGAACGATTTTTAGAACAACACATGACTGAATTTGTGAATCGGCTATATAATCCAGACCCCGCTGTCCCTAAAGCTATTCTGTACCCAGACTGTACTTATTTTATGATTCCAAAAAGTTCACAATTCAGGGTTTAGAAACAATCATACTCCAGTCATAAGAAATACACTTTACTGAAAGCGGGTCTTGTTGTAGCTCCTGGCGGTTTTATAGTGAGTGTTCACGGTCCTTATTTTTCAGATGTTAGAAATAATGAATTCAATCAAGATAGAGAACTAATGCGGAATTGGGTCCGGGATAATAACATTTTTGTCTTAGATAAGGGATATCGAGATGCGGTGGAGTTTTTGGAAGCACTTCATTTAAATTGTGAAATGCCTACATTCCTGGCAAGAGGACAGATACAGTTCTCAACGAAGGAAGTCAACCAATCAAGAAAAGTAACTAAGACTCGTTGGATTGTCGAAGCCCGTAATGGTCATCTGAAAAGTATCTTTGAGTTCTTTACAGATTTATACCCATGGATTTAGACGATTTTCTTAAAATAACATGTGCTCTTATTAACCGTTTTCACGAACCTAATCATATGCAAAATTGTGACGGGCAATGCTAAATATCATTCAAAATCAAACAATTAACCAATTACAAATCAGGGTTGAACAAGAAAGATTACATCGAAGAGGTGGTATGGGCGTTTGGGTTAATTTAAATTAAAGTAATGACTATTTCCCTCATTTACCACTAGATTATATAGCTTCGAAAACTGTTGGTACTTATCAAGTTAAAATTAGTGCCGAATACATCCAAGATACCAGTGCGAGGGAGGTAAACAACGAATTTATTTTCCAAACAAAATTACTCGAAAATTACCTAATAAGGGCTTGAATTTATTCCAGATTTACCCAAGCAACAAAACATGTTATTCATAGAATATAATGAAAATATAGAAGATCTGATTACAGATACATATTGTGCATGTAAATCTGGTGTCCGTACATTAGGTGTATGTGCTCACGTTGCATGCCTGTTATGGTATCTCGGATATGGAAGACACGAAAATCAAGTGAGATATCCAACAGATGTTCTGTTGAGATGTATTCATGATGCGGCCAATAAGCACAATAATGTTGAAATCGTGAAGAACATGGACTGAAGAAAAGTAAAACACTCTATATTACAAAGCAAGTTACCGCCACCGTTAATGACAACGATAAGAGTTTTATTGCAACTTTCAAGATTGTTTTTTTTTAATTTTTTCAGCCAAACGGCCATTAATAAATACTTAATAATAATTACTTTTTTGGACTATTTTGCATTGTTTTTCCTCACCAGAATGTTGCTTGGATAAAAATATATTTTTCTAAACGTGATTATTAATCGTTATATTTTTGGAACACTGTATGATGTAATAGAAGTTAGTATTTTATTTCTTGTATAATTTTTGTCTAAACATAACATAACATAAAACACACCACATAAATAGATAGGACCCAAATCCAACTAAATACCACTAATTAAATAGTAATTAAAATCTATTTAATTTTTCTGTGTTATAAGAATACCAAAAACCTATGATGATAATAATTTTGAAACACTCTGTACGGTTGTATGGGAATCAGCTGATAATCTCAGTACTGAAGCTCCCAAATAAGAATAAAAAAAGTATGGACTGTAATAATAGTTAAAAAGGAAAAAAAACGAGTGACATAAACTCACTCAAAAATTTGCTGTGCGATGAATGCCGGCCCACTAATGATGTCGCTGGACCTCTAATATACGACGATAACCACTCTTAAACTCAGTTTTAATATATAGCGTTAAAATAGATTACACAACCCCACAAAAAAAAAATAAAAGTTCAAAGCAGCGAACCAGACCCATGTATCCCTATATATTTTAGGTCGCTGAATCCGAATCCGGAGTCAAAAAAAATCGTACACCCCCAAAATCATTAGCTAGAGCCAAAAAACACCCCCGAAATGGTAAAAAGAATATTAAGCTACGAGAATAGTTGTTACATCTTAATCAATCGAATTATACAAATCAAGGTTAAACAGCAGCGTACATACAATAGATATGAAACACACCCCCAGGGAGGGGCGAAAACTAGCCCCCATATATAAAAAAATCGATCCAAAACAGCAATGACTGCTGAAAAAGCTCAAAATGTCTAAGTTTTGTTAAAGTGATAAGAAACTGCATCAGGTCCGACGTAATCTTCATAAACTGCCCCTATATAGTTGAGAACAACCACCCCCCAAGTTTAAAGGACACGAGAAAAACAAGAAAAAACGTAAAATGCAACAGGATTTCTATTTTCATGGATGCTATGATTGGCTGAAATTGCGTAGTACTCTAAAATAGAATTAGAAACTTACGTACCATCAACATTCTACAGTGTCAACCCTCAAACCTCAACCCCTAGTTTTCACACCCTCAAAGGGTGTGAAAACTATCCCCTATGCAAGGTTTGACTATAAAAAGTTACAGTGACTTCTATAAAAATTCGAAACACCTACGTTGCGTGGAAGAGAGAAGAAACTAGATTATGTTCGACGCTGTGCTTGAAAACCACCCCCACGGGGTTGAGAGACGCCTAAAAAGAAAAACTATGGAAATGAAACGAATAAGCAACAGTATAGCTTTTTCGTTACATCTTGAATTACGGTAGTTTACATCCTTTCTGGAGGTGTTACTTAATAACATTTATAGGACATGAGTTTCAAACTCTAAGTGTGCAACGCGATTTTTGCCAATCATAGCATCCATAAAAATGTAAATCCAGTTAGTTTCTCTCTGTTTTTCCAACATCCTACAGATATAATGGGTAGTATCTCGCAACCCCGTGGGGGGTGGTTTTCAAGCACATCGTCGAACATAGTCTAGTTTCTTCTGTCTTCCACACAACGCAGGTGTTTCGAATTTTTATAGAAGTCACTATAACTTTTTATAGTTAAATCTTACATAGGGGGTAGTTTTCACACCCTCTGAGAGTTGACACTGTAGGATGTTGTTGGTACGTAAGTTTCTGGTTCTATTTTAGAGTACTACGCAATTTCAGCCAATCATAGCGTCCATGAAAATAGAAATCCTGTTGTATTTTACGTTTTTTCTTGTTTCTCTCGTGTCCTTTGAACTTAAAGGTGGTTGTTCTCAACCCTATAGGGGCAGTTTATGGAGATTACGTCGGACCTGATGTAGTTTCTTAACACTTTAACAAAACTTAGACATTTCGAGCTTTTTCAGCAGTCATTGCTGTTTTGGATCGAGTTTTTTATATATGGAGGCTAGTTTTCGCCCCTCCCTGGGGGTGTGTTTCATATCTATTGTATGTACGCCGATGTTTATCCTTAATTTGTATAATTCGATTGATTAAGAAGTAACAACTATTCTGGTAGCTTAATCTTCTTTTTATCCCATTTCAGAGGTGTTTTTTGGTTCTAGCTAATGATTTAGGAGGTGTACGATTTTTTTTTGACCCCGGATTCCGATTCAGCGACCTAAAATACATAAGGATACATGGGTCTGGTTCGCTGCTTTGAACTTTTATTTTTTTTTGTGGGGCTGTGTTATTACTGATGGCACAATATAATCTATTAACAAAATGCATGAATTATTTCACACTTCAGATGACTCTTCTTACTTTCGGCCGGTTCTTTATGTCACAAAAAAGACGCGATAGGTAAGAAGTATTTAAAAACTCTACTTGGGAATAAAATATATGTTCAAAGCGAACTCTATAGGCAACTCATAATGCAATATATGTATAATTAATAAACAAGCAAAGATTCGCATAAGACGAATTACAAGTAATAATAATAGCAATAACAACAATAACAGTAATAATATTAAAAGCAACAATAATAAATAATTTAAATATAATTAATATAATACGAAACAATGGTATAGCAACTATACATGTTTTAATCCATACTACTCGTTGTATAATGAAAATAAATAATTGAAATAGTTATTAGTTTTTATTTCTGACGCCAGTAATAAATATGCGATATCTTAAAATCACTATTTTTAGCTTAACTTTTCAGATACACCCTGTACATTTGGAACTTTCTTTCAATGATAAAATTACTTCCTTTAATATAAACTATAACATGTTAAAATTTCAAAATTTTTTACTGAGGGCCAAAATACCTTAAAATTGTGCCATATCCTTTTTATGTTATTCCACCTCTTGTTCCACCCGTTTGTTAAACCAGTTGTTTTTTTATCTACTACTTGCTGAAATTATTACCATCCACAAAATGGGCCTGATTCCATAAACAACACTTCAGTCCTCTGTTTCCATGAAATTCCTCCAAACTGTCGAAGCTTAAATTTGGATGCTATCAATTTACTATATATTCTGAAATCTTATTTCTTGAAAAAATTAAATCTAGAGATATACCAAATACACTTGAATCACCCTTTGCTGAACGCGCAACCAAAATCCTACCATCATCGTTTGCAAATCTGTTCTCACGTGGATTATAATGTTTTGTTCTAGGATTGGCAGCATTTCTCGTGAGACTAAACGCTGTATTCATTAATGTAATGAACTAGAGGATACTCTGAATGCCTAACAGATGTCCACTGCTGCTTCTCTACTTGAACGCACATTATCTCTTACTAATCTTATAATTTCCACGTTTTGAACAGCATCTTGCCATTATTCAATAATAAACCTAACACTTCAAGATTTGAGAGTATTAGTGATGTCTTCAATTGTTTTGTTTCTGTAGGGGACGGAAACAATGGTATAATGATTTTAATCGCTATTTCAGTATCAGGAACTAATCTTGTTACACGCTTTTTAAATGTTGTCTTGTAATCCTTTGAATAGGATTAAATAATCTTTAATATCTTTCAGTCATACTGACTTGCGCAAGTCAACAAAGTATAAGAGAAATAATAATCGAAGCCGTAAAATTAAACATGATGGAGCGTGGTGAATATACGTTCCTAAATTTTGAGCTGTATAACAAGTAAGTTATTTCTCTTTATGATATGTCAAACAATATCAAGTGGAGAAGTAATTATCTAATCGATCATGTCCGTGGTCAATTATAAATAATCAAAAACTGTAATTTGTTCATTTTGCTATGGAGGACGTACAGTGTATACAACTTTCTTATTTTTTATTTGCCGAGAAAAAGTCATTCTTTATGAAAAGTTTTGCTTGTCTTAAGAAGTCGTAAATAGTTGTCAAACTTAGGATAAATTATACAAGGTATTTTATAAATTAGAAAATATGAAATCTACTTTAAGCAAACTACACATTTTTACGTTTTTTTCAATTAGAAAGAAAAGGTTAAATACGGAGTTTAGTTGCAAAATAAGGAAATAAAAATTTTCAAAAAAAAAAAGAAGTTGAAAACTATTCCACATGTAGACCTCCTATTAGTACACATTTTTCTAATCTTTCTCTAAATCCTTCAGGCAGATGAGATCACAATTGTTTTGCTTTAATAAAACTGCGTCGTCTTCAAAATCGTTTGCGTACAATTTTTGCTTTAAATACCGCCATAAGGAGTAATCCAACGGGGTTAGATCTGGCGAACGTTTTGGCTATGCTATTGGTCCATAGCGGCCAATCGACCTGTCGTGGAAGTAGTTGCCTAATCATTGTCTAACTAAAATTGTAAAATGTGCTTGGCATCCATCTTGCTGAAAAATTATTTTTCTTCTAAATAGGCCATTTAACAATGTTTTATTATTACATATTCTGAAAGAGCTTGGTGAGTATAGTAAGTATGCCAAAAATTAGAATTTACTGACACCGCCTTCATGTATAAAAAAATTATTAAATTCGGCGCGCTTAAAAACGCTCGGGATAACCATGTAGTCGAGTTGTGACGTCAGATGGCTGAACCGCCCAGTGAACACGGCTGTGAATGCAAGTTAGTAGAGTTAAATCTGGAAGTAAAGTCGCTTAGTTTTCGAGAAAAACCGGCGTAGAACCAAACCAGATTTAGTGGGATTCTTTAGTAAGATAATCGTGTACACGAAATCATTTTTTACGACATTTTTTGGTAGTCGAGAACTTTTTTATTTCGGAAAAACTCAGAAAATAGATTATTAATGAAATATGTTTTTTAATGTCTCCACCGCTATATCTCTGAAAATATTTGTGCTATCAAGCTATTTTTTTTTTAGATTAAAGTAGACACAGTAGCGCTTCGAACAACGCCCCACATGAACCCGATTTATTTTTTTTTAAGTTGGAAAAATAATAGAAAACTCAAACTTGTTATTTTCAGTAGGTAGCGTAATTTTAGACAATCGAGAAAAAAAATTATTTATGAAAATTTGTATATACATGCTCCGTACAAATTGAAGCCAATAGTTGAAAAAAGTTTTTAGGATAAAAATTTTTCATGTTCCGTTCATAGTATTGAGTCAGCGATTTTTTTCAACGGGCCAAAGTCATATTCTTGCGCGCTCGGCTGTAGCAAGCCTGCCGACTGCAACGATCTGACGGTCCCGGTCGGG
Source organism: Rutpela maculata (assembly GCA_936432065.2). Lineage (NCBI taxonomy): Eukaryota > Metazoa > Arthropoda > Insecta > Coleoptera > Cerambycidae > Rutpela > Rutpela maculata. The sequence continues at coordinate 9,974,531 of OW386294.2, forward strand.
TGTATGTAGTAGTTTAACTTATATCAATAGATACAAAACCAGTAGTGATCAAAAGCATCTAGGGGATCAATATTATTGTTCAATATTTCATATATTGTACAGTAGTATTGATCATATGTTGTTAATATTAAGAAATTGTACAATAAATATAAAATAGTATCCTTTTAATAATAAAAAGATAAATACCTAATCTATAAATATCAATCAGTGTTACTAACTACCCACCTAATTGGTAAGTTTATTAGAGATTTTTAAATGAATGAAAGTAAAAACGTACGCATAAAATGAGTTTTATTGTTGAAATAAATTTTCTATTTGGATAGATAAATATGTAGTATGTAGTTTATGTAGGCCCTACATTAATGGCATTCTGATTCGTTCATATCTGCCTCGAAATCTTTAATAATGTTGTTACAGGAACGACATTTGCATTCATTGCAACATTTTAGGCCTTCCTAGCACATTTTCGATTGTCACAATTTTTATCCGAACAATGAATACTTCATGATTTTCGACAACCGCCACTTCTAGGCGACTAATCTGACCAACCCTGCATGCGTGGTGTATTAATTGCGTCCCAATGTCGCATTTAGCGCTGATAAAAAAAATCACTGTTGCCACACGGTACATTTTAGGAAAAAATATATTGTTTCAAAAACTTTTGTGATAATTAGGCTTTATTTTTTTCGCTGCATGTATCTAAATATTTTCAAAAATAAAAAAGTTTATCGATTGGTAAAGATTTCAATACATAAAATATATATTTTTAGTTTATCTGATTTTTAGAGAAATGAAAGTGCGAATTGTGCCCAAACCGTTTATATTGGTAAAAGCGCTATAGTGTGTGCTTTAATTTGACACAAAACAAATTTCAGTATCTTTAATAATTTTAAAGATATGGCGATGGAAACAAAAAAAAACAGTTTTATTTAAAAATTCATTTTTTTCACTTTTTATTGATTTATAAAGTTCGAGACCACAAAAAAATGTCGTAAAATATGATTTCATATGCCCGGTGACATACTCAAAGGAACATAACATGTTTGACCTGATTCTACGTCAAAAAAAAACGACACGATAGACTTACGAAATCGCTGCTTTAATATAGGTATCGGCGCACGCCAAGTGACGTCACTGTACGGACTGTTGGCCGGCCGAACGTGTTTCTATTCAAATGCGAATATCTCTGTGGCTATTGATTCAATTGAGCTGAAATTTTTTTCTGGGGCTATTGGTTTGTTATACTTTAAAATGAGGAAGAAAAAGTAGGAAACTGCCATATCACTAAATGACCCTATTCTAACTTTTCATCGTCCAGTTTGCTACAAACAAAATTATTCAAAATCTCTAAATAAGTATTTTGGTTTCTATCTATAAAATAAGGACCGATTATTTTGTGATGATTTATACCACACCGAATATTTACCTTTTTATTACAAACTTTTATTTAACTTTCTGTTTGTATGTTGGTTAGTTTGTAAGTTAGTTAATATGTTTCGTTCAAATCTTGTACGTCAATTTTAAACCACTTAACGACGCGCGACGTCCAATTGAGCTAAAATTTTGCATACACTTGTAGTTCTGGTGACAATACAATAACAGTACCTGTTTTGAGCAAAAAAATAGGACATCAATTTTCTTCTAATGTAAATCTGTCTCTATTTAAATATGTATGTTAGCACTTTTATTTTATTACTTCCACATCCAGTGGAAGTATAGTAATGACAAAAAAAATTAAAAAAAACCTTTATTGTTCAAATAGGCTTAGAATGGCATGAAACGTCGAGATTTTAAGTTTGAGCGAAAAAAAAAATTTCTGTCTGTCGGTCTGTCTGTAACTTTTTTGTGCCCACGTTTACTCTGGAACCGTTTAAGATATTGACTTGAAATTTGGTACACATATGTACTTTAACGAGATCTAGAACTAGATTATATTTTCATCTTGTTCCGTTGAAGGGTTGAGGGGTAAATTGGGGTAAATTTGGGATAAATAGGTAAATCAAGCAGGTAAGAGTCCATAAAATTGGCATTTAGTATATACAAGAGAAGCTAAGGTCTCAAAAAAAAAATTTGGCATTACCACCCCCACCTCATTATTAAAGGGGATGAAAAAAAAATGTGATTTAGTGTGTGTACAAGAACCAGAAACCTCAAAAAAATTTTTCACTTCATCCACCCCAACTACCACCCCCTATCACCACCCCCACCCCACTACCGATGTGGCGTAACGTTTTATGGGTTTTTGGTGTAGAGGATTTAAAATATTATATTATTAAAGTTCCATAAACAATTATTTCCACATACAAAATTTTTTTCGTTGTGAGTGACTTGGATAGAAATCTGGATGTGGAAGTAGTGATTCTTTGGGCAGCGGTTTTTTTTATTGTAATGCTGTAGTTATTGCTATATCAAATGATGGATGGTCAATGAGACAAGTTACACTGCGTTATAACATTAATAATATACGTATAATATACGTTTCACTATTAAATCGTTCCTCGATATGCCACAAAACACCAGGACCACGTGCAGATATCCAAGCCCACATATTAACGGAAAATCTGCCACTTTTGTCATTTTTAGATATATATTTCTCATCGAATCGAGTATTCGAAGGTCGGTAAACACGAATACGATCACTGCCGCTGTGTGTTCACTGGAAAGTTTTTTCGTCTGTAAAAACTACATTGTTCCAAAAATTTACATCATGCACTAAAAATTCAAGCGCAAATCCTAGTCGAGCTTCTTTATGCTCAGCTTTAAGTAAGTATATCTGTGCTGTTAGATGACAGCATAGCTCCGATTCTCTTACTCGCCGGCGACCAGTACTACTCGATCCAGAAAAATTCGTTTCTTCAAGCCTGAATAACTGAGTAAAATGGATTTTCTACTAATGCATTTACCAATTGCAAATCTTGTTGAGTTGATATCCTTCGTCGCCCTGATCCAGGATTTCTACTAATCGTACCGTTTATTCTCCACCTTTTTAAAATGTTACATACCAAATTTTTGTTAATATTATAACGCAGTGCAATTTGTCTCATTGACCATCCATCTTCTGCTTTGGCAATAACTCCAGCTTTAACTAAATCGCTTATATGGGGCATATTAGTTTTTGCACACTTGCAATGAATTTTGACAAATAACTGACAATGTCACAAAAATTAAAGTTAAATGTACACAACTAGATTTTAGCAAAAATACGTTATAAGACTTGTCCCACTTTTTTGTGCACGACAGTACCAAAAAGTGTGTTTTTTAGTTTTTTAAACTATAATTTGATCGGATAGTGTATGCATTCAGACGTTGCATTCCAAGAAATGGCGGAGGATTCGGTAATTTTAAGTAAGGACGACGCAATAAATATAAAACTAGAAAGTAATAATTGGGACGTCACTAACAATTTAAATATAAAATTATATGTAAAAAAAAATTTTTAAAAGCAAGCTTTTATTATTATTTAGGTGTTCTAAAACGAAGAAAATGAAATAAATTGACTTAAAAGTTTGTCGCATGAATAGAAAAAAAAATACTTACTTGGGTACTTACTTTTATGAAAATGAATTTAATTTTTTTTTGTTCTAGTACACCGAAATAATAAAAGCTTATTTTTAAAAAGTTCTTTTTACATATAATTTTTTAATCCGATGACTATTAGTGGCAATTCAGAAATTAGGATTTTCCTGAGCCCAGTACATACAATTTTCCCATCTGCTAATATTTTCTCACCATAGTTAAACAAAAGTCCAAACGACGAGCATCATCTCCAACTTGAAGTTTGTGAATAAATTTAGGTTTGAATATATACAATTTGTTGCTGATTAAAATCCTCTGAATATGAGGTTTGCTAATAAGTAAATTTATTGATCTCTTCCTTAACGACCATCTTGTATGTTCTTGTACAGAGTTTACAACTACATGAGTAGCAGCGTTAAATGAAGATTTAATTGCTTTTTTGTTTTTTTTTTCATATTTTTTATATCCTCGGTGGAATCAAAATAAATTAATTTACATACTGCTTTGCGAGTCACGTTAACATATGGATACTTCTCATTAAAAGCTTATATGATTAACTAAGGTAAGCTAGAGGCATGTGCCAGTTCTTGTGAACGAATAGATTGACTTATTCAATTTTCATTTGCCAGCGCCCCAAAACTACATTTTTTGCGTTTGATGAGGTCTAAAACTAGGATAGCAGCGTCATTCGTAAAAGTGAACTGGTCCGCTGGAATTCCAATTAACTTCAAAGCGCACCGACAATGTCGGGTCCCAGCAGCTGGATCGTCTGTAGACCCCTATACCCGCGTTACACTTTATTACCTGTATTGGGAAAACCAGAGCCAACATGAACTTTTGCTTTTTATATTGTTATTTAGCATGACGAAGTTACTAAGAATTTGCTATTTTTACTTCCAATACATGTAGGCTGTAGAATAATGATATCAATATCATTTCGGAAAGGACTATCACTTTGCAACCCTCATGCTTTCATTTATTATTGCCAATGGCGTGATACCCCCCCTGAAAAACTACATTGTTCCAAAAATTTACATCATGCACTAAAAATTCAAGCGCAAATCCTAGTCGAGCTTCTTTATGCTCAGCTTTAAGTAAGTATATCTGTGCTGTTAGATGACAGCATAGCTCCGATTCTCTTACTCGCCGGCGACCAGTACTACTCGATCCAGAAAAATTCGTTTCTTCAAGCCTGAATAACTGAGTAAAATGGATTTTCTACTAATGCATTTACCAATTGCAAATCTTGTTGAGTTGATATCCTTCGTCGCCCTGATCCAGGATTTCTACTAATCGTACCGTTTATTCTCCACCTTTTTAAAATGTTACATACCAAATTTTTGTTAATATTATAACGCAGTGCAATTTGTCTCATTGACCATCCATCTTCTGCTTTGGCAATAACTCCAGCTTTAACTAAATCGCTTATATGGGGCATATTAGTTTTTGCACACTTGCAATGAATTTTGACAAATAACTGACAATGTCACAAAAATTAAAGTTAAATGTACACAACTAGATTTTAGCAAAAATACGTTATAAGACTTGTCCCACTTTTTTGTGCACGACAGTACCAAAAAGTGTGTTTTTTAATTTTTTAAACTATAATTTGATCGGATAGTGTATGCATTCAGACGTTGCATTCCAAGAAATGGCGGAGGATTCGGTAATTTTAAGTAAGGACGACGCAATAAATATAAAACTAGAAAGTAATAATTGGGACGTCACTAACAATTTAAATATAAAATTATATGTAAAAAAAAATTTTTAAAAGCAAGCTTTTATTATTATTTAGGTGTTCTAAAACGAAGAAAATGAAATAAATTGACTTAAAAGTTTGTCGCATGAATAGAAAAAAAAATACTTACTTGGGTACTTACTTTTATGAAAATGAATTTAATTTTTTTTTGTTCTAGTACACCGAAATAATAAAAGCTTATTTTTAAAAAGTTCTTTTTACATATAATTTTTTAATCCGATGACTATTAGTGGCAATTCAGAAATTAGGATTTTCCTGAGCCCAGTACATACAATTTTCCCATCTGCTAATATTTTCTCACCATAGTTAAACAAAAGTCCAAACGACGAGCATCATCTCCAACTTGAAGTTTGTGAATAAATTTAGGTTTGAATATATACAATTTGTTGCTGATTAAAATCCTCTGAATATGAGGTTTGCTAATAAGTAAATTTATTGATCTCTTCCTTAACGACCATCTTGTATGTTCTTGTACAGAGTTTACAACTACATGAGTAGCAGCGTTAAATGAAGATTTAATTGCTTTTTTGTTTTTTTTTTCATATTTTTTATATCCTCGGTGGAATCAAAATAAATTAATTTACATACTGCTTTGCGAGTCACGTTAACATATGGATACTTCTCATTAAAAGCTTATATGATTAACTAAGGTAAGCTAGAGGCATGTGCCAGTTCTTGTGAACGAATAGATTGACTTATTCAATTTTCATTTGCCAGCGCCCCAAAACTACATTTTTTGCGTTTGATGAGGTCTAAAACTAGGATAGCAGCGTCATTCGTAAAAGTGAACTGGTCCGCTGGAATTCCAATTAACTTCAAAGCGCACCGACAATGTCGGGTCCCAGCAGCTGGATCGTCTGTAGACCCCTATACCCGCGTTACACTTTATTACCTGTATTGGGAAAACCAGAGCCAACATGAACTTTTGCTTTTTATATTGTTATTTAGCATGACGAAGTTACTAAGAATTTGCTATTTTTACTTCCAATACATGTAGGCTGTAGAATAATGATATCAATATCATTTCGGAAAGGACTATCACTTTGCAACCCTCATGCTTTCATTTATTATTGCCAATGGCGTGATACCCCCCCTGAAGGGGTTGATACGCCTTCTACACCCTTCTACACCCTCCCGGACATAGATCTGCGTCGTGAGAGCTTCTAGCTTACATGCTCTTGAGAATGCAAGGGAGACACGATGAAGGATGAACACAGCCAAAGAACCAACCCCCTAGAGGGGTGAAAACTATCCTCTGGTGGACCGGGGTGGAGGAAGATTTGGGAGAGCAAATATTTCTTGTCTTACGGCGCAACGATCGCAGTGCACTGTGCAGAACAGCCCTCAACTGCTTTGCCCGTATCTGTCTAAGGGGTGGAAACCACCCCAAATTCACAAAAAGTATTCGAAAAACTTTTAAGACCGAAAAGATGCACTCTGAAGTTTTTCAGTCTGAGAGAAGAGAAATTTGCCAACGGTATTGAGTTTGCACAGCAAGACCAACTCTTAGAGCAGGTAAAGAACATCCCTAGATTAGTGGGAAACAGGAAGGCGCAGAAGGATGTGGGAAGATTAATTTTTTTCAGTACGGAATTTATCGAGCTTGTAAGGTAGAAGCTTTCATGACGCAGATCTATGTCCGAAAGGGTATAGAAGGCGTACCAACCCCTTCGGGGGGGTTGTTACGCCCTTGGCAATAATAAATGAGAGCACGAGGGTTTCCGAAATGATACTGATATTCATAACTTTACCACTATTTAAGGATTATTTTTGGCTCTGCACAAAAATTTGAGGGGTAACGACTTTTTTTTACCTCCGGTTCGGATTCAGCGTCAAAAAATACATAGGAATACCATGGTCAGTCATCCAGATCCGAACTTTTTTTTTCTGGGGCTGTGTTAGAGAAATGTGTACTAGTAGGAGATCTACATGTGGAATAGTTTTCAACTTAGGCTGACTAAAATGTTTTTTTTTTTTTTTGAAAATTGATATTTTCTTGTTTTGCAACTAAACCCCTTTTCTTCATAATAGAAAAAACTCTTAAATAAAAATTTCAATCAAAATGTAAAAAAAGGTAATTTACTTAAAGTTGATTTCATATTTTCTAATTTTTAGAATACCCTGTATAATTTAAGTTTGACAACTGTTTACGACTTCTTAAGACAAGCAAAATTTTTTATAAAGAATGGCTTTTTCTCGGCAAGTCAGAAATAAGACAGTTTACAACAGTGCGGTACCCCGTCCGGGGACACACACCGAATACTGCCTAAAAACAGTATAAAAATATTTTTTCCTTTTGCACTTTAAAATTCACTATTCTGAAATGTTTTGTACTTCAATTTATTGTTTTTAAACGCCCAGTCCCGTAATTAGGGGTTGAAAGTACCCCAGACCATTAATTTCAAATATCGATTGCTCTCTGTAGATGATTAATCTTCATAGATGCTGCCTATAATTAATTCCTGCCACACCCTTCGAAAGGATAAAAAAATCCTTTAAATACATTTACTCTATATAATAAAACTAGTCGTATAAAAAGACTTTTAATTTGAAAAATAAATTAAAAAAAAAACTTTAAAAACGATGGTTTTCTTTTAAAATCAAATTGCACCAAAAAGTAGAAACTAATTTCAATTTCGTAAATAGAAAACGCTCATAAAATGTTACTTTGTCTAATCATTGTGATTTACGTTTACATGTCGCATATCCCGAAAAAAAGTGTAATAACTGAAAATTTTCAGGAATAGGACACAAGTATAAACAATAGATTAGATTAGATTTGAATGAGATAGCTGACTGGTCTTGATCACTGCGACCCCCGTGGATCTACTGTGGCACTCCTTGTCTAATTTTATTCACAGCTACTTATCCGATACTTTTGTATCGGACTCCATAGCCTTGATAAGGGCTCTTTGGTATTGTAACGTTTTGTTGTCGGATAGCTGGTTTGGAGATTAATCAGGGTCCAGATTGTTAATAAGACTGCCCGATAAAAATATAAACAATTTATTTTCTTCTTCAAATAGGCAATACGTAGCAGTGTTACATAACATACAGGTTATACAGGTCCGTATCTTTTACGGTTCTTAGGATAACATTTTCTATTATCAGAGAGAGAGACAGTGTAACAATGCGATGCGACGTCAGTTGCTGCTACTGGAGTGACATCGGGCGTCGGGCGAATATCGTCGACTCAAGAAGTTTCCCAGCTCAACACGTTGTAGGAGGTCTCCAGGTCAGGCTCATCCGCTCTGGTTCTGGCGGCGAAACGGCGTCGAGGAATGACTAACGACTCGAGGGGTCCCAGCTCAACACGCTGAAGGATTCCCAGGGTCAGATTGCATTCGTTCCATCGTGTGTGCGTCGGGAGTTGCACAAAACTGTAATATGTCCAGCTCAGCACGCTGAAGACAGATTGGCAGAATTGTCCACACTCCATTAGTTGATTTGGGGCCGGGCTTTTATATCCGAGAATCCTCGCTTACTGGTGACGTAGAACTGCGTATAGTTTAGTGTCGTGTGCAAATCCGTGGCTCTAGACGGGAGCTGGGTAGATTTGCTGGCCGTGTGCACATTGGTGTCGTGTGTAAATCCGGAAACTTTAGTAATGGAACATGAATTTATGAATGCTTCATTACAGTATAGCTATCTACCGTTGGTTTCTCTTCGCCAAGTAATTGGAACCTCCGTCTGGCTAGGCCTTCGCAATGGCACAGCACCTGTACTGAAGTTTCCTGTTTCTCTTGGCAGAATCTGCATGTTGCATCTCTGCCAGGCCCATAAAGACTCATATGCATATTAAGACCACACTGTCCAGTTAAATGACCTACCATCATCCTAATAGCCTTTCTATTTTGGCGTAGTAGGTCTTCCGCGAATTTGGACGATCATTCTCTAATGAACTTTTTGACCTCTCTCTATCGTGGGAAATTCTTTCACCACTCTAGAGATTCATTTTGTACTCATTCATTAATGGATGTTCATATGCGTGGCTTAGCCACACCGTAAAAGAGTTCAGGTCCTACTGGGGCCTAGTATAATTGTCTTCAGACCAGTATTAGTTATAATAGTGAGGAAAATAGCGCCATACACCCCAAAGAGGAAACACGAAGCAGCTACGGACACGTGTTCCGGAATTATTGTTCCTCATCAGCGTAGCATAGCAACAAAAAGGATCTGGAAAGGACAGATAGGAACAATAATTGAAGGTTGAAAGTACAGTGCACAGTACTTTTATTTGTGCATTCATATCTAGATCGGCTTATTGAAGACCTTCACTGACAGTCGGCACATAGAGCTCTATGTGGACTGCCCAATTTCAACCTGGCGAGTCAAATAAAATAGAAAGGAATTAGTGGGATCAAAAACAAATGGTGAGGAAATAGCGCCATACGTCCCAAAGAGGAAACATGAAGCAGCTACAGACACGTGTTTCGGAATTGTTGTTCCTCATCAGCGTAGCGTAGCAACAAAAAGGATCTGGAAAGGACAGACAGGAACAATAATTGAAGGTTGAAAGTACAGTACACAGTACTCTTATTTGTGAATTCATATCTAGATCGACCCATTTAAGACCTTCACTGTGTCTGGCGCTATTTTCCTCACTATTTGTTTTTGACCCTACTAATTCCTTCCTATTTTATTTGACTCGCCAGGTTGAAATTGGACAGTCCATATAGGGCTCTATGTGCCGACTGTCAGTGAAGGTCTTAAATAGTCCGATCTAGATATGAATGCACAAATACGAGTACTGTGTATTGTACTTTCAACCTTCAATTATTGTTCCTATCTGTTCTTTCCAGATCCTTTTTGTTGCTACGCTACGCTGATGAGGAACAATAATTCCGAAACACATGTCCGTAGCTCCTTCGTGTGTATGGCGCTGCTTTCCTCACTATTTGTTTTTGACCCTATTAATTCCTTCCTATATTAGTTTAATCATTTGGATAAAATAGAATGTGTGCTATGTATTAACCTTTAAGAATTTTAAAATGTAGTTTTTGTTCTCCTGTAAAATGCACTTTTTACATACACTTTTCATCGGGACGTGCGTTATGAGCGCCCAAAGTTGAAATTATGTTCTACTTTTTAGCCCAATTTCGTTAAAAAAATATTATTTTTTAAAAAATAAACCATTGTTTTGAAAAGTTATTTGAATTAATTCATTTTTAACTTTTTAAGTCTTCGTCACGAAGCTTATCGTATTTTACTCGTCAAACCCTCTCATTTGATACCCATATCAAGGGGGTTATGAAGAAAAAAAGTAAGCTGCCATTTTGGGTGTCCGCCATATTGGATATAGAACGATATTAGAATTATATTGTATTGCCATCAGAACTAGAACTGTGTGCAACATTTCAGCTCGATTAGAAAACGAGAAGTGGGTGAAATTTCACTTTGACCTATAAATACATATGTACATGTACATACTTGACCCATACATACATAATACATACAGATTTCCGAATATAAGAAAACCATTGAATAGTTATCTTTTCTCTCGTACAAAAATTAAAATCGTTTTTCTTGTATCGGTGTACAGCCATACAAAAATTTTTTTTGTATTTTAATGTTCTAAAAATGAATCTGATTCCCAAACTGTTTCATATCATCTCAGTTTTTCTTAAATCGCGACAAATGCCATTTTTTCGTCGATTTCTTATGATTCCAAGGGTTTGAAGCTTCATAGAAATTAAAATTCATTAAAATTGAAATAGTTATACAATTTTGTTTTGTTTTTTGAGAATCGCCAAATGTGCACAACTGAATGCCCTAGCCTATGACGTAATAGCCACGGGCCCCAGGGATTTATCCCCCCTGCCCCCTTGCCCCCCCCCCCCCCCGTCGGCGGACCTGCTATCACTTACTTTACCTACATAAAATATAAACTTTGTGTGTGTTCATGTTTAGTTTTACTTATTATTTGATCATTTTGTATAAACTTGGCAACGCTGTAATGAAAGCAAATAACTTGTGTTGTGGTCATCGAGATTGGAGGGATTTTTTTGTTGTTGAATTTTTAAATTTGAAAAGCGGCATTGGCCTTTACATTACATAGGACGCACAGATTAAAATACATATATGTATTTCAAGCCCTGTATAGCTGGAAAATAACCTAAAATGATAAAAAAATATGATATCTGAGTTGAACATTCACGGTACGTTGCGTAAAACTAGTTCTTTTGCGACAATCCTATAATAATATTGTTAGAAGGAAATTTCTTCATCTAGAAATTATCTTTATATTCATATCTTGGACAGTGTTGAGTTATTTCACCTCAAAGCGTTTAAATACCTTTTTTAAGGCCTATTTGGCATTTCTGTTATCGATTTATCTCTCTCACGAAAAGGACACTTCTCAATCTTTTATTCTTCTTATTCTTCTTCTTGTTCTTCTTTGAGCGAGGCTACCGCTACAAATTTAGTGAATTCTCCCATTCAGGTTGGATTCTAATCCAAAGGTCAGTGTTCTTCCTATGGGGCATTCCTTATTTCCTCCAGCACCGGAAAACCAATGCCAAGGTGCTTGTGCCTCAAGTTCATAAGACGAGGGCAGGAAATTAGGACATGGATGGAAGTTTCCTCCTCGTCCCAGCAGAACCTGCAGTCGGGGTTGTCAACCACCACCAATTTTTGATTACTATTTAGTGGCTCAGGATACAACTTTCCATGATAGTGTGATCCATTTACTAATTACTTCTCTACTAGATCTTTTGAGATAAATGTTACTTAACCTAAAAAGGATATTTTTTTAATGTTAATTATTTTTAGTGCGTCAGATCCCTCTAGGCCTTGGCACAACGAAAACGACACTATGGAAAATAATGAGTTGGCAAAAAAGGGATACCAGTCAGTGTACACTTTTATGCCGCAAAGAGAGACACATTTTGATAAAATTGCAGAACAAACTGACCGAGGATCTATATATCTGGACAGTTTATTTGATGGCATGCTTATGTATGTCCAAGCTTTAAATCAGAGCCTTCTGAAAGACGAGTATGGGAATCCGCTACCAAACCAATCCCTGCTGGGATGTCAAATGGGTTACCAACTGGCAGGTCGGACATTCAAAGGTAAGTATTCTCTAAGTGAAAATGTAGTTCAATAAGTCAGATGAACAGGAACTGTAGACATAGATTCAAAAAAGGAAATAAAAGCGCGGTTTTGGTGTAATCTTTGCTTTTGATTTACTCCCCGCACTGAGAATGAACTATAGTTGCAAAACAGTGTTCATCGCCGTATCGCTGTTTCAGTTTTTCAGGTATTAGTGTAGTGAATTGCGTCTCGAAAATGCCTCGATACTTCCACTTTTGAGTAATAGCAAATCCTTTTAACCATGAATAGAACTAGTCAAAACAAGTAGATTTTCAAACAGACCCACCTCGAGAAATCATGCCTGCCCCCCCCTCAAAGGGGCTACCTGTATCTGCCTATATATATTTTTTTTCTCAAAAACGGCAGGAGCTAGAGGAATGACCTTGGCTCCATTCGATAGAGTATAAAATTTTGCATAAGACCTTTATTTTGTTTTTTGCTATATTCTTTTTTTTTAAGGCCCTACAGCAAAAAAAAAGGGGGAAGAGCCTTCCAACAACGACACATGTTTGGCTATATCTCTAAAACGGCCCAATAAATGAAAATTCTACAGGATATAAAAAATAAAGAACATTATCTTTTCTATCGATTGGTATATTATTTGTATCTGTTATTTGTTTAAATAAAGCCGTCAGTGGCGTACAAAGAGAAAGCTGTACATGTGCATAATGAATTTATTTAAACTAATTTATTATTATTACATTACAAGCCGCAAAATACATTGAAATGTCTTTGTAATTATCAAGTAGTTATTCAAAAAAAGTTGCGCGTTCTTCGTTGAAATCAACACGATAACAAAAAAACATGGTAGCCGCATAGACAAACATTACTCCTTCTCTATATCCCTCATTTTAGTCTTGCATTGACTTGTTTTGTGTAAGGATGTGAATCGATACGATTAATGTTTCCAACTAAATTAATAATTTACTTATGGTTTTAAAAAGTTAATAATTCTTAATTTATGTAAAAGAAGTAAACGTTCCTGTTATTGTTCTATGAAAGTAAAATGTCTCGTTATCGATTTAAGGTATAACTTATTTGGTAAGTTAAAACGCCTTCTAAAGTAAGCTTAGAATTATTTTCAAAATATTTTCAGAAAAAAATGGATGGTATTTGTATATTATGCAAAAAAAACCTGCTGAAAAATTAATTTGCCCGACAAAATCAAGAGTTCTTTCGAATTCTTACGGCATAATTGCTCAAAATATTTTAAAATTTCACGAAATACATCAACTACCATTGGAAGTAAATGTTATAGAAATCGATCATGGAGACGGTATTGAGAACTATTTTAAAACCCATAGTGTGAGCTGACCTCAGACCTGTGCCAATAGGGAACTTGCCCAAAAAATAAAATTAAATTAAAACACTCAAAAGCGTAAACTAACACCATTAAAAACCCCATAGACAACAAAAAATTAAAAAAAAAACATTCCTCCAGAAATATAAGCGATTAAAATCTGCCGGATTTTACCCACTCCTGAAACGTGACGTCAGAGGGTGAAAGTCGGATGACGGCGTCAAGCGAGACCGATTCTGCTTTCACATGCTCATTTGTCAGAAACAACTAGTAGTGGACACAACCTAACCTAAAATTCGTTGGAAAAATATCTTCAATATTCTGAAATGTCACAAAATGCTACTTTTGATTGGTTCGTGCGGAGTCGAATTTTCGAATTACGCCGTGCAATTTACGATCAGGTTTATCTGGAAGACTTCCTCTTTACGTTGCGACCTCGTACGGCCGTCCCAATGGTGTTTTTCGAAAAATATGAACGTGTCAAGATTGCGTGTTTTTGCAATTTTTTCGGCTCCGAAATGTAAGCCGTTTTTTGCTATTTTTCGCAGATATCTCCAAAACGGTGGGAGTCAGCTCGAAATAAAAAAATAAGGTCAAACGAGTATTTTTCACTATGAATCTTTTGCTATCACCAGACTTTTGATTTTTTTTTCCGTTTCGGAGATAACTATAGAAATGTCGACCACGTACGGCAACAAATCGCAAATTTCGAGCTTCTACAGTTGGCAACTTTTTAATCTTTGCTCCTACGCCAAAACAGTACTCTAGCTAATTTAAATATAATTAAATTTGCTAAAACTCCTTTTTTTATTTTTTGAATTCCGATAAAAATTAAGGAATTAGAGGGGGCGGGATTTGGGACTTTTTTTTTTTTTTTCGGTAAAATTTCTCCATTTTGTCACCGTAATTAATCGGTAATTAACTGAAATCGATCTCATTTACGATGTTCACTTAATATCATGTACTATTTTGACGCTTCGTTAATCTCGGCCCTTCGAAACAAATTTTTCTGAGAAAAATTGTTTTTTTAAGATTTACATACACTCTATAGGAAAACGTGTAATTTCCTACATTTCCTCGAATATCTCGATAATTATCGTTTTTTTCGAAAAATTTGTAGACAGCTTATGTAAAGAGAATTAATTGAGCTTTCCGACTCTTTTTTTTATTTTTTCTCTAACATAAAAACAAAAGTCTTATGACCGAATATGCGGACGTCTCAAAGCCAACCGCCGCTCAGTCTTTTAATTAGAGTGAATGGCTAAAGTACGCCATCTGTTGGACACCACGCGAGACCAGTTTTCACCCGGTGACGTCACAGTGCGTTTCGTGAGGATTTCAACCTTAATTATTTATTGCAAAGTAAGAGCTGTGTGTTTTTATACATAAATACACACTTTAATGAAATAAAAAGGGCAAGTTCCCCATTTGTTTAGCAATTTAAAGTTGAAAATAAAATTAAAACAAGTCAATGAAGAAATATCAGTGACTTCTAGCAGCAAATCTAGAAGGCAAGCTACAAGTACCCACGATATTAAACATAAATGCCTTTTAGCGATAAAAAACACAAAATTAAATAGTTTACACAAAGTTGAAACATTAAGTACATGCTCCAAGATTAAAGAAATCGCAAGTTTAATTCAGGATCAAAACGTGTTACTAAAAAAACCGCTGCCCAAGGAATCACTACTTTCACATCCAGATTCTTTTCCAAGTCACTCACAACGAAAAAATTTTTGTATGTGGAAATAATTGTTTATGGAACTTTAATAATATAATATTTGAAATCCTCTACACCAAAAACCCATGAAACGATACCCCACATCGATAGCGGGGTGGGGGTGGTGATAAGGAGTGGTAGTGGGGGTGGATGAAGTAAAAAAACATTTTGAGGTTTCTGGTTCTTGTACACACACTAAATCACATTTTTTTTCATCCCCTTTAATAATGGGGTGGGGGTGGTAATGGGGGTGGCTAATGCCAAAATTTTTTTGAGACCTTAGCTTCTTTTGTATATACTAAATACCAATTTTATGGACTCTTACCTGCTTGATTTACCTATTTTCCCCAAATTTACCCCAATTTACCCCCCAACCCTTCGACGGAACAAGATGAAAATATAATCTAGTTCTAGATCTCGTTAAAGTACATATGTGTACCAAATTTCAAGTCAATATCTCAAACGGTTCCAGAGTAAACGTGCGCACAGAGTTACAGACAGACAGACCGACAGACAGACCGACAGACAGACCGACAGACAGACAGACCGACAGACAGAAATTTTTTTCGCTCAAACTTAAAATCTCGATGTTTCGTGACATTCTAAGCCTATTTGAACAATAAAAATTTTTTAAATCTTTTTTGTCGTTACTATACTTCCACTGGATGTGGAAGTAATTAACGATGAATCTGATTTAGTAGCTGCTGATTTCAAATATCATTTACCCTATCCTAAAAATACTGGCGGCAATAATTGTAGGAAACCCACTTGTGATTCTCTTGAATCGATAGCTCTCAGTATGGTTATCGATTACATTGTTGACAAAACCGAAAATAACGAGGCTGCAGCATTTTGTCTCTAAGATATTGTCAAAATATATATCGATAACTTAAAATCGATCGAGAGAACCGATATCAATCAATTTGAATTGAACAAGAATTAAAAACCGTTTGTTAAAGTTAATGCCTCATCTTCAGGAAGGAAAAGAAGGTAAACATGTCATACTTTTTTCCCTCGGAACATCCCAAAAACTTTGCTCTATGATGACTTTAACAATGATGAGGAAGCCCCATGTTTGTCTAAAGCTGCAAATATTACTTCCACATCCAGTGGAAGTATAGTAACGACAAAAAAATTTTTAAAAACTTTTATTGTTCAAATAGGCTTAAAATGTCATGAAACGTCGAGATTTTAAGTTTGAGCGAAAAAAAAATATCTGCCTGTCTGTCTGTAACTTTTTTTTGTGCGCACGTTTACTCTGGAACCGTTTAAGATATTGACTTGAAATTTGGTACACATATGTACTTTTACGAGATATGGAACTAGATTATATTTTCATGTTGTTCCGACGAAGGGTTGGGGGGTAAATTGGGGTAAATTTGGGGTAAATGGTTAAATCAAGCAGGTAAGAGTCGATAAAATTGGTATTTAGTATATACAAGAGAAGCTAGGGTCTCAAAAAAAATTTTGGCAATAGCCGCCCCCATTACCACCCCCTTATTAAAGGGGATGAAAAAAAAATGTGATTTAGTGTATGTACAAGAACCAGAAACCTCAAAATATTTTTTTACTTCATCCACCCCCAATACCACCCCCCCTATTACCACCCCCCACCCCACTACCGATGTGGGGTATCGTTTTATGGATTTTTGGGGTAGAGGATTTCAAATATTATATTATTAAAGTTCCATAAACAATTATTTCCACATACAAAGTTTTTTCGTTGTGAGTGACTTGGATAGAGAATCTGGATGTGGAAGTAATGATTCCTTGGGCAGCGGTTTTTTAAGAAAGCGAATGCTGGAAAAAGAATATAAATTCTCAGGAAGTCTTTTAGACAACGCCGAAAAAAAATCAGATGAAATTGCGCCAAGGTAGTTATCATACTTCTTAACTTCACTTCCAAGAGGTTCTAGTCCAAAAGAAGATGGGTTTCAAAAACATAATGCTGTTGATACATTGTCGCAATTGATACTATTTAATGTAGGTAACATTAAATAGCATCACAGTTCTTCAAATTCGACAACACATTATAAGGAATATCCACTACCTATTTATATAGCTACTAAACTTTATTCACAAACGCGACAAAAAGACTTGATTGGACACCTTTCATAATTTAGGACTATGTTTCTTACAAACGGTTATTAAGCGTCACTACTTCATTGACAAACAGTATTATTCGTTTTTACGAACAAGAGCACTGCGTAGTATCCCCTAATCTAATTGTTCAAAAACGTATTTACTTTTTTAGCACTTGGTAATGTGGATTATAATTCCTCTGCAACCACGGCGAAAACTTCATTTCATGGTACAGACATTTCTGTGCAACAGCATCCTACGAAGGAAAATCCAGGTGAAAAAATTGATTACAATCTTAACTTGGAAACGTCTTGTACACTAACAGTAAATTCATTGCCTGATTTTTATTCAATTGTACCTGTGTACCTTGAATTTCAAAATAATTTTTTTTTTGTGTTACAGAATAAAAAATAGTGAAAATATTGTGCTTTCAATACAATATTATTAAAAATAAGTTATAATGCAATCATATGCATAGTTTTGTCTATGCACCCCACTGGCGACTTTATTTAAATAAATAATATTTTTAAATTATATACCAATTGACAGAAGAGGTAATAATGCACTTTTTTTTCTAGTGACTAATTTATTGGATCATTTATGTGACACCCAAAAACTTGTTATAGCTGGAATGCCCTCACCATATCTTTTTTCTAAGGCGTTTTGTATAAAAAAAAATAGAATAAATAATGTGAAATAATTTTGAAAAGGGACAATCAATATTTTCGTAGTTTATAACAACAACAATAATAAATTATTTTAAATAAATTCATTATGCACATGTGCAGCTTTCTCTTTGTACGCCACTGACGGCTTTATTTAAACAAATAACATATACAAACAAGTTAAAAACGTACTCTTCGCCGGTTTATTAAACTTTTTATATAATTGTTACACATTCTATAGGATACTCTTCGCAGTTTATTGTAAATAATGTTAGTTTTAGACATTTTTAATTTTATAGTACGAACTTAGTTGGTGAAAGACTCAGTGTAAAATAAAGTAAAAATTAAAAAAAAACTATACCTTACCCCATGTGTGTTTCGAACCTGAGACCCTTGGATTCCGAGTCAAAAGCGTAAGAACTACCTAACACGTAAAAAAATGTAAAAAATTTAAATTTTTACAAAAACAAAAATCAAAAAAAATTCTCAAATTTAAATCATTAATAACATTCTTATTTACTGATCGATTTTGTTCAAAAACAATAGGGTTCTTCCCCTAGCTAACACTAACTTACTGTCCAAATTTCAGTACAATTGGATTTTTTTTTCTCGAGTTATCGTGCTTACAAGAAACGTGACGGACGGACAGACGGACATTTTGAAAGTTGTTCAGAATTCGTTCACTAACACAGTGATATGAAATTTTTTTCTCTACGAGCTATATTTACGATTTTGCGAAGAGTATAATAATGGTCTTTATTTTTTATATCTTGTAGAATTTTGATTTATTGGCCATTTTAGAGATATAGCCAAACATGTGTCGTTGTTGGAAGGCTCCTAACACTTTTTTTTTGCTGTGGAGCCTTAAAAAAAAAAAATAACAAAAAGCAAAAAAAAAGGTCTTATGCAAAATTTTATACTCTATCGAATGGCGCCAAGATCGTTCCTCTAGCTCCTACCGTTTTTGAAATAGAAAATATATATATATATATATATATATATATATATATATATATATATATATATATATATATATATATATATATATATATATATATATATATATATATATATATATATATATATATATATATATATATATATATATATACATATAGGCAGATACAGGTAGCCTCTTTGAGGGGGGCAGGGGGAGCAGGCATGATTTCTCGATGTGGGTCTGTTCAAAAATCTACTTATTTTGACTAGTTCTATTCATGGTTAAAAGGATAAAAGGATTTGCTATTACTCAAAAGTGGAAGTATCAAACATTTAAGTAACTAAGCTATATACTATTATGTCGCCCGTTTCTTTTCATGTAATTAATATCTTTTTTTATTCGCTCTATTAAAGTACAATTCGATTTTTATATTTCAACCTGTGGGCACTTTTAGACTAAATTATATGACCTAACCAGAGTTGTTTCTTTTGTCCTGTAGATTACGCAAGAAAAGTATAAAAAAATAGCATATAATGATAATAAAATTTCAAAATTAACAAATAAAGTTAAAACAATATGGAATATGATAAACGAGGTGATAGGAAAATCTTCTGCTTCACAGACAAACATAGTTGCTCATGAGGATGGTTCCCTTTTGCCAGGTAACGTTACTGCAGATAATTTCAATGCTCATTTTACCACAGGTCACATAAATGCCCAAGTTGACCCCATCGATTTAAATTTCTTAAATACAAACATACCGCTTTTTTTATCAATCATTTTTCTTCAACCAGTAACTGAAATAGATACGTTATCGTTTATTAGTAGGCTAAAGCCATCTCATTCCATTGGTCTGGATAATATGTCTAACAATTTATTAAAGACATGTAAAAATAATTCCATTTTACCGTTAACTTATATAATTAATCTATGCTTTGTAAATGGAATTTTCCCTGACAACTTAAAGATTAGTAAAGTTATTCCACTATTTAAAAAAGGAGACAAAAACTCTTATAGCATAATTTCAAGTATGCGGAAGGTTATAGAACTTGCATTTTTAGAACAGTTAAGTGGATTCTTTCTCAAAAACAACCTTTTATTGTCAGTTCAGCACGGCTTCCTAAAAAAATAGAAGTGTTGACACTGCATTAGTAAACTTTCACAGCTCAGTAGTAGACGCCTTAGATAAAGGATTATATGCTTTTGGTCTGTTTATAGATTGTTTACGAGCATTTGACTGTGTAGATTATGACTTGCTTACTGGCAAGTTGTTTAAATATGGTATTGGGGGTCCTGCTTTAGATCCTGCTTTTTATCCAGCTATATTAAAAACCATGCGCAAGTAGTCAAAGAGAGGAACAAAGAGCAATAAATATTTAATAAATGCTGGTGTGCCACAAGGCTCCATACTGGGGGCCATTTATTTACCTTGTCTTTGCCATCGATCTTGCGTTATACATTCAAAGCAAATGCAACGTTTGTATTACTTGTTACGCTGATGATACTAACTTTTTAGTTGTTAAAAAAGTCCTGACGCAGTAAAAAATATATCGAAAGATCTATACAGAGACGTTATAATTTGGTTAGAAAAAAACCGGGTTACACTTAATGAAGAAAAAACAACTACTGTATCATTTAGGTACAACATCGAGTAAAACGCTGATGACGAATTTTTAGTAACAAATTCTGCTAAAATCTTGGGTGTCATGTTCGAACAAAATTGACGTGGCTGCTCATATAGATAGTTTGTGTGTGAAGCTCGGTAAAGGTTATTGCGGTATGCGCGACTTAAAAAATCACTGCGGTAAAGGTTCTTTATTGACATTTTATTAGGCTAACATACATTCCCATCTACGGTATGGAATTAGTACTGCTATTAGGAGTACTACCTATGTTCGTCGGGCATTTATTCTGCAAAAGCGTGTCATTAGGATTATGGAGAGTTTACATCCCCTAGAATCGTGCAGTGAATCCTTTAAAGCCTTAAAAATACTAACTCTGCCTAGTATATATATACCATACAAGTAACTCAGGAGTGCGTAAAAAATCTGAGCTAATATGCATACGCATAATACAATTCAAAATATATAATAAAATACATGTAAAATTGTATAAAGATAACAGAACCTACATAATAACAAACTACAAAAGTATATAAACACACAAATAAACACATAAATATATAAGTAGTCAGACTGAGTAAAATTCATTAACACCATACAAGCATTTTTCAATTAGTAAATTTTTATCCTCTTTTTAAAAGTAAATAGGTTTTTATAATTTTTCAAATCAATGGGCAAACAATTATAAATTTTATATCCGTTGTAAAACACACTTTTTTGATATATTGCTGTTGTATACTGTTGAGGGATTAGCTGATAAATCGCACTTGAGCCTTAATTTACTTATGTGTCGCATAGCAAGACATTTTAATAATTATTCTACTGAAATAGACATATTTGGAACAACGTCCCTTTCTCTAAAAACCGCTTAAAAAAGATGTTTCTCAATGTTTCTTGAATATTTTTCGTTATTTGTTAATATGTTGTGAAATATATCGGTGCCTTGGTGGCTCGGAGGTGCGGGTCTGTTTTCAGCGTGGTGAGGCTGGGGACAGTATTGGGTTTTCAGATTCAAGGGGCCCAGTAGTATCCTTGGCCTCTATTGCGCCAGGGATGGAGTTCCCAAGGAACAATTTTGGTTTCTTAAATATATACAAGGGTGCTACAAAACTATTTATAAAATGCCTTGAAAAATATATTTTGCTGTAACAATATCCTTAATACCATCATAAAGCGACTTGTAGACTAGAAGGGCCCACCCTTAAGAAGGTTGTTAAGGCCTTTTTAAATTCCATCATAAAACTCCTTAGTGAGGCATAGTGTCGCTATTGAAAACCTTGTTCGGGCCGTTTTAAAACCTTTCTTAAAACTTATTTTAAAGCTGTCGGAAGCTCTTTTATTAGCTTCCTGCATTTCTAGAAAACACCTAGAAGGCTACCTTAAAACTGGTTTTTAAAACTCTTATAAGTCCATACTAGAACTGAGAAGCTATAAGAATGTCCACGAAGGAATCAGACTTATTGAAGATAAAATGGAATTTGAAATTTATAAAGCGTAGAATGGCACTATAACATCTCTAAGGCCGATTTAAAACGTAATAAAAAGACATCAGGTATGACAAAGAAATTAAAACCAACAGCAGTTTATCGTTAAAACTACAAAAGAAAGGTCCAAAGAACAAGAGCGCCTCAGAAATAATAATGATTTTAATATCCATACAAAATTTGCATAGACGCGCAATCAGCAAATTTAAAAAAGTAGGCTGTTTCTCGATTCCCACGGTAATGTTAAGTCGTTTTTTGTAATTTTATCTTAATTTGCTAAAAAGAAGTGATAATTATTAATAATTATAATTGCGAGATTGGCCTTGAATATTTTTATATAACAAGAAAAACATGGCCGGCCAACTAAAAACCTAATTGTCATTTTACAGTCCTCTCATTAAACTATGTATTCTAATAATGGTAATGACCTAGAACATTTACTCTAAATGAAGTCCTGTTAGTCTTTTTGTATACTATCACAAATAATCCCTTCCTTACATAAATGCAAATGCACTTGGCGAAGATCACATGGACTTGATAAAAGCTGTAATAAAACGTTTGAGATTTAAAAGAACCGCCTCCAAGACGAACCGCGCTGACATTTGTTACAAAAAACTTAAAATTTAACCTCAAAATAATTTCTTCAAAAAAAGACATAATTACAAATCAGTAAGTCGTGAAATGCTTTTAATTAACATACGCACACACACATGTATCAACGACACTTCAGGCAGACATATTGTTTATTATTTTATTTTATAGTTTATATATTTATTTTATTATTTTTATAATAAATATTTTATTGAGGTTTTAGAAAGTGTTTTATGGAATTAAAATTTGTCTTTTAGATTTATCGAGGCGTTTTTTTCTTCATAACTGTTTCATCATAACATTTATTAAGGATGTTTTAAGTGTCTAGTTTTGTAATGGCCTTTAATAAGTACTAATAGGCATTGAAAATGTCTAATTTTTGAAAAGGATTTAAAATGAATTTATTGCAAATATGTTAAAACCATAAAGAATAATTTAAAGCCTCTTTAAATCTAAATGGAATTTAAGACGTTAATAAAACTAATTAGCTTTATGGAGAGTTTTATGTAGGTACGATGAACCCATTACAAATACATATTATCCTAGAAGCAAATTAGGTCGTACAGAATGCTTTAAAACTTACCATATAAGAGCAAGTATACTTGAAGCCTAAGAGGCCTTGACTACAACATCAATAAAGCACAAGACTATTTCCTAACCCTGACAAACTTTTCTTAAAACCTCCTCAAGTCCAAATGACTTTTAAATTGTTCCTTGGGTTGTGCCCTTGTGTTTCTGAGACACTGATGTAACTGATAATTGTAACAAATTTTATATTATTTTTATTATTGTGATAGTTTTGCTAGTCATTAAGTTTACCATTTAAATATTTTGAAATTTATTTATAATCTCTATTTTATATACAGTGTGTCCCAGGATAGATGTAACAAGAGGTGTAATGGACCCAAAATTTTGGAGTTTTGGAATGGTATTTGGGGATTGAGTCCTGCTTGTTGTAAAACTAAAGTATACCAAAAATGACTTGATTTGGTGTTCTATAGGGTGTTTTATAAGCAAAGTTGTAAAAATCACCACTAATAAAGTACCTTTATTTTTTAAAATATGAAAAAATTCCATTAAGAAAAGTTATTTAGACTGCAATTTTATATAATTCTATACCAAATTTCAGGAATATAAAATTATTTCTTTGAAACTTCCCATTTTTGCGAATTAAGAGTTGAATTCATATTTAAAATTGTGTAGGAGCAAATGTTAATCATCTCAAAAAGTAGGCTATTGGTAAATAAAAAATTGAATATACGAGATGTAAGAAGGTATAATGTTAATCGAACTAATTGTAAAACAAGAAACAATTACTAACAGAAGATTAATGAGGTTTAGAAATTATAACAAGTAATAAATGTCAAAAACATAACAGATTCACAAACAAATTAATTATTGACCAATACAAAACAATGTTTACAATTTTTTTATTATTCGACGTAGCTACCACCCACATCCACACATTTCGATCCTTCGCCTGAAGTCCTTAAAACTGTTTCGAATATGATCTAACGGTATGGAGTTTACGGCATTTGTAATTATCTGCTTCAATACTGCTACATCGTCAGGAAGTGGTTCAGCGTAAACCAACTGCTTGAGGCGACCCCATAAAAAGAAATCCAATATTAATAGGTCTGGAGATCTCGCCGGCCACTTGATCGGTTCATTCCTGGCAATCCAATTTTCTCCAAAATTTAAATTCAACCACCGATTAACCATTTCTGTGGAGTGGCCAGGGCAACCATCACGTTGAAAATGATCTCTTAAAATATTTAAATGTTCTTCAGAAAATTTTTCAAGAAGCTGTAAATAAGTGTGCTGGTTTAACCTTCCCTCAATGAAATAAGGTCCAATAACTCCAACGTGATAAGAAACGGCACACCACACATTCACTTTTTTATAATATTGTCTTCTACAATGAATTCTAAAATTTGGATTTTCAGAAGCCCAAAACCGGCAATTCTGAGATGAAACAACACCAATGGTTGTGAATGTGGATTCATCTGAGAAAATTATGAAATGATGAAAAAATCTCTCTTCCATGATTTTTTCTCCAATGGTCAAACAAAAATCCAACCTACGGCCGTTATCTCCCTCTTCAAGCGTATGTTTATAATTTACTTTATATACCCTAAATTTCATACCCTAAATTTCTTTGCCTTGTGAATTCTTTGGAGTTCAGACTTGCTAATATTAATAAGAGCTGATCTCTCTCTTTAGCGGCATCCTAGGATTTTCTATAACAGAGCCATGAGCTATAATAGCCCCAACATTGTCTTCATCATATGCTTTTATTTTTCTTTTCATGTTAAGAACACTACCAGTAGCCAGAAACTTTTTAATTATTCTCATAGCCTGAGTACGTGACAAAGCAGTCTTTGGAAATTTCAAATTAAATTGGCTTACCACTTCTCTTAGCGAGTTTTCACCGCCAATTCCGTAGCATTGCATAATATAAATTTTTTCACGCACTGTAAGTACCATTTTCACTTAATTTTTTATGCTTGGTTCGTTAATTTGAAACAGAAATTAAGGATAATATTGACTACGTTTGACAGATATGTCAATAATAAATGATTAGTGTGTATCCACTGCTTTTCTCATAGTCTACTTTTAGCTTCTACATAACTTTAAATATTAATTCACAAAAAATAATTTCTATGCAGTTTTAATTGAATGGTTCAAAATAAAATACTAATTTATTGAAAAAATGGGAAGTTTCAAAAGAATAATTTTATATTCCTGAAATTTGGTATGGAGGTATAAAATTGCATTCTTAGTGGAATTTTTTCGTATTTTGAAAAATAAGTGGTGATTTTTTACAAGTTTGCTTACAAAACACCCTGTAGAACACCAAATCAAGTCATTTTTGGTATACTTTAGTTTCACAACAAGCAGGACTCAATCCCCAAATACCATTCCAAAATTCCAAATTTTTGGTCCATTACACCTCTTGTTACATCTATCCTGGGACACACTGTATATTTTCCCACTTAATGCTTCTTTGTACCTAGTGGGTACTTTTATGGAATTGATATTCTGTTTAAGTTAATAAATAAATAAATAAATAAATAAATAAATAAATAAATAAATAAATAAATAAATTTTGAATTCTCAACTATTGCCATTAAATTCGTTATCAGCTTCTTCCAAAAAATTCTAACTACCAATTTTAATGCAATTCCCACGGAATTTGATTTTTTTTATCACACAATAAAATTTTATGACTTCGCCATATTCTTGAATATTCTCGACTAAAAAACCCTTGTTTCTTGTTTATAATTTTTTTGCTCACCTTATACCAGACGTAGCTTGATGAATTTAATATGGGACCACCGCCGAACCACACCTTACAGTTTGAGAAGATTTCATCTAATCTATAAATAATACACACAAAATTTTAAAAAAATGTCTGTTTCTGGTACTCCATTGGGTAATCCCTGTGTATTTCGATGTGCTGAACATGAATCGGGTGTCCGGTTAGCTTCACCATCCACCGTATTTTTGTAAATCGCGAAAATATCCTAAAAAAACTCATAATTTAGGTTATTTTCGGGATCCACTAAAAATTGGTGGGTGATGGAGCTAAGCGGACACCCGATTTATATTCAGCATCTCGAAATACATAGAGGTTGCCCAGTCCCAGAAAGATAGAGCAGCGAAAAACAGGTAAAATTGTGTCGTTTTTTTTTATCAGCTTAGAACAAGATCAGACACAGTGGGTATTACCGACAACATCATTTTACACATAAAAACATGAAATACGACATTTTTTAGTGGTCACAGTGTAAAATTTAATTTTTTTTTAAATCATGTTTTTTTGTACATCCATTGCCATATCTCAAAAATGAATTGAGCTATCGATGTGAACTTTTTTTTGTTACAAAACACACACTTAAGCGCTTCATTCTATATATAGGATTGCTAATAAAAAATAATGTGAACATGCCAAAAGCGTAGATGACCCTGAAAGTTTAGAGAATACGCCATCAAATTTTCACTAAGCGAGGAACTTTTTTGTTTTTGAAAATTTTGTGTAACATGCTAAGAAGAAAATGAAGTCAATAGACTAAAAAAGTTTTTGGAAAAAAAATATTTTCATTATTAGCAATAGTTTGCTAGTTACGAATTTTTTAGTGAGGAGGAATTGTCGAAGCGTACGCGCGCGGCATTTAAGAATAATAATGATTATGTATTGTGTGTAACGGAACTTTTCATTATTATTTTTTTATGTTTAGGACTGTTTTATCACGTTTTAGGATCTGAAAGGATAACTTATTTTTTCCAATGGCGCATTAAGGACTAAGGTTTTTGCCTTCAAAAAGGAATTAAAAATCTTAAATATAGTATCTGGGATAAAAATGCATTGCCTTGGGATCTCGGAAACGGTAAAAAATAATATTATAGTAAATGGAAAGAAAAGTTGTGCAACTAGGGGGCTAATAAAATTCCTTAAATTCCATAAACAGAAGTAATAATTTTGGAGTTCTTTGATAAAAAGTAAACTATCGAGTTTTCCTTTTTTTTTGCGTTATTATTGGAGCTAAATAGAAAAGACAGTTTCTTAAAGCACTTTTTTTTGAACGTGGCAATCTTAATATTTGTATCCGACATTTCCTGTGTCAGAGTCCCTATCCGAAACTCCCATGCATTGCATTTTTACCCTAGATCCACACAATAATTGAGTAAACGTGTTATTTTCGCCTAAATTAGGTAACAAAAAAGAAAAAAATATCCTAAATTAAGTCTCTTTTAATTTCCGCAGCCCTAATTATAGAAACCCTGTTTCTATGGCTTGTGCACAAGTTTATCGTTCTCCTCTATTACTACGCCACATAAAATCCACTCCATTTTACAATGAAACTTAGATCGCTATATTTTTTTAGCAGATAATCCTCGCACAATTCGCACAATGGCCATACGTTCTACAATATAATACAAGTGGTAATAAGGGAAAGAATATCGTTAAACATTTTACTTTCACATCCAGTGTAAGTATAGTAACGACAAAAATATTTTTGAAAATTTTTATTGTCCAAATAGGCTTAGAATATCATGAAATGTCGAAATTTTAAGTTTGAGCAAAAAAAAAATTCTGTCTGTCGGTCTGTCTGTAACTTTTTTGTGCGCACGATTACTCCGGAACCGTTTAAGATATTGATTTGAAATTTGGTACACGTACCTATGTATTTTAACGAGATCTGGAACTAGCAAGTAAGAGTCCATAAAATTGGTATTTAGTATATATAAGAGAAGCTAAGGTCTCAAAATTTTTTTGGCATTAACCACCCCCATTCTAACTCCCACCCCATTATTCAAGGGGGCGAAAGAAATAAAATTGTCATTTAGTGTGTGTAAAAGAACCAAAGGCCTCAATTTTTTTTACTTTATCAACCACTACTTCCACCACCCTCAGCCCCACTACCGATGTGGCATATCGTTTTATAGGTTTTTGGGGTAGACGATTTCAAATATTTTATTATTAGAGTTCCATAAACAATTATTTCCACATTCAAATTTTTTTCGTTGTGAGAGACTTGGATAGAAGATCTGGATGTGGAAGTAGTGATTCCTTGGGCAGCGATTTTATAATTTGACCTTCGACGAAAACGAATAACGTTGATCGTACAACCGCCCTGAGACTAGTTAGTTTTAGTGGACGCGGGCGTATTAATACTCAATTTCTGCAATTCGCGCGCTCCAAAAAAATCACTGTACCTAAATTATCAAAGACACAATAAGAATTATGCTATCAAAAACTTTTTTGGTCTTTTGGCTTTATTTTCTTCGCAGCATGTTATACAAAATTTACAAAAACAAAAAAGTTTGTAGCTTAATGAAAATTTGACTGAGTATTTTCTGAACTTTCAAGGTTATCTAAGTTTTTAACATGCTTAAAAAATGTTTTAATTAACAATACTATACACAGATAGAAGCATTTAAGTGTGTTTTTTATAACAAAAAAAAGTTCATGTTCAAAAAAACATGATTAAAAAAAAAACAAAGTTTCACACCTTTTTAAAAATAACAATGTCCGTGACCACTAAAAAATGTCGTATTTCATGATTTCTAATGAACATCGACCTACTTAACGAAATGATATATGTCTCAGTGTGTTCCAAAATTAAAAAAAAAAAACTCGAGAAAGAAGCGACTTTTCCCCTGTTTTTTACTCCACTAAGAGACCACTTTTCACTTTTTGGTGTGTCTTACGACCCTTGATACATAAATAACTACATTAACCTACTATTCATATCAGGTCCATTATTTGACAATAAACGTGTTTGTAACCTACAGGAGGTAAGCAACAACTGTGGCCAGGTCATACATTTTTGTATAAAACCACCCATAGACTGAAAAACTAACCGTCTTGCTTAGCGGCATTCTTCTATTATTTCTCCGGATGTTCTTGCAGGCAAATCCGATGACATCGTTATGAATTGCAATGGTCAGAGGACGGCAAAATATGCTTTGCTGAACGTAAACGCAAGCGGAGAGTATGAAATAGTTGGACGATATACGACATTAAATAAATCTGTTGATTATTGGAATGTTAGATGGCCGTTTGGGGAGCCCTCAGATACACCCAAGTGTGGTTACGATCTATCAAAATGTCCAAGTAAGGTTACTGAATGCGCTTTTATAATAAAATATTGTACTGTTATTTTTTCAGCGTACGACAAGGTGAAAATTCTTCT
Organism: Rutpela maculata; assembly: GCA_936432065.2. Lineage (NCBI taxonomy): Eukaryota > Metazoa > Arthropoda > Insecta > Coleoptera > Cerambycidae > Rutpela > Rutpela maculata. The sequence continues at coordinate 10,004,006 of OW386294.2, forward strand.
TATTTGCCTGATACTTGTCATATTTTTGGGTTTGACAGTCGTCGCAACGATTTTGTATAGGTAAGTGATAGACATATAATATAATAATAATAATAATAATAATATTTATTCCAAAATGTATTTTACATGTTACAATATTTTTTTTCTTCAAGCGTATTAAAATGTTTAAATTATGTCACCAAAAACAGAAGTAGAAGTAGGACATTGTTTTACTAGTAACAAAATGTTAGTACCGAACGCCACCGTAGTGGACATTGTTTTACTAGTAACATAATGTTAGTTCCGAAAGCGCCACCGCAGTGGGTATTGTTTTACTAGTAACATAATGTTAATACCGAAAGCCACCGGTGGCGCGCTATCCACTAGCCACTTGTCATATTATGTCAACATGTAAGACTGTAGTTTGAATATTTGTACATTTATGATAAATAAATGAATTTTTGCATTTTAATACGTTTGAAGAAAAAATAGTATATATTACACGAAGTAGAACGCCTTTTTTGTGTTTCGCCCAGTTTGCGGCTTCGGCTTCGCCTCAGCCGCAAATCCTGGGCTCAACACAAAAAAAGAGTGCGTTCTACTCCTAGTAATATAATATACTATTATTAGTACCTATATACTAGACCTAAGTATGCATTTACATGGGTTTTACATTTGGGATAAATATTAATTAAGCCCCACGGTAAGTTGTTAAAAACTTGAGTGCGGGTGTTCTTTGAATTGTCCTACATATATACATACATATGTATTTATGTATATTGAAATATAATTAATTTTATAATCTGTATATGTGTAGTAGTTATTTTAAGTATATTGAATCAAAGTTAAGTAGGGTCAGATGGCACAGAAATGTAAATTTTTACCTGAAAATACTGGTTTCCATAGTTTTGATTTTGGTTAGTAATGGTTTTTTTTTATCGTGCTATAATTTGTCCAGTGTCAATGAAGTTTTCTAGGTAGTTTTCTGTTAAATCTATTATCCATGCCTTTATAAGTGTTTTCAGGGTTGATTTGTTTTTAATTTGTTTTAGTTGCTCTTGGGCTAGCGTATATAATCTAGGGGCTAGATATGAGAATGATTTTGTTCCAATTGTTTTCTGCGCCCTAGGGATATGTATCATGTTCTTATTTCGAGTTTCGTAGTCATGTCTCTGTTCGGTAATTGGGGAGTTATATTTTATTTGGTATTTTAGCAAGCTTTGGCAATATAGTTGACGAATATTTAGTATTTTATACTATTTGAACAGTTGTTTACTCGTAAAGGTTATGGGTTTTTTAAACATTATTTTTATTATCCTTTTATGACATTTTATTAATGGATCTAAGTTTGTTTTATTTACTCCACCCCATCCGATTATGCCGTATTTAAGTATTGATTCTACAAGGCCGTAGTATATTATTAACCGTTGTTTATCGTCAAGGATTGTACTGACTTGTTTAAATGTATAATAGAGCCACCTCAGTTTTTTACATAAGTAGGAAGTTCCACTTTAGATGTGCATCAAGTATAATACCTAAGTATTTCACTTGTGTTGCCTGTTCAACTTTAGTATTAGTATTTTCAATTGTTATCTTGGTGTATGGTGGAAGGCTGTTTTTATATGAGCAAAAGGGTAGATATTTGGTTTTTGTTATGTTCATGGTGAGTAAATGTTGGTCAAACCAATTTTTTATAATCTTTATGTTTTTAGATACTTTTGACCTAACCTCGTCCCACGTTTCTCCATCAAAGAGGACGACGGTGTCGTCCGAGAAAGAAATTATTTCTCTGTCAATTTTTAATTTTAGCAAGTCGTTTAAATATATATTGAATAGGACCGGTGCGAGGACTGTTCCCTGTGGTAGTCCGTATGTGACAATTCTCGAGGTGCTCTCATGATTGTCTATGTTGACTTTCTGTGTGCTGTTACTAAGGTAATCTTTTAAAACTGCATATATCTTTCCTCTGAAACCCAAGTCATAGTTTTTTTAGCATTAAAGGGTGGCTAATAGTGTCGAATGCCTTCGCTAGGTCTATAAAAATACATAACGATGGTCTTCCTTTATCTACCAAGTTATAGATTTTTCCTGTTACGTGCGCAATTGCATCGTCTGTTGATGTTTTTTCTCTAAAGCCATATTGTTTTTTGACAGAATATTGAATTTATTTAAAAAGCTATTGATCCTTTTTTTTAATGCTTTCTCAAATAGTTTTGATAAATTAGATAGTAGCGAGATGGGTCGATAGTTTTTTTGTTTCTAATTTATTTCCACTCTTGTACAGAGGTTTTATTTTAGCGATTTTAAGGTGTTGTGAGCAGATACCGGTTTCGAAGATTACATTTATTTGATGTGCCATTAACGGAGCGATAATTTCACTTGCGATTTTGAATAGTTTAACGGTTACTTCGTCAAAGCCCGGGGCTTTTTTGTTTTTTAACTCCGATATATATATTTTTATTTCGTCGCTATTTACATTGCTTAAGAAAAAGCTCCTCTCTGACATCGTATTTTCAAATTGTGTATCAGGTGGTATTATATCTTTTGCCAGTTTCTCTCCCACTTCGGAGAAAAAGTTTACAAACTCATTGCAAATTTTTGTTTTGTCGTTTGTCCTTTGTCCAGTTTTTTGAATATTTATTGTATTCCAAATTACTTTAGAATTATTTGGGCATGATTTTGTTTGATTTTGGAAGTATGCTCCCTTTTCTTTTTTAATTAAATAATTTACGTTATTTCTACTATTTATATATTGTTGTTTTATTTGTCTGTTGTTTGGGTTATTTATTGTTCTTTGATATAATTCATCTCGTTGTTTGATTGTATTTGCTAATCTTGCAGAGATCCATTCCTTTCTCTTTTTATTATAATTGGTTCTAATTTTTTTTGAGGCTTTTTCTTTTGCTATATTTATATTTCTTATTATGATTCTAGTAAAACACTATACAGATTAGAGAATATTATTTAGGTATTAAGCAAATCACAACTTACACACGTTTTTTATTTATTATGAAAATACCTACTTTCTGTATATTGTTTCCCTAATCTGGGCACGCTAATATACTATTTAGGTAAATACTTTAAAACACTCATTATTGGAGAACCAATCAAAACAACTACTCTTCTAGCTAATACTGACGAAGTATTGAATTACACGATAGGATTCTTAGCATTTTAGAGAAAGAAGAAAAATATATTGAAAATGCTTAGATCATTTATTTAAATTAGTCATTCACACATTTTCATTTAATATGAAATTATCTACTTTCTGTATATTGGTACCTTAATCTGGTCACGCTAATATACTACTTAAGTAAACACTTTAAAACACTCATTATTGGAAAACCAAAAAAAACAACTACTCTTCTAGCTAATATTGTCGAAGTATTGAATTACATGATGGGATTCCTGGCATTTTAAGGCAAAAATTATATTGAAAATAATTAAATTATTTATTGAAATTCAGTCATTCACGACAATTATTCAACTCTAGAAAAGTTGTACAAGTTTTTTCGAACTCGTTAGTTGTCATCAGTTCTCAGAGTATAGAAACATTCATTCATTATTTACAAGCCTATTCTTGATTTATTTTTACAAATAATCATTTTTTATTTATTTGCTTTTATCATGATTAGAAAATATTATTTAGGTATTAAGCAAATCACAACTGACACACTTTTTTATTTATTATGAAAATACCTACTTTCTGTATACTGTTGCCCTAATCTGGGCACGCTAATGTACTAGTTCGGTAAATACTTTAAAACGCTCATTATTGGAGAACCAATCAAAACAACTACTCTTAGCTAATACTGACGAAGTATTGAATGACATGATAGGATTCTTAGCATTTTAAACCAAAAAAATATATTGACAATACTTAAATCTCATATATTTAAATTCAGTACTTTTTTATTTAATATGAAATTATCTACTTTCTGTATATTGGGTATGCTAATATTCCTTAGGCGAGCACTTTAAAACACTTGTCATTGTGTAACGGTTTAAAAAAACAATATCGTTGAGCGGTCGATTTTAAATTTATTCGCGGGGAAATATTCTACTCCGCAAGTATAATTGAATTATTAGAAGACGATATCAGCAACGTTAATTTAACTAGGTGTATATCTGGTTGCGCATCGTACCGAAGTCGAGCGGTCTCTGTTGCCGAGGAACTTGTTTTTTGGGACTGATAACGTTTTTGTGGAGCATACAAGTACATGGTGACAAGCATTGGGTTCGTATTGAATTTGTTTATATTTATAAACATCCGCTAGGGCATTTATAATACGAACCTAAAAGTAAATAATTTAAAATTGGTGTGTGTAAGTCTCTGGATTGGGGATAATATTTATTTGTTGGAAGATTGAAAATTTCCGCTTTCGGGATTTATTGTCACCATCGCTCTGGGTTAAGTTATTTAGCCGTTTCGACTATTTGGAAATTAAACCCTCTTGTCTAAGAGGTAAAGTATTCAGGTATGTTATTAACCATCATCTCTAATTTTCTCGTATTATTTATAGGGTTTTCGTACCGGCTTTCGTTACAGGTTATATTTTAAATTAGTTCCTAGTTTAAAGTTTACTACACGGAAAGTATGTCTGCTTGGTGTAACTGGGAATAGATTGTATCCTGCTGGGTGTATGTAGTCATATATAGTTGGAATTTCAGTAGAAGAAAATATATTTTCCAAGGAGGAGATTCAGGCCTCAAATGGAAATTCTAATTCGGCAGTTCAAGGAGCCCCACCAAACATAAGCCTTACAAGTTATTCTAATTTTAGTGTCATTCATCGGTTTTGGTATTTGTTATCTTAAATATTTAAGAATAATCGAGATAAATTGCATTTAATATCACTTGAAATTTAATGTGCTGAGTTCCAGGATTTACATACTTATATTATCAAATTGTGTTTGTTTATATAGATGTGTTGCTTTGAAAATGTGCTGATCGTAGTCGCTCTATTTTATTAGCAAATTTACGCAAAACTGCATTTGATGCGCTGCGAAATCATATGTACTATTGTCATTATAGTTAACTAATTTGTTAACCGTACGTGATCACGTTTGGATATAATTCATACGTATTTTACATAACATACGTTATTTTTAATTATTGTGCATTTTGATACCAGTTTTAATATACACTGCTCGCACAAATTAATGATACATTTCCTCGATTTATTTTGTAAGTCAACTTTTCTATTAAATTAAGTATTAGATTTTACTCACGGCTATTATTTGGTGTGGCGTGAGTGCTCCCTGACCTTCCTTATTTTTTTTTACAGGGTTATTCCTACGATAATTGAACATTCTGGTGTTATTTACTTAATTGTATTTTCGTAGTTTCGTAATTTCCGGGGAAAACATCCTACATAGCGGTATATTATACAGTCAGATTAAATTACGTGGCGCCTACATTTTTTTATTATTACTTAACCGTTTACCTAAGTATAGCTGAGGCTCTGGCACGCATATATACTTATTAGCCACCAAATTATTGTAGGGAGAGATTCCTTTTTTTTTTGCCTTTTTGCCTGGGCATTTATATGGCGATTTTCAGAACGAACCTGGTATAAAAGTGAGTTACCAAACGACCCTGAGATATAATTCCAAGAAATCGTCACAATTGGAAAACTAATTAAAACAACTACTCCTCTAGCTAATACTGACGAAGTATTGAATTACATGATGGGATTCTTAGCATTTTAAAGATAGAAGAAAATATATTGAAAATACTTAAATCATATATTTAAATTAGTCATTCACAATATGAAATTATCTACTTTCTGTGTATTGGTACCTTAATCTGGTCTGATAGGATTCTTAGCATTTTAATTATATACAGGGTGATTCACGTAGGCCATTCGTTAGAAGTTTTTCAATTTGCAGTTGGATTATAAACTTGAAACTTGGTATGCAGCCATAATCGATAATGCCCGTTCCACCTAAAATATTTTCAGTCCTCCAGCTATACAGAGTGTGCCAAAAGTCGGTACCAACTTTCTTTTTGAATGGAAACCTACAATTTTTTTTACATGATTCGATTGGCCTTCCAATTTTAAGTTTAGACAACCCAAGTTATGTTAACTTATCTGTTACAGGTTTTGATACATGTCAATTTTTTTGAAAAAAATTGCCGGTGTAGTAGTTTACAAATAAATTTGTATCTCGCAAATCATTCAAACTTATGAAACCAAATTGATGAAGCAGTTAGCTGGAAGTAAAGGCTAACACCTAATGTTCCATCGGTGGTCCCATCTTGTACCATATGGGCGCAAGCGATTTTTAAATGTCGAAATAAAAAATCATCAAAAAGCCGATTTTTTCAAATAGCACCTACTGTTTTTTTTTTCATTCGAAAGAAAATTTAATTTTAGGGTGAGTTACTTAAGCATTCCCTACACCTAACTGCACCCCCTATCGAGTTATTCAATAAAAATCAAGAAACACCTTATCTTGCCGAGATATTGCTTGGTTTTTCAAGGATGTCATGGAAACAAAAGACAAATCTAATAATTTACTTAAAAATATGTATGCAAATCGTTTTGAGTTCTTGGCATTTTTTAAAAGCTTTTATTCAACTTGCAATGTTTGTTTGTGTGTTTGTATGTGTGTTTGTTAGTTTAGGTCAAATCTTGCAAGCTGAATTTCGACTAGTTCTAATTAAACTAGAGCTTTGAAATTTGGCACACGTGTATAAGTCCGGTGACAATGCAACATAGTATAGCCATTATCGGTCTAAATCCAATATGGCGGACGTCCCAAGATGGTGGATCGACTTTTTAGTCACAACCCCCTTGATATGGGTATCAAATGAAAGGGTTTGACGAGTAAAATACGATAAACAATGTGACGTCGTTCTAAATCCGATATGGCGGACATCCCAAGATGACGGATCGGCTTTTTAGTCACAACCTCTTTGATATGGATATGAAAGGGCTTGACGAGTAAAATAAGATAAAGTGTGTGACGTCATTCTAAATTGAATATGGCGTACGTGGGAGAGGCGGGGAAGGGGTGGAAAGAGGTGGGAAAGGAGTGGGAAGAGGTGGGAAAGGGGTGGGAAGAGGTGGGGAAGGGGCGGAAAGAGAGGAAAATGTGGGTAGAGATGGAAAGGGGGTGGGACGAGGTGGGGAAGGGGTGGGTAAGAGGTGGGGAAGAGGTGGGAAGAGGTGGGAATAGGGTGGGATGAGGTGAGGAAGGGGTGGGAAGAAGTGGGAAGTGGTGTTAGAGTATGAGAAGACGGGAGAGGGTGGATGGCGGTGACAAATGAAAAGGTTTTGTCTATCTGTTTGTGAAATAAGTAGACTAAAATGTAAAAAATAAAAGTATAAAAAAAATATTTTTAAGAAAAAGCTTTTATTTGAAAAAACTACTAAAAAGTAAAAATATATTTTTAAAATGTATACACCAGGAAACCAAAAGCTTTGGGGGCGGTCAATTGAGCAAACTAACTATACAATAGTGCTATATGACCGCCCCCAAAGCTTTTGGTTTCCAGGTGTATAGTAGTGTTATAGTAGTTTTTTAAATAAAAGCTTTTTCTTAAAAATATTTTTTTTATACTTTTATTGTAGTAGGCTTTGGAAAAATTGTCAAATGTCAAACCTAGCACCTGTCATTGTTATCTTATTGTTTCAATTAATTCGTGCAATTTTCATCATGGAAAATTATCCGAATGATGTTGTCTTTGATTTGTTTGTAACTTATGGTGAAAATAACAGAATAGTTGACAGATCATGCCGCGCGGCTTGTTGAAGCTTTTGATCGTTTGGAACCTTTCGAAATTCGGAGGGCAACGCAGTCTGTTCAGGAGCGCATTGTAAACTGTCTCAATGAAAACGGTGCACACGTTGAGCATTTGTATTGAAATAAATTATATTGTTAATCTCTTCATTTTTTGTTGTTTTGTTGTTACTGTTTGTTACTATTGTTATTGTATATTGTATTGTAATTAAACGATTATTTCCAAAGCCTACTACCCTTGAGGAAAAAAAACAATATTTCTTTCAAAAAATGCCAATAACTCAAAGACGACTGGAGATATGCATACATATTTTCAAGTAAATTGTTAGAATTGTCTTTTGTTTCCATGGCACACTCTTGAAAAACCAAGTAATATCTCGGCAAGATAAGGTGTTTCTTGATTTTTATTGAATAAGTCGATATGGGGTGAAGTTAGATATAGGAAATGATTAAGTAATTCATTCTAAAATTAAATTTTCTTTCGAATGATGTCAAAAAAAACAGTAGGTGCCGTTTGAAGAAATCGACTTTTCGACAATTTTTTATTGCGATATTTGAAAACCGCCTGCGCCCATATGGTACAAGATGGGACCACCGATGGGATATCACGTGTTAGCCTGGACTTCCAGCTAACTGCTTCATCAATTTGTTTTCATAATTTTGAACGGTTTGCATGATACAAATTTGTTCGTAAACTACTAGAGTGGTTATTTTTTTCAAAAAAATTGACATGTATCAAAACCTGTAACAGATAAGTTAACATAACTTGGGTTGTCTAAACTCAGAATTAGAAGGCCAATCGAATCATGTAAAAAAAAATGTAGGTTTCCATTTAAAATAAGAAAGTTGGTACCGACTTGTGGCACACCCTGTATAGCTGGAGGATTGAAAATATTTTCTATAGAACGGGCATTTTCGATTACGGCTGCATACCAATTTTCAAGTTTATAATCCAACTGGAATTTGAAAAACTTCTAACGACCGGCTTACGTGAATCACCCTGTATAATACTTAAGAAACACTTTAAAACACTCATTATTGGAAAACCAACCGAAACAAAGCTAGTACTGACGAAGTATTGAATTACATGATGGGATTCCTGGCATTTTAAAGCAAAAAATATATTAAAAATACCCTAAATCATTTATTGAAATTCAGTAATTCACAACACTAGAAAAGTTGTACAAGTTTTTTCGAACTCGTTAGTTCTCATCAGTAGAGTATAGAAACATTGACTCATTATTTACAAGCCTATTTTTTATTTATTTTTACAATTAATTATTTTTTATTTATTTGCTTTCATCGTGATTAGAGAATATTATTAAGCAAATCACAACTTACACACTTTTTTATTTATTATGAATATGTCTACTTTCTATATATTGTTGCCCTAATCTGGGCATGCTAATATACTAGTTAGGTAAATACTTTAAAACGCTCACTCTTGGAGAACCAATCAAAACAACTACTCTTCTAGCTAATACTGACGAAGTATTGAATTACATGGTGGGATCCTGAAAATAGTTCCTAATGTCATTATTAGAGTATGGCATTTAACTATACAGGGTGATTTATAAGTAATGGTACAACACTTAACTGTAGATAGTAAGATTAAAATATTAAGATTTAGCCAATAATGCCTTAATGAAATGTTTATAGGTAATAAGATACAAGGTTAGAGAATATTATTTAGGGATTATGCAAATCAAAACTTACACACTTTTTTGTTTATTATGAAAATACCTACTTTCTGTATATTGTTGCCCTAATCTGGGCACGCTAATATACTAGTTAGGTAAATACTTTAAAACACTCATCATTGGAGAACCAATCAAAACAACTACTCTTCTAGCTAATACTGACGAAGTATTGAATTACATGGTGGGATCCTGAAAATAGTTCCTAATGTCATTATTAGAGTATAGCATTTAACTATACAGGGTGATTTATAAGTAATGGTACAACACTTAACTGTAGATAGTAAGATTAAAATATTAAGATTTAGCCAATAATGCCTTAATGAAATGTTTATAGGTAATAAGATACAAGGTTAGAGAATATTATTTAGGGATTATGCAAATCACAACTTACACACTTTTTTGTTTATTATGAAAATACCTACTTTCTGTATATTGTTGCCCTAATCTGGGCACGCTAATATACTAGTTAGGTAAATACTTTAAAACACTCATCATTGGAGAACCAATCAAAACAACTACTCTTCTAGCTAATACTGACGAAGTATTGAATTACATGGTGGGATCCTGAAAATAGTTCCTAATGTCATTATTAGAGTATAGCATTTAACTATACAGGGTGATTTATAAGTAATGGTACAACACTTAACTGTAGATAGTAAGATTAAAATATTAAGATTTAGCCAATAATGCCTTAATGAAATGTTTATAGGTAATAAGATACAAGGTTAGAGAATATTATTTAGGGATTATGCAAATCACAACTTACACACTTTTTTGTTTATTATGAAAATACCTACTTTCTGTATATTGTTGCCCTAATCTGGGCACGCTAATATACTAGTTAGGTAAATACTTTAAAACACTCATCATTGGAGAACCAATCAAAACAACTACTCTTCTAGCTAATACTGACGAATTATTGAATTACATGGTGGGATCCTTAGCATTTTAAAGAAATAAGAAAAATATATTGAAAATACTTAAATTATTTATTTAAATTCAGTCATTCACACAGATTGTTTAACAAATATATATATAATTTTGTAAATATGACGTATACAGTGTGTCCCAGTTTTCACGGAGCCCTCATGTCTCTCTCAGTCTCTCATCTGGTATCCGAATATTTTGAAATTTTGGTTTTGAATATTACCTATAAAGTGAGTTGTTAGACGTAACCCCATATGATTTTAGTCAAAAATGTCCGATTCTAGGATGGAGAAAGGGGGTCGATTTTCAGAGAAAAAAAAGTAGTAGCGATTAAAAAAAAACTAGTAAGATATTCTTAATCAGCACATTTAGACACCTTTTTTTTTTTACAAAATTACATCGCATAAGCCACTAAACGTGATGCACCCTCTACGATGGTACACTACAAGATGATTATAGGATATGGTTGTAATCTTTTTAAATTTTCAATTTACTTGTTATAGAGAATTTTATGGGTAACATTTTCTCTCAACTTTTTTCGCATAGGACACCATTCTGCTAAAAAATTCGAAAAATCGCAAACCTGCACCTTTTTTGGGGCCTAGGAAGTGATGCGTACCCTTTAGGAGTGAGAACTTTTTCAATTTTTACCTACATTCTGAACATATCACTAAAAATTTCAAAACATTGATTTTTTCTCCTATTCCCTATTTTTCAGTATACTACACTGAAAAAAGTGCTTGTGTAATTTTACGTGCTTCTTCATGTAGTTCTGTGACCAGTGATAATGACTAGAATTTCGCAGACTGGATGTAAAATTACACCACTGTTGTAAAAATACATGCACAATGTGATGTGATTTTACGCATATTCTTATAATTCTTCGGCGTAATTGCACATGAAAGCCGTAATTATACAATGTGATTTTACACGAATTTTTACGCGAATCCCTGATAATTTTTGTTGTAAATTTACAAGGTGCATGTGAACATGAATGGAAAGTTCTCATGGGCACAATGCTCAAAATTCAATAGTTCGGCCGCCATTTTTTACAACAATGTACACTGTTGCCTAACAACCATCATACATATCCAAAATTTATAAAATCCAGGGACGGTTTCAAAAAAATTTGTTGAATTGCTTCGTATACGATAGTTCACCCTGTATATGATTTATCTAAAATTGATATGAAATTTGTATAGGACACAAATAGGTAGTAAAACCTGAGCATTTGAAATTTTTGTCACACTCTCAATAACTTTTTTATTAACGATCAATTATCAAGTCAAATGAAAAGTTTGGCAAAATGGAATATTTTTATGTATACTAATATTTATTAACACAAAAATTTAGCTAAAAAAAAAAAAATAATATCTACATAATTCGTGCCTAGGTTTAATAAGTACCATCATTTTATTAAATTTCCAGGTCAGGTCTTAAAAATGTGGCTGATGTGGTTCATCTAAAAAGTTGCCTCTGTATGTGATTTCTCCAATTAGTCAAATTGCTTCCAAAAAGGACAGAAATAAGTAGTCTAATTTGTGTTTTCTAACTTTCCCCCATTTAAGGTGTCCAACCTAAATATTCAGTTTAAGATCAATTTTAACGATAACTGTAAATTTTTCGAAATAATTTTAAAAGCCATCATATTCAAATGCAAGCATTGAATTTAAAATAAATACAACATACGGATCTACGCCCTTTTGTGCTTGCTATTACGTAGATACTTCCATTTTATTTAATTTTCAAGCAATGAAAATATCAAATTGTCACAGACGTCTATGATCTCCATAAATTCAACAAAAATGGATGCATAATGTCTGAAAATTAAATAAAATGGAAGTACCAACATAATAACAAGCACTAAAGGACGTAGATCCGTATGTTGTATTTATTTTAAATTCAATGCTTGCATTGAATAGGATGATTTTTGAAACTGAACTTTAAATGGGGGAAAGTTAGGTAACACAAATTTGGCTACTTATTTCTGTCCTTTTTTGAAGCAATTTGACTAATAGGCTCATTTAACAATTTTTTATTATTACATATTCTGAAAGAGCTTGGTGAGTATAGTAAGTATGCCAGAAATTAGAATTTACTGACGCCGCCTTCATGTATAAAAAAATTATTAAAGTCGGCGCGCTTAAAAACGCTCGGGATAACCATGTAGTCGAGTTGTGACGTCAGATGGCTGAACCGCCCAGTGAACATGCTGTGAATGCAAGTTAGTAGAATAAAATCTGGAAGTAGTCGCTTAGTTTACGAGAAAAAAAAACCGGCGTAGAACCAAACCAGACTTAGTGGGATTCTTTAGTAAGATAAACGTGTACACAAATCATTTTTTACGACATTTTTTGGTGGTTGAGAACTTTTTTATTTCGGAAAAACTCAAAAAAATAGATTTTTAATGAAATATGTTTTTTAACGTCTCCACCGCTATATCTCTGAAAATATTTGTGCTATCAAGCTATTTTTTTTTTATTTTAGATTAAAGTAGACACAATAGCGCTTCGAACAACGTCCCACGTGAACACGATTTATTTTTTTTAAGTTGGAAAAATAATAGGAAACTCAAACTTGTTATTTTCAGTATCGTAATTTTAGACAATCGAGAAAAAAATTTATTTATGAAAATTTGTATATACATGCTGCGTACAAATTGAAGCCAATAGTTGAAAAAAGTTTTTAGGATAAAAATTTTTCGTGTTACGTTCATAGTATTGAGTCAGCGATTTTTTTTAACGGGCCAAAGTCATATTATTCTTGCGCGCTCAGCTGTAGCAAGCCTGCCAACTGCAACGATCTGACGGTCCCGGTCGGGGTGTATGTAGTTATGTAGTAGTAGTTTAACTTATATCAATAGATACAAAACCAGTAGTGATCAAAAGCATCTAGGGGATCAATATTATTGTTCAATATTTCATATATTGTACAGTAGTATTGATCATATGTTGTTAATATTAAGAAATTGTACAATAAATATAAAATAGTCTCCTTTTAATAATAAAAAGACAGGTAGGTAGATATAAATACCTAATCTATAAATATCAATCAGTGTTACTAACTACCCACCTAATTAGTAAGTTTATTAGACATTTTTAATGAATGAAAGTAAAAACGTACGCATAAAATTAGTTTTATTGTTTAAATAAATTTTCTATTTGGATAGATAAATATGTAGTATGTAGTTTATGTAGGCCCTACATTAATAGCATTCTAATTCGTTCATATCTGCCTCGAAATCTTTAAAAATGTTGTTGGAGGAACGACATTTGCACTCGTTGCAACATTTTTGGCCTTCCTTAAAACAAGCACATTTTCGATTGTCACAATTTTTATCTGAACAAGGAATACTTAATGATTTTCGACAACCGCCACTTCTACGCGACTAATCTGACCAACCCTGCATGCGAGCGTCCCAATATGGCATTTAGCGCTGATAAAAAAAATCGCTGTTGCCAAACGGTACACTTTAGGAAAAAATATATTGTTTCAAAAACTTTTGTGATTATTAGGCTTTATTTTCTTCGCTGCATGTATGTAAATATTTTCAAAAATAAAAAAGTTTATCGATTGGTGAAGATTTCAATACAATTATATTTTTAGTTTATCTGATTTTTAGAGAAATGAAAGTGCGAATTGTGCCCAAACCGTTTATATTGGTAAAAGCGCTACAGTGTGTGCTTTAATTTAACACAAAACAAATTTCGGTACCTTTAATAGTTTTAAAGATATGGGCGGTGGAAACAAAAAAAAACAATTTTATTTAAAAATACATTTTTTTTCACTTTTTATTGTGACGTCACTCTACGGACTGTTGGCCGGCCGAGCGTTTTTCTATTCAAATGCGAATATCTCTGTGGCTATTGATTCAATTGAGCTGAAATTTTTTCTGAGGCTATTGGTTTGTTATACTTTAAAATGGGGAAGAAAAAGTAGGAAACTGCCATATCACTAAATGACCCTATTGGAGAAATTACATACAGAGGCAACTTTTTAGATGAACTACATCAGCCACATTTTTAAGACCTGGCCTGGAAATTGATTAAAATGATGTATAATAATATTAGTCATCTTCATTACAGCTCTCATTTATTTTAACACTGATATCTGCGAATAATTCAGACAGTTTTACTGATGGTTTCGGAATATCGTCGAGAAACCTTGCATATGATAAATCCATCTATAAGTGACAGAAAACTAACTAACTTAGTTTTCTGTTACTTATACATGAACTTATCATATGCAAGGTTTCTTGACGATATTCCGAAACCACCAGTAAAACTGTCTGAATTATTCGCAGAAGATATCAGTATTACAATAAATGAGAACAGTGATGAAGACGACTAATATTATCATATATCATTAGCATAACATGTTTTTTTATGTATTCTTATTAATAAACATAATTTTTTATTGCCGTTTGTATTACCGATTCAAAGGAGTTTTGTAGAAATTATTGTTTAGTGTTACCCTGGTGTTAAAATTTCTAAACCCACGATACAGGGTGTTTACTAAGGAGGGGTGTAAACACGTAACATTATCTTTGCCAATTTGACTACGCTACCCCTTCGATAGAGCTTTGTGAAAAATATATGTTACATGGTGTATAATTAGTAAAAAAAATCGGCAGCTACTGGAAGCGGCTAGAACCTCCCCACCCGGTGAATCTTTGAAGCCGAAAAGAGCACTAAAAAATATGAACGATCTCATTTAATATATTTATTAAGTTGAAATATTTTTTTCATATTAAAACAGAAAAAAAGTCTTACGGACGTACGGTGGGATTTGGACCTAAGAACTTGAGTGTTAAATTTATAGTCTGCACAAGATTAATATTTTGTTCAATGTTTTAATACAAATATATGCCTCATCGGATCCTAGCCCGGAGTCAGCCAGACAACCGCGGTGAACACCGCCGAGGCGGGTGTGAGGCTGGACGGGGTAGGTCCGGTTTGGCTTAGAACAATAGAAATGTGGGATAGTAGCTCATGTCTTCTGTAGGCAGGCTTAAAAACTAGGTTAAAATTATAATGCGTCCACATGGACCTAAAATTAACATAAAAATAAACACAATACTATAAAAACTAAGTTCGTAGGCAATAGCAATTAATAATTTTGATTATTGATACGGGAAACACAACTAAACGAAAAAATCCGTTCGTTGGTAATGGGTGGTAGGGATGGAAAAACCATATAACTCTTGGTGGACAGCTTCTCTGCCAGATGTGGCCGGGGTAGTGTTCATAGTGGATCGTTTAAGTTTGAGTTGATATATTTTGTTTTATCTTCTGGCCTCGACCAATTTTTCACTAAATCGGGGAAGTAAGCTGTCAAATTTTTGGTTCCAATGTTTTTTTGGAGGAATTTGATTTTTGACAGTTTTCGAAAAAATATTTTAGGTTGGTACCAATGTCTTAAATTGTTTTTAAGTTATGTAGCACTATTTTTAGGTTATGTTGTAGTGAAGTAGCGGAAATAGTTTTTAAAATATAATGTCACTGTCACTTTTAAAGTTTTATTGGAAAAAACTCACCGAAAGCGTTTCGGTGAGATTGCTTATACTTGTAGGGCTTGTGAGCGGTTCACGAAGGCCTCCCACACCTTCCGTGGGCTTTATGGACGTCGAAAAAACTTGTAATCTCTCGATGCACTTGACATTCAAATAATTTTTCTATATTTGTTGATTAATAAAAATAGACTGCTAATTACAGGTTAGATTTCCAACATACAAAAGGAATCCTATTTTATTAGGATAAAGTATTTAGAACTTCATAAACATTACACTGTACTCAGGGGCGTAGCGAAGGGGTGTATGGGGGGTACGTTACCCCCTCAACTTTGCCAGACTTGGCAAAAGTTGGAAATTTGAGATGCAAGATGACAATTTTTGCTGAAATTTTTTTTTAAAGATTTTCTCCCCCCCGCTCATCCATTTTTATTTCGGCGAAATTTGGCAAAAGTTGGAAATTTGAGAGATGTAAGTTGCCAATTTTATTGTAAATTTTTTTTTTAGGATTTCTCCCCCCCGCTCATCATTTTTTTTTTGGAGTTATTATTATTTAATTATTTACAGAGTTGGCATTTTAAGTCTTATGAAGTTGGCAAATTTGAAAAATAACCCCCCAAAAAAGGAAATTTTAATAATAGCTACGTAATATTCTTAAATCTTAAGAAATATATTTTTGAGTTTAGCTGTGACGTCAGGTGCCTATAACCTATAAATCAACATTCATAAAGGTTACCAACCCAAATATTTTTGACAGATAGCAAAATACATTTTCCCCTAACAATAATACCAATAATATTTTTTGGATGCTGTCATGTGTGCACATATAACGAATTCATTTTAAATTTTTTCACGGAAACCAAATCGAAAGGGTGCAAGTGTGATATATCGTTGAAATTGGAATTTTTACTGCTTTTCAATGGTTCGATTATGAATTGTAAGTAATCATAAAATAAGCAACTTGTTGTGCCAAAACGGCACTAAACGTAATCCGATCTCAACCAAAACCTTTTCAGATCTTCTTTAGCACTAAAGAAACCCTCATGCAAAGTTTCATCCAAATCCGTTCAGCACTTTCGCCGCTATCGTGTTCACACACACACATACACACAGACATTTTTCAAAAACCACTTTTTTGGGTTCTTGGGATCTCAAAACGAAAAGATTTGATATCTCAATTTTCAATTTTGGACTAAATGTAGTAACCTCCCACAATTTTATTGTGGGGAGGTTAAAATGGTGGTGGTCGCTAACGTTTAAGTACGTATTTAAATTTTTCAAAAAATTCAAAGGCATCAATTTTTGTTTTCTTCTTGAGAAAATTTCCTGGAAATATCATTAATAAATTGTCTTGAGTAGATTTACAATATATGTGAAATACAAACAAATTGGTTCACTTGGTTAAGAAAAAATTTTTTTTTCGGATTTTCGAAAAAAAATGTTTCTCAGATATTATGAAGTTTTTGAGGTTAAAACTTTTTATGGTAGTATCTTGCGCAAGGATACAACACTGGAAGGAACCACACGCAAAAAGGTTGCAAAGGCACGAACAGTTATCTTAACCTGCCATGGCCTTTGCACTCAGTGTGGATAATTACATTGTAATTTAACAGACAGTTGACGTAAAATCACATTAGGAGAGGAATAAATTCGAAAGTTATGTTTCAGACTGTAATTTTACATACACCTTTTTTCAGTGTAATAAGAGTATGTATTCTATGACCTTTGTCCTTTGGGGAAGAGTAATATTAAAGATGTACGCTGAAACGAATTACTTACCGTAGGCACTTGTTAAAATGAACAACTACTTTAAATGTCTGCAAACCATTAAGCTTCCGGAACTTAAATGTTAAACTTCCTGTTATATTGACTTAGCAAAATTTCAGTGGAGGGATCATAAAGTTACGTAGGTACCGTAAACTTCACATTTATAATGTTCAGCGTAGACTGTTGGCCATTTTGTAAAGGTCTAATTAAACAAAGGATTCATATGGACATGGGAAATTTATTCCAAATTAAATTTCCGTATCAACTGCAATTATTTTGTATAATATGGCGACATTGTCTCTGAGTTTTTTGTGATTCATCGATTTTGGAACAATCACTCGAGAGCTTTGTATAGTGCGACATGCATTTTTAAAATTGAATAGACACGCGTGGCATTTGCCTGGAGTTAAAATGACTTCTCTTTGTGTGTATTATTTATTCGTTGCTTAGTTTTTTTCGCTTTGATTATTTTCTGTCAATTTCGTCAGTAAAGAAAAATGTAAAGAATAAAAACGTAATTATTTTTATTACTGCGTAAACAATGAAACAGGGTAAATTTGTATTACTTTCGAGCTGAACTAGGAGTGAGAATATTATTGTAATCGACAAAAATTAAACTTCGGCTGTTTGACGGATTTTGATTCTACGGTGTGTCCGTCTCAAGTTGATACATCTTAATTTTTCTCAATTCTGAAACTCTTCAAGGCGCATCTTCTCATGATTTTCAGTATATTTTCAATTGTCACATCAACACATTGTGTTCACTCAAAAATGAGATTTTTCTATTTTTGAGTTAGCGTTAGAGATACCTACAGCAAAAAATTATTAAGAGAAATTGTTCAGAATCAGAAAATACCCCTAGATGTACAATTTATAAAAATATCAGAATTTTGATTGTTTTCAAAACTTTTGCAAAAGTCCATAAATTTACTCTTTAAATTGTACAGACGCTTTAACAAAGAATGTCGTGGAAACAAGAAATTATGAAAATTGTCATTAAAAACGTCAAACGTGTACAGAGTGGACCAAATTAGATGAGATTTGGCGTTTTCTTTAAAACTATGGCAGATAGACTAAAACCGATATAGGTGTCCTGAGCTCTTTTTTCGGGAAACAAACAATCTCGCAAACCGCAATCGTCTAACTTTTTCGACTACCGAGCTACAGAGCGTTTTTGGGAAATTTCTGGATGACCTCTATATCTCAATTACCGAGTGTTCAATCGAAAATCGAGTAACACATTCTTAAGGCACTTTTTTGAATAGAATCCGTTGCTAATAAGAAGAAAATTATGCACGCCTCAGTTTTCGAGATATAGACATAACTTGTGTTTTTTTTAATGGAACAACCTGTAAATTATTTCATTATTTGATCACAACTTAAATTATCTATCCAACAACATATCATATGTCATATTTATCTTTAGAAAATGTGGTTATTTTTCGAAAAATTTAATATATTTGTGAGGAGGCCATGGGAAACTACTAACAACAATAACACTTCTTATAATATAAAATAATTTTGTCAAAAATAGGAAAAACTAAACTACAATAAATGTTCGAATTGTCGCCCAAGTAGCAAAATAGAATCCTAAAGGAACTGAATTATTTTATAGTTATCGTCTAGCGTCGTATGAAGAACAGTTTCATTTCTTAGAGTATCCAATTAATACAATTTTATCGTATAAGAGAACGTTTCTATAATACTGTTGTGTAGATGTTCTTATAGCTCATATTATAGGACAAAATCTTATTGTACTACTCACAAATTTTATAACATTTGTGTATAACATTTTATACAACCATCTATAAAAATATTTTAAATGAATCGTATAAAAATTATATTACAATAATTGTATACCTATGCTAACAACTTTTAATTTCTGTATTAAAAAATAATTGCATGGAAGTTGTATAAAAAGCTGTATTAAAGTTCTTTAAGCTAATTTATAAAACTGTTCTTACAGTAGCAGTATACAATAAGCATAAAATCATTTTATTATTAACCTATAAATACATCAGTTTATTCTATTATAAATACCTTATAGAACAAAAATCGGAAATTCTGCGTTATAAAATCTGTTTGCACATAACCATTTTGTCATAAAAATTAGACTAATTTTACTAGTCAGTTTTAAAAAATATATCGAGCCATATTTCAGTGGATGAAAATTGAAGAAGTGGACTAAGAACAGTTAAAAAAATTACCATCGAATTCTTGGGTGTTACAATTCTGGTCGACCTTTACAAACTGCAACTAATAATTCGTCTAACTGCAACCATGGGGCTAATTTGGAAATAAAAACAGTATTATCTACCACTGCCAGGCATCATAAAAATGATACTTCAGTAGAAGAGCTGCCAATAGACATGGTAGATTTTCTTGCTGGGTTTTTCCTAGTTATGTGTAATCAACATTTTCTCTTGTTATTTTGTGCAATTACAATATGCTCCTCAAACATGTATACATTTGGTTTTGCTTTTAGCCGCATCGATGTTTGAAAACGATGTTGAGATGTACAGAGATTTTTATCGTGAAGATATAACAAGTAATGTTCACCTACACAATCTCTCACACTTAACTCACGAAGTAAAAAAAAATTGGAGTGCTATCAACATTTAATGCATATCCTTTTGAAAACAGACCTTTTTATATTAAAAATTTGCTTAGAAGTGGAAATTGTCATCTGCCACAAATAGCTAAAAAATTGGGTGAAAGGCTAGAAGTTGATAGATACCAAGTTCCAAGGGCACAAAAGTTTCCAAATTTAAAAAAATGCTGAATTAACAACTAACAACAAAACATACCAACTAAATATGTTCAATTTTGTAAGTTAGGTTGCTAATGCCTACGTACTCTATACTGGAGTTGATTGCAACAGAACAGAACAGAATAATTGTTTAGTGCAATATATACATACGTTTTGTAACGTTTTTTGCGGACGAACTACAGGATAACATCGAAAGTTAACACACAGGGTTGCCACACGTTATGCAAAAATTGGATAAAATTAGGGAAAACTATGTTTGACCAATAAATTACATTTTCTTCTTCTTCTGCATGATATTGAATCCGAGAACTTTAGCAGACCGACACACAAATCGTCGTGCTAAGGATGCTATGCTATTTTACATGTTTTCAATCACTATTCTTTACTAGTTTGTAGATTGATTTATTTATCGTTTGTAATGGATTTATCACCCACACTTTATATCTCTCAAACTATTGGCGGAAAAATAGAAATTTTACAGACTGCTAAATAGGATTTAAATCTTTTGGTGTAAATAACCCTCAAATGCATAACAATATATTGGATCAATCAATAGCATTTCAATCTGCTGTTAATATGCTAACATTTCACTATAAAAAATATTGACTATAATTTTTTTAATTGGTAGTAAACTCACATTTTCATAAAATGTTGGTTAATTCGTATACTATAAACTCGAAATTAGAGGAAAATAAATTTGACTATATCTCTGCAATTACTTAAATTGTCGTACTCTATAAAAAATGTGTGAGAAAATAGTTTAATATATTTTGAAATCTGGCAACCTCTCAAAGTTTAACTTATTGGATTATTTCGAGAATATTTTTATAGCGCCTGTAGAAACAACATTATAGGATTTTAATATCGTATAGAGTTTCGAATAACGTTACATACTGCACAAAATTACCGTATTATATTACGCCATATTTACTTAAGGATTTAGCTGTTCATCAATCGCCGCCATTATGCAGAATTCTCATAGAAATGTAAAAATGCCTATTAAAAATTAATTTTTCAGAAAGGCAAAGATTATTTTCTTATCAATTTAATCAATATTTTGTTTAAACTGAAAATTCAACCATTTTAAATTTAATAAAATATATTTTTTTAATTTTTAATAAACCAAACGCGTATGCTAAACTGAGGCCCTTCAGTTTTTTGCTAAAAATATATACATATTTGTCAGAAAATTTCGCCGCGCAAGAGAATTTTCTTGCTACTAGCGTGTTAATTATACTGTTTAATAACGGGATTTTACCATGTCTAATGGATCTTGAGCGCCATTATTGAGGTTGTTATTCGAAATAATAACCACACAACGTTATATAACCATTCTTGCAATAATTTTGTTCTGAATTTCATCACTAGAAAACAAAATGATTGTATAAATTTTTGTTAGTGGGATACCGTTTACATTATAACTCACTTATACAATTACTATACAATAATTTTATAGCAGTGGCCAAGTGCATATGTAAATATGTTGTATAAGTAATCCTGAGGATACTTATAGGATAATTTTATAATCATCACGTAAAATAGTTTTATAATGGTTGTATGGTTTTCTAATACAATTCCTATAATATCAAAATGTTGCATAAAAGTGGGCCTTTTTTGGTTGCATAGACATTGTATAATGGTATTTAACTGCCTTATATAATTTACATGTTTCTATAAAATATGTGGTATAGCAGTTCTAACAACCTTTATAAAAGTTATTTTGCTACTTGGGCTTCCATTGACATCTATACATATTTATCGCATTTCTAATATGTATTGAGAAGGCCATGGTAAAAAAAAAGAAAATTGAAATAATCGTAAATGTCAAAAACTAATTTGTGAGTTAATTGTGAGTGAGCATTATTAAAAATGGTTGAATTTAGTAATGGTGAAAAATATGATATGATTAAGTATTTTATAGAATGCGGAGAAGATTCAAATTTAGCTTCCGAGCTTTATTTTAATAGGTAAGTTAAAGACAGCAAAACTTTGTGAAAAAAGTGCCGCCTAAACAATAATTTTAGATATCCAGAAAAGAGACAGCCATACATAAAAATATTCAAAAGGTTACAACAAAATTTAAAAGAGTTTGGATCATTTGTAAAACCTCGAGCAAAAATATATAATAAAGCAGGTTGAGAAGCTGTAGAAATTATTGTTTTAGAAACTGTAAGAGAAAATCCCAATATATCATCTCGCGAAATAGAGGAAAATTTAGGAATCCTAAAAACAACTGCGTTGCGTTGCTTAAAAAAAATACATTCAAACTCTACAGAATTAGGATTAGTCACCACCTATACTCAAACGACTTTCAAAGGCGTCTCGATTTTTGCCAGTGGTTTTTGCGTCAGTGCAATGAAGTGCCAGGATTTGAAGGAATAATTATATGGACAGACGAGGCCCATATAAGCAGTGCCGAAATTGTTAATCGGCATAATAACCACCATTGGGCTCATGAAAATCCGCACGTACAGTTAATCGTCAAGGACGATTTAGATTTGGTGTATGGTGTGGTTTTATTGAATACTATTGAATATCAAATAGATCAAGAGCTAGCGACACTCAAACCGTGCTGATTTCATTGTGAACAAAAAAATTACAGAATGTAGTACTAACATTGTATAATATGTGATCGCGTGCCTGCCTGCTCGGATCGGTTGCGTTTATTTAAAAATAAAAAATTTTGTGGCATTTTCAAAACTGTGGTCATCGCAATGTGGATAAAATTTTTTATACAGCTGCTAGATACCCTACTAAATACGAATTCAAGTGCCTGCCAGTTCGAATCGGTTGCGAAATCCCACCTGTCAATTAAAAAACCGGTTCCAAAAGCTGCATAATTTGGCTCATCGCAATGTGCACGAAAAAAATTCACGAGATAGTTTAAAGCATTCAAAATTCATTTTAGAGTGCCTGCCTTGTCGACCATGTTGCACTAAGTGCCTGCCAGGCGCCGCACAGTGGGAAAAATATGCCTTTTTTGGACAAAAATCTGTCGACAGTAGAGATTTCAATTTAATTGATTTAAAAAAATGGCAAATACCCGTAAGACATTGTACTTTAGGGTAGTGCTGCGGAAAAGTGGCTTTGGGTTAACCTAACCTAAAAATCATAGATATTACTTCCACATCCAGTGGAAGTATAGAAACGATAAAAATTTTTTAAAAAATGTTATTGTTCAAATAGGCTTAAAATGTCACGAAACGTCGAGATTTTAAGTTTGAGCAAAAAAAGTCCATCTGCCTGTCGGTCTATCTATAACTTTTTTTGTGCGCACGATTACTCTAGAATCGTTTAAGATATTGACTTGAAATTTGGTACATATATGTATTTTAACGAGATCTCGAACTAGATTCTATTTTCATCTTATTCCGTCGAAGGTTTGGAGGATAAATTGGGGTAAATGGGGGGTAAATAGGTAAATCAAGCAGGTAAGAGTCCATAAAATTGGTATTTAGTATATACAAGAGAAGCTAATGTCTGAAAACAAATTTTGGTATTAGCCACCCTCATTACTACCCCCACCCAGTTATAAGAGGAGGTGAAAAATTATTTCATCGTAAATGACCATTCGGAAGCTTATTTTAAAGAGGCAGATTAAATTATTTATTAGAAATAAGCTAATTCTGAGGCCAAATTCGGATTCACCGCGAAAACTTACTTCGGAAACTGGATAATGTTGGGGTTAAAACTTTTAGGTTTATGACTGTTATTTATACATACAATTTTTCATTGTATTATATTAGGTTTAAAGCTGTTAATTAGGTTTGTCTGAATGCATAGGAATAAAGTCATGTGGCTAAAAAATATCTTTATTACTTCCACGTCCAGTGGAAGTATAGTAACGACAAAAAAATTTTTAAAAATTTTTATTGTCCAAATAGGCTTAAAATGTCATGAAAAAAGATTTTAAGTTTGAGCGAAAAAAAATTTTCTGTCTGTCTGTCGGTCGGTCTGTCGGTCTGTCTGTCTGTAACTTTTTTTTGTGCGCACGTTTACTCTGGAACCGTTTGAGATATTGAAATTTGGTACACATATGTACTTTAACGAGATCTAGAACTAGATTATATTTTCATCTTGTTCCGTCGAAGGGTTGGGGTGTAAATTGGGGTAAATTTGGGGTAAATGGGTAAATCAAGCAGGTAAGAGTCCACGAAATTGGTATTTAGTATATACAAGAGAAGCTAAGGTCTCAAAAAAAAATTTTGGCATTAGCCACCCCCATTACCACCCCCACCCCCTTATTAAAGGGGATGAAAAAAAATTGTGATTTAGTGTATGTACAGGAACCAGAAACCTCAAAATATTTTTTACTCCATCCACCTCCCCACTACCACCCCCCTATCACCACCCCCACCCCACCACCGATGTGGGGCATCGTTTTATGGGTTTTTGGGGTAGAAGATTTCAAATATTATATTATTAAAGTTCCATAAACAATTATTTTCACATACAAAGTTTTTTCGTTGTGAGTGACATGGATAGAGAATCTGGATGTGGAAGTAGTGATTCCTTGGGCAGCGGTTTTTTTATCTGTAAAATAATATTTATATCTAATATTTAAGTCTAAACGCAACTAGTGACGAGTATTTGGAATATCGTAATCCGTTTTCATTCCTTTGAAGGATCGATAGGATGCGAGTAAGGTTAAAGATGAGATCAGCATCAAAAAACCCTGAAGAACAACTTTTGATCACTTAAACGTTATTTCACTTGAATCTCGAATTTTCACCACCTTAAACCTTCAACTTCTATTTTAACTCCTTAAAAGGGTTATGGTTCATACGTTAAAAACTTAGCAATTAACTTATGATCCCGTAAAAATGAAATTGATATCCAATTTAGATGAACACTACTTCGTTTGTTTGTGACTCTCAACCAAGGAGGTAAAAGCAGAATAAAAAGAAAAAAACTGCTGCCCAAGGAATCACTACTTCCTTAATAATGGGGTGGGGGTAGTAATGAAGGTGGATAATACCAAAATTTTTTTGAGACATTAGCTTCTATTGTATATACTAAATACCAATTTTATGGACTCTTACCTGCTTCATTTACCTATTTACCCCCATTTACCCCAAGTTACCCCCCAACCCTTCAACGGAATAAGATGAAAATATAATCTAGTTCCATATCTCGTTAAAATACATATATTCAAGTCGATATCTTAACGGTTTCACAGTAATCGTGCGCACAAAAAAGTTACATACGGACCGACAGACAGACAGACTTTTTTTTGCTGAAACTTAAAATCTCGACGTTTCATGACATTCTAAGCCTATTTGAACAATAAAGTTTCTAAAAAATTTTTTATCGCTTCTATACTTTCACTGGATGTGGAAGTAATACTTGCGATTTTTTAGGTTAGGTTAACCCAAAGCCACTTTGCCGCAGCACTACTCTAAAGTACAATATCTAAAGGGTATTTGCCATTTTTTTAAATTTAATTTGGTTGAAATCTCTACTGTCGGCAGATTTTTGTCCAAAAAAGGGCATATTTTTCCCACTGTGCGCCGTTGAAAGTTGATTGGAGTCATTTCAATGTGCACCAAAATTTAAGAGAAGTTAGAAAGTAATTTAGATGCAATTTAGAGCGTCTACCTCTCCGAACATAATGCACAATGCCGTCTTCCAGGTCTCCAAGGCCGCACGACCTCGCTCAGCCCCGATGACATACATGTTCTTCCCTGTTAAATTATTTTGTTATTATTTTAAATGTATAATACATGTTGGAATGGAAAATAGGGTGAATATTTTGCATGAGAAAAAAAGAACTTCTCTTATCGCGTACTTCAGTTCATAAAAAGTAATGGGTGTTTTTTCCCCTTCAAAAAATATTATTTACAAACTTGTATCTTCATCAATTTTTGAGATACTACAAGAAGAGAAAATACGTTTCCATTATACAAGTTTTTATTTCTACAAGAAAAATGTATTAAAAATTCATTCCCTCAAGTATTCCTCATCAGAAAGATTCTCGCTACCATCGCTTTCTACCCCATCGCTGTCATTCTCATTTTCTTCAATGCTTGCAACGTTTTCCGGCTGATCCGTTTCCTCTGTAAAATGAATGATTTATTAATATTACGTAATAGCAGCGAATGCGGAACGTAATACCTTGAATTGATGTCTGGGGCTGGATGATTATGTCTTGGACAAATCGTGGGACTTGGTCTCCTTCGAACCAGTTGAACGTGTACTTTCCATCCTTTTCAAGCCATCCGCAATCAGGAGGGCAAAGAGTCGTTGGTATTTTCAAGTGCGCATTACTTCAAATATTTGCGATGTAGGTTGCTCGCAAAACTTGCTGTCGAAGCTCTGCCTTACATGGGGGAATAGTGGATCCATCGAAATTTGTTGCATTTTTCATGAAAATTTGACCTTGAAATTTTTTAAGAAAATGGAAAAGCGTGCCGCGTTAACATTTTGCACGCCTCTCACGCTGTACAATTTGCATACGAAATCTTCGATTTTTTCGAAAACCGCGTCGTCAATTACCTCATTCAAATTCCCAAGCTTTGCAAAAGCTAATTGATGTTCCTTTGAATGTTGCAACATTTTGAAATGTTTTTCTTCCCTTCCTGAAAAAAGATGAAGTCACAACCGGTTAAAGCATGGAATCCAGGTAGCGACTTGCATAGATCGGGACCCAAGTGTGAATACAATTTCGTTACATCAACGTAGCACTGAGAATTCGAAACGCTAACTGTACAGCGTGAGAGGCGTGCAAAATCAATTTTCTTAAAAAATTTCAAGGTCAATGATGCGTGTGAGATTTTCATGAAAAATGCAACAAATGTCGATGAATCCACTATAGTGGAGTGCTCGCGTTGACAAAAGTCGCTTAGTTTTTGTTCCCGTTAGCACTTTTAGAGAAAAATGTATGACCTTGCCAGATATGTAGCTGACACCCTGTAGATTAGGAATCCACTTGTCGTAAAAAAATCGTATTGAATATAAGGTCACAAATCAAAATTTTCTAACTAATCATACCATGTGATAGAGCCAATCATGAAGCATGTTCCAAAAATCATTAAATTCTCTGTAGAATTTCTATTTTTAAAATAAATAAATAAATGATCTTTTACGTTGGCTTATATGGCAGTAAAAAACAATAATCCTTGTTTTCTCCGTTCGACTACAGCAGAAAATTAATTATTTTTCGAACACTTTTTCTTTCCCACGACGATATCTCCCAAACTATTATATTTATCAAAAAAAATTATTCTTTATAAAATATTCGCTATATTTTTCAGATTACTAAAGTTCTTAAATAAGATTTTTTGAGGATCTAATAACCGAGATATTTAATAATATGTAGTGTGATGTCAATTTTCGAAGCATATCGGCAGCGTCACGTTCGCTGGAAATATACGCTGTCCCACTACTTTAAAGCTGTTTCAACAACCCGCGCTGCTTCCCGCAAAGGCCTGACTTTAAATAGACACGCGCATTGTAACTTGTGGTTTGTGATATTTTTTAAATTTTTTGTATTGAAAATGATTAATATGGAATAAATATAAGTATTTGTTGATTATATTAATTCAGTGTTATATTGACCTACATAAAATTTGTATGTAATAGATTAACACGTTATAAGAAACTCCTTAGTTTAATGTTTGCAAGATATTTTCAGCTGGTATGTATTTTTTCAGTAAAATTTTCGACCTTATGATGTATGTGCTTTTCAGAAGAAATTAAAATGGAAAGTACTACTAACGTCACAAGTTCTAAAAGTGAGGTAGAGACAAAAATAAAGTTTAGTGTAGTAAGAAATTTTGTAGGAAACCGGCCCCTGTAATCAAAGGTTCTGAGAAATCTTTTGCAACATTTATTGATTGTTTAAAATTCCAAAAAAATAAAATAAGCAACCAAAGAGAAGACAAGATATATTCTCGAAAAACAAACAGTTTTGACGGTTTGGTTTGGCACCGAAATTGCTATTCTAGTTTTACTAGCAAAAAAATATAGAACATTTAAGAAAAAAAAAAATAGTAAAAGAGAAAGAAATTGAAAACAGTTCAGATGGATCCAGTGCCTGTCCATCAACTTCTTCAGGTGTGTCCTTGCGTAAAACTATTTTTTTTTTTTTTATAGAGAAATGTATTTTTTGTCAAAAGGCATCAACAGTAAATAAGGTCTCTCAAGTAATAACTACGAATACAGAAAGAAAAATAAGACTAATAACAGCTCAATAAAATCCAATAATTTTCGAAAGAATTGGTACTAACGATTTAATAGCTATGGAAACTAAATATCATGTTTCATGTTTCTTAAGTCGTAATAGAAAATGCTATCTAACAATAAAAATAAAAGTGGAAAACGTAAAATCAGAAGAGATTTGGCATTTACCAAAATATGTAAAATTCTTGAGAAAGGTTTTTTAAAGCATAAAGGGTATGGTATGAGAAGGTATTTAGAATTGGACCGATGTAAGTCCAAGAGACAGATCTGTAGACTACTTAAAAATACATTTACTGACAAAGGAAAGGAAATGAGAGAAAAGGAAAGGAAAGGAAAGGAAAATATACATATAGGTACATAAAAGAACGCTACTCGCACACTTAATTCAGTATTACGAACTTATACAAGTCGTTAGATATTTGATGTTTTAAAAATTCTATTCTTTTAGAATGAGGCAGTAAGGTTTGTTCTTGTAAAAAAAAAAAGTCATGCATCTATTTATGCTCCTGCATGGGGAAAAAGTTCTGCAAGAACTCCTCGTTCAGAAGAAATAAAAAACTACTTAAAGTTGACTACAGAATTATTCCTATACGTGTAAAAAATGTCTGTTTCTCTGGCGGTGTGGTAAAGATCAAAGACGCCGACATTTTTTACACGCATAAGAATTGTGTAGTCAACTATGTCAATAAAAATATATTTGAATTAGATGAAGAAAGTGTATACATTTATGTTATTAAACACATTATTATATAAATTAATAATTGGTACAAGATAAGTACAAATCAGGTTCGGTTAGATTCACCTCGACGTTATTTCCTCATCACGACATACGACTATAAATTCCTTTCCGAGTGCACTAAGATACGCTTTTAAGTGATTCTTCTCATTCTAAACAATTTTTATTTGAAATATTTTTAGATCCGACAATTGTTTTTAGGCTCTCCCTGGAGCCGCCCTGGTGCACCGATTGCAATAATATTCAACAACGTTTGTAACGGTCATTTTTATTCCCAGGCATAAAAGCCCTTAAATTACATTATTTCGTATTTTCCGTACATAAATTACCTATTTTGTTACCTCTTAAAAAATAAAGTATCGCCGCTACTGTAAGGTTCTAGAAGGTAACGTAACCGTCGCCTAGTTCTCGGATTTACTGGTAAATATTTGAAAATAATGCCTTTCCTCCAATGAGAAACCATAGTTTAAATTCGCGGGTTTAAGGACTAGAGGTATTTTGACTACTAGTGGGGGAAGAGATAAATACCGAACCAAGCGACAGACATGACAGAGAAGTACTTCCACGGCCGCTTTAAGCGTGCCCACAGTCATCACATTTTAACTTAAATTTGAGGAACTAAAGTAATAGTTCCAGTATTAAAATGTTTAGTCTTTCTCAACTTTTATTATACTACGTTTATTGTCTTTTGTCTCGAGAATTTAATCATATCTTGTTCACAAGAATTAGTGGTTATGTTTGCTTTTTCTAGAAGGAGAATATAAAATATTCTTGTGTTTGTAAAATTGTACCTGTTTAATAGGGTTGTAACCCTACGTATACTTTGGTGCCCAATTATAGAGGTGTGCTGCAATCCAGTGAAAGTGTTTTCTGTTCATCGGGAGTTTTGTAAGTAGAATAAACTATTTATTTTCCGTCCAACCATCCAACAATTAACTCTTTAGTGCAGTGTTTTTGGTTGCACTTAACTTTTTAAGCGACATTGTGAAAACTATCTTTTACGTCTGTTTCGTTTTCGCATAAATAGACACACTGTTCTCGTGTGATGCAATTTTAATCACTTGATATAGACATTTGTTTATTCATAAGGAAAATATGTAATTAATAACTGGTGTACATACATCATATTTGTTTTTTTAGTTAAGTTTTATTGTACTATCTTTGGATTCATCATGTGATAAATATTTTATTATTCATTCGAAAACGGTTTGTTTTAAATTTTCTCTTAGTAAACGCGAATGAACAATTTTATAGCTGTTTCTCCTTTGAATAATTACGGAATTGGCCAATATCCACTAGGTATATTGCTTTGAGTATTTTGTTACCGTTAAATATGTATATAATTTATTTGTGTACAGTTATGTCTGTCTCTCCGTACACCTGTGAATTTGTTTGATTATTTGTTTGTACTTCTTTATTCGTTAGCACAAATTTATTCGCCCATACCCTGTAGTGTTATTCTCATTTGCTCTACCACTTTGTTAATAAATTAGTTTATTGTTAATTTCGTATTTTTATTTATTTAGAATTCATTTTAAATAACCCCAAGAGAGACAGGGCGTTATAATTGGCGCCCAACGTGGGGCACCAAAGTATACGTAGGGTTACAACCCTATTAAACAGGTACAATTTTACAAACACAAGAATATTTTATATTCTCCTTCTAGAAAAAGCAAACATAACCACTAATTCTTGTGAACAAGATATGATTAAATTCTCGAGACAAAAGACAATAAACGTAGTATAATAAAAGTTGAGAAAGACTAAACATTTTAATACTGGAACTATTACTTTAGTTCCTCAAATTTAAGTTAAAATGTGATGACTGTGGGCACGCTTAAAGCGGCCGTGGAAGTACTTCTCTGTCATGTCTGTCGCTTGGTTCGGTATTTATCTCTTCCCCCACTAGTAGTCAAAATACCTCTAGTCCTTAAACCCGCGAATTTAAACTATGGTTTCTCATTGGAGGAAAGGCATTATTTTCAAATATTTACCAGTAAATCCGAGAACTAGGCGACGGTTATGTTACCTTCTAGAACCTTACAGTAGCGGCGATACTTTATTTTTTAAGAGGTAACAAAATAGGTAATTTATGTACGGAAAATACGAAATAATGTAATTTAAGGGCTTTTATGCCTGGGAATAAAAATGACCGTTACACGTTTTACCTTAAACCTCCCAGATCTCATGTCAAAAATTTCAGAAAGTCTATTTCGTCGTAATCTGAAATTTGGATTTGTACACGTCAATTTACCTATAGATGAAAAAGTAAAATAAATTAACTGAAAAGTTCACAGTCCTGTGTAGGTATTCATTCACCCAAGTGGAACTTGGGTGCTCCCAGAGTTAGAGGGGGTTGTTGAAACAGAATAACAATGAGTGGGGGCTCGAAGCCGTAAACAATTTCAATCCGCCGATAAGCTTCGAAAATTGACATCACGCTATACATTATTAAATATCTTGGTTATTAGATACTCAAAAAATCTGATTTAAGAACCGTTGTAATCTGAAAAATATAACAAACATTTTGTAAAGAATTATTTTTTTTAAATAAATATAATAGTTTGGGAGATATCGTCGTGGGAAAGAAAAATTGTTCGAAAAATAATTAATTTTGAGCTGTTGTCGAACGGAGAAAATGAGGATTTTTGTTTTTAACTACCATATAAGCCAATGTAAAAGTTCGTTTCTTTATTTATTTTAAAAATAGAAATTCTACAGAGAATTTAATGATTTTTGAATAAGATATGCTTCATGATTGGCTCTATCACGTGGTGTGGTTAGTTAAAAAAAATTTGATTTGTGCCCTTATATCCATTACGATTTTTTTACGACAAGTACGACAATCTACAGGATGTCAGGTACATATCGGGCAAGGTCATACATTTTTCTCTAAAAGTGCCAACGGGCTGAAAGATTGAAATTAAATTGCACTCCACTACTATTCCCCCATGTAAGGCAGAGCTTCGACAGCAAGTTTTGCGAGCAACCTACATCGCAAATATTTGGAGTAATGTGCACTTGAAAATACCAACGGCTCTTTGCCCTACTGATTGCGGATGGCTTGAAAAGGATGAAAAGTACACGTTCAACTGGTTCGAAGGAGACAAAGTCCCACGATTCGTCCAAGACATAATCATCCAGCCCCAGACATCAATTCAAAGTATTACGTTCCGCATTCGCTGCTATTAAGTAATATTAACAAATTATTCATTTTACAGAGGAAACGGATCAGCCATAAAACGTTGCAAGCATTGAAGAAAATGAGAATGACACCTATGGGGTAGAAACCGATGATAGCGAGAATCTTTCTGATGAGGAATACTTGAGCGAAAGAATTTTTAATAAATTTTTCTTGTAGAAATAAAAACTTGTAAAATGGAAACGTATTTTCTCTTCTTGTAGTATCTCAAAAATTGATGAAGATACAAGTTTACACAATATACAATATACAATACATACAATGTTTCAATATTTTTTGAAGGGGAAAAAACACCCATTACTTTTTATGCACTGAAGTACGCGATAAGAGAAGTTCTTTTTTTCTCATGCAAAATACCTTATTTTCCATTCCAACATGTACATACATTTAAAATAATAACAAAATAATTTAACAGGGAAGAACATGTATGTTATCGGGGCTGAGCGAGGTCATGCGGTCTTGCAGAGCTGGAAGGCGGCATTGTGCATTATGTTCGGAGAGGCAGACGCTTTAAATTGCGTCTAAATTACTTTCTAGCTTCTCTTAAATTTTGGTGCACATTGAAATGACCCCGATTTTTTAATTGACAGGTGGGATTTCGCAACCGATTCCGACTGGCAGGCACTTGAATTCGTATTTAGTAGTGTGTCTAGCAGCTGTATGAAAAATTTTATCCACATTGCGATGAGACCATTAATACGTTTTAAAAATGCCACAAATGGCACGCTATCTCATATTATACAATGTTGGTACTACATTCTGTAATTTTTTTGGCCACAATGGAATCAGCACGGTTTGAGTGTCGCTAGCTCTTACCGAAAATTTTATTAACATTCTACGACAAGAAATAGAGCCCGTTGTAGACAATATGCCTGTAAGACAATTTCAAAGATTAATTTATCAACACGATGGCGCAGATCATACGTCAAATGAAACACGAAATTATTTAAATGCTCAATTTGGGGAGGATTGGATAGGTATCTACATATCACTCAGGACTAGTTTATCAATGTCTAGCTAAGTTAACTAAATTCATAACTAACTAGTTTTGCTGTCTATAACTTACCTATTAAAGTAAAACTCGGAAGTTAAATTTGAATTTTCTCCGCATTCTATAAAACTTAATCATATCATATTTTTCACCATTCCTAAATTTAACCATTTTTAACAATGCTTACTCACAATTAACTCACAAATTAGTTTTTGACATTTACGATTGTTTCGACTTTCTTTTTCTACCATGGCCTTCTCAATAAATATTATAAATGCGAAAGATATGCATAGATGTCAATAGAAGACAATTCGAACATTAATTGTAGTTTAGTCTTTCCTATTTTTTGCGAAATTATTTTGTATTAATAATAATAATAATAATAATAATAATAATAATAATAATATTTATTTTAAAATGTATTTTACATGTTTTTTAATAGTATATACTAGAGCTAAATATGTATTCACATGGGTTTTACATTTGGGATAAATATTAAGTAAGCCCCACCGTAAGTTGTTAAAAACTTGAGTGCGGGTGTTGTTTGAATTGTCCATACATATACATACCGATATTATGTATTCATATATACTCAAATGTATGATTAATTAATTAATTTTATAATCTGTACATATGTAATAGTAATTTTAGGTATATTGAATAAAAGTTAAGTAGGGTCAGGTGGCACAGCAATGTAAATTTTTATCTGAAAATACTAGTTTCCATAGTTTTGATTTTGGTTAGTAATGGTTTTTTTTATCGTGCTATAATTTGTCCAGTGTCAATGAAGTTTTCTAGGTAGTTTTCTGGTAAATCTATTATCCATGCCTTTATAAGTGTTTTCAGGGTTGATTTGTTTTTAGTTTGTTTTAATTGCTCTTGGGCTATCGTATATAATCTAGGAGCTAGATATGAGAATGATTTTGTCCCAATCGTTTTCTGTGCCCTGGGGATATGTGTCGTGTTCTTATGTCGAGTTTCGTAGTCATGTATCTGTTCGGTAATTGGGGGGTTATATTTTATTTGTTATTTTAGCAAGTTTTGGCAATATAGTTGACGAATGTTTAGTATTTTATACTGTTTGAATAGTTGTTTACTCGGAAAGGTTATGGGTTCTTTAAACATTATTTTTTTTTTGGGGCGAACGTAGAGGCGACTTCAATGTGAATATCAGTCGATATTCCGTTGAAGCAACGTCGAGCGCGGTTAGTACTTGGATGGGGTCCCATCTTGGGAAATACAGCGTTCTCGTCCCACCTTCTAGCGGCTTGTATATCAATGTATACTCGGAAGTTACGTAATTTCAGACGAGGATTACGTAGTGGATATACCATCCTTCGGAGGGGATGTAAAGCAGGCGGTCCCTTGTCTATTAAATGTTAGGCAAGTAAAAGATCCCTACTCTTCTTAAGGGAAGAGGTTCGGCAAAATTTCCAGGTTGGGGGTAGCTCGTCTCCTGGCGTCGGTGATAGGCCCTGGTAGCGGAAATAGGCCGACGTTAAAATAGTTAAAAAAAAACATTGTTTTTATTATTCTTTTATGGCATTTTATTAATGTATCTAAATTTGTTTTATGCCGATTATGCCGTATTTAAGTATTGATTCTACAAGGCCGTAGTATATTATTAACCGTTGTTTATCGTCAAGGATTGTACTGAGTTGTTTAAATGTATAATAGAACCACCTCAGTTTTTTACATAAGTATTCTATTTGGTAGTTCCACTTTAGATGTGCATCAAGTATAATACCTAAGTATTTCATTTGTGTTGCCTGTTCAACTTCAGTATTAGTGTTTTCAATTTTTATCTTGGTGTATGGTGGAAGACTGTTTTTATATGAGCAAAAGGGTAGATATTTGGTTTTTGTTATGTTCATGGTGAGTAGATGTTGGTCAAACCAATTTTTTATCATTTTAATGTTTTTGGTTACTTTTAACCTAACCTCGTCCCACGTTTCTCCATCAAAGAGGACGACGGTGTCGTCCGCAAAAGAAATTATTTCTCCGTCAATTTTTAATTTCAGCAAGTCGTTCAAATATATATTGAATAGGACCGGAGCGAGGACTGTTCCCTGTGGTAGACCGTATGTGACAATTCTCGAGGGGCTCTCATGATTGTTTATGTTGACTTTCTGTGTCCTGTTACTAAGATAATCTTTTAGAACTGCGTATATCTTTCCTCTGAAACGTAGGTCATAGAGAGTTTCTTTAGCATTAAAGGGTGGCTAATAATGTCGAATGCCTTCGCTAGGTCTATAAAGACACATAGCGATGGTCTTCTTTTATCTACCATAAGTCATAGATTCTTCCTGTTACGTGCGCAATTGCATCGTCTGTTAATGTTTTTTCTCTAAAGCCATATTGTCTTTTTGACAGAATATCGAATTTATTTAAAAAGCTATTGATTCTTTTTTTTTAATGCTTTCTCAAATAGTTTTGATAAATTGGATAGTAACGAGATAGGTCGATAGTTTTTTGTTTCTAATTTATTTCCACTTTTGTATAGAGGTTTTATTTTCGCGATTTTAAAGTGTTGTGGGTAGATACCGGATTCGAAGATTACATTTATTTGATGTGCCATTAACGGAGCGATAATTTCACTTATAAGAAGTGTTGTTGGTAATAATTTTCCATGGCCTCCTCACAAATATATTAAATGTTTCGAAAATTAACCACTTTTTCTATAGATAAATATGACATATGATATATCGTTGGATAGCTAATTTAAGTTGTGATCGAATAATGAAAATAGTTTACAGGGTTTTCCATTTCTATATCTCGAAATTGAGGCATGCATAATTTTCTTCTTATCAATAATGGATTCTACTCGATAAAATGCCTTAAGAATATGTTACTCGATTTTCGATTTGACACTTGGTAATTGTGGTCATCCAAAAATGCAAATTTTTAAAAAACGTTCTGTAGCTCGATAGTCGAAAAAGATAGATGATCGCGATTTGCGCCATGCTTTGTTTCTCGAAAATCGAACTCAGGACACCTATATTGGTTTTTGTCTATCTGCCATAGTTTTAGAGAAAACCTCAAATCCCATCTAATTTGGTCCACCTTCTATTTAATTTTTCTCTTGCACAATGGCTGAACAGTAGTTGAGTGTAATATTCGTCTTTTGGGGAAGAACTTAGTGGTATCCCAGAATAGTTCTATACTATACTTTATTTAATATTTTGTACATGTTCAACTTAAAGTTACTGCTCTCTATGAGGGCTGACTAGATCCTCTCTACATTTTAATGATTAAATATTATACTAACCTAAATTACCTATTTTGCTTACCTATTATTTATATATACACAAATGATAACTAATACATAATATTTTGAGCTGCACTGAACTTGACCTATTTATCAAATACTGTCACTATTTGTTTGCATTTCTTCATCCAGCACATGAGTCTTAATGAAAAAGTGGAGGTAATTAGACTTACTGGTGAAAATAAGTCGCTCTACATAGCAGTAACTAGAAAATTTAATAACAGACATCCACAACGTTAAATTTGTTATTTAGTTGTTCTAAAAATTAACAGACTTCTCAGCCAAAGTGGTAGACAAAAAGGGAAATAATCAGCAAAACGTAGATCAAGTAATTTTAAACGCTTTTAATGACAAATTTTTACACAACAAAGATGATGATATCAATAGGCTGGAATACTGTTTCTGAGCTCAAAGTTATTTTTTTAATAATGGACATTTTTTGAAAAAACATATGTTCACTGATGAGACGACATTCATTACCAATGGTGTAGTATCTTCGCACAGGAAATAGAAACCCACAGTGGGTAATCAATTGTAAGCGACAAGGAGAAAGTGAACGTGAACATTAATGAGATAACTGATGATTTTCCACTGACATTGCTAAGAGATATGTTTTTCAACTGAATGGAGCATCGATTCACAACTCGGTAATTGTCCGACGATGGTTGAATGTAAATTTTCCTTTAAATTCATAGTTAGAAATAGTCCTTTAATCGAGCGGCCTCCCAGATCTCCGGATGTTACCCCGCTTGATTTTTACTTTTGAGGCACCACTAAAAATAAAGTTTACAAAACGGGACCCCGAAGTAAGCAAGGGCTTTGTGATAGGTTTGGTCAAGCCTGCCAAGAAATTAACGTTCAAGAACTACGACGAGTAGCAAGGAATAATGAAAAACGCATTGATAAATGTTTTGCTAATGATGGTTGTTTACTTGAAAAAGTACATTTAAGTACTTAAATACTGTATTAAAATTTGTTGCATTTAGAGTTGTTATTTTGAATTATTTCACAATAAATTAATTTTGAGTACTTTCGTTTCCATCTTTGTTAAAGTCTGTACAATTTAAACAGTATATTCCTGGACTCTTATAACAGTTTTTGAAATAATCAAAGTTCGCATATTTTGATGAAATTCGGTATCTGGGAGTATTTTTTGATTGTGAACAACTTTTCTTAATATATTTTTGCTGTATCATAGCGGAGAGAAATTTGAAATCGATCTGTCGAATAATAACGGAAATATCAAGGTGTGTCTACTTGAGACGGAACACACTGTATATCATTCCCAAATACAGAAAAAGAGATTTTGGAAAATTGCCTCTACGTGTTTGTATGCGGTAAGTGGTAAACTAACAATAAAATATTTATTATAAATATTTATTTATTTTATTTTCCAAATATATACAGTGTCAGAAAATGTTTCATTTGGGTCGGCAATGAGAGCAAGCGAGAGCGAAGCAACTAGGCTATTCTTTTTTATCGTATAACACATCCTACCCGTGCCACCTGCTTTCCCCACCACATGTACGTGGGCAGCTCAGTCTGCGGAAAATGTAAAGAATTATTTGACTCGTTTTGAAAGTATAATGAGTTAAATAATTTTAGTTATTAAAGCACGTAATAATATTACCTATACTGAACAGAGCCAACTACATCCTTCCTTTGAATAAATGGTACTGAAATTTTTAATAGCAATGATGTTCGTGTTTTCTTAATAGCGCGTCATTATTTGCTCCCTCTACTAGAGCACTGGTAGACGCCTTTATTGTAGGCGGTCTCAAGACGTTGAAACTATGCCTGCCACCCAAATCCAAAATCTTCCGATACTGTATACAAAATTAATTCTTTAATTGGAGCACCTAAATTAAAAAATTTATATTGTGCTCCACTAACATCTGTTGTTAATAAATAATTAATTAAAGTGAAATATTCATTATAGTGAAATTTTGTGTCACCTGCAATACATTGAGAGCATTGTTACTTAATAATAGATGTCCATAGCCCGTAACCACGTGTATGGTGTATGTTGTTGATGTGAATATAGTGAACATCGTTGTTTTAATATGATTTTCATATAGATAATTCGTATCAAGCTGTAGAATAAGGCCATTGTGTGTAAGTAAATAAACAATTTTGTGTTCAAAGTTATTACAACCAGTGCAAAATAATCATTTGATTGGCATTTATAAACTGTAAGTAAGAAATAGTTCACTAAAAAGGATATAGAGAATCTGAATACTAAAATAACAGAGATTTATAATGATTTAGAAAAAACTAAAATACAAAACGACGAACTTATAGTACAAAAACAAAATACTGAAAACCAGAGTTTACTCTTTTGAGAAAAAAACAAAAAAAATACAAAATATTTATATGGGGCTTAAAAGGAATGGAAAACGAAATATTCAAGGTTTTATGAGCTTTGTCTAACGACAAACTTACCTTGAAAAATATATTACAGATGCATGCAGGATTGGAAAACCTAACAAAGAAAATGCAAGATCTAGTGGTGGAACTGCTTACGTAAAATACTCGCCTATGGCACAAGAAAACCATTGATCGCTACAATAGCCTATTTAAGGGTCGCAATTTTTGTGTTTGCTGGGTCACCTGGGGTAAAATGGCCGTTTTTTTAGATCTGATAAAAGTAGCTTAAGCTAGACTTTTTACTATTTTTGGCCTAAACTTAGCCAAAATGTTATTGCGCTACACAATGAGCTCACAAATTTTACATGTTTTTGGTACAAATTCACACACATCATGATACCCACCCATCGTAGATCCATCAAACGGCATGTCGTTTGAATGGCCTTGAAAATGGAATCCAAATAAGTAATAACCTAACCTAAGTGAT
The DNA here is from genome assembly GCA_936432065.2 of Rutpela maculata. Classification (NCBI taxonomy): domain Eukaryota; kingdom Metazoa; phylum Arthropoda; class Insecta; order Coleoptera; family Cerambycidae; genus Rutpela; species Rutpela maculata. The sequence goes on from OW386294.2 coordinate 10,043,638, forward strand.
CTATTTAAAAAACATATGTTTATGGCGTCACGCTTAAATGGATCACTCTGTATACTTCAAAATATTTTAAAACTATACAACTTTGTGCCCCTTACCATTACACTTTTGAAAATCTTTTATAGAAGAGCCAGAATATTTGGACGACGCGAGGCTGAGACATCCTGTATAAGAATTAAGAAAAAAAAACGTTTTGACAATAAAGACGATTTTATAACATAAAGAGTTTTTATTTATCTGGAAGACTTCCTCTTTACGTCGCGACATAGTATGGCCATCCCAATGGTGTTTTTCGAAAAATAAGAACGTGTCAAGATTGCATGTTTTTGCAATTTTTTCGACTCCGAAATGTAAGCTGCTTTTTGTTATTTTTCGCAGATATTGTAGAAGAACGCACTGCCGAGCGTCAAAATGATGCGACACCAATTTATTTCTCAGGGGGCGCCAGTCGCGTGCTACCCTGTTCTTCTACCTCCCATTCGGGTTCGAGATAAGATGCACTTCGATAGCCGAATAATGGACCAAGGCTGCACTACCACACATCAGAAACGATGCTCTCTCTGGATATGAGTTCCCTCGTTAGGGGTTTAGGTACCTTTTAAAATTCTGAATTTTTACATAAAAAAATCCCAACCGAAGAATTTCTCTTCGGAGGGATTAATTTTTGTACGTAGTATCCACGTTTTTATCTGTTAATAACGGATTCTACCCATAGAGATTTCTCAAAAAACGCATAAAAAATCCCTATCGAACCTCCGTAAGGCAACCAGAAGGTCAAGCGTTAATGTGAGTTAACTCGACACATCCGGTTTTCGATACGAAAGTTTCAGGGATTATAGACCGTCAACAGGCCTCAAGATCAATTAATAAACAATAGTTCAAAGATTCCGTTTATTTAAGAAATGGTTACACAAAATTCTCAAGATAAGAATCGTGCCTTCCCCAATCAAGGCAATGGCTTTCAGACCATACAAGCGAGAGCGCTTACGCTAACGATCGATTAGGCAGAAAAGATTCATGCATACCTTCTCAGAATCAAAATGCGAGCTTTTTAAAGAAGTCTGAGACTATTTTTAATTTCATAATTACGACTGACTGATTTTAACTTAAAAAAGTTTTACTAAATGAATTTAGTTTCTCTAGAGACTACTTAGCTTTAAAGTTCTTGTATCGTGGCGGTTCACGTACTCAAACACATTCGTGAGGACTTATGACTGCATAAGTTTGATGGCGTTCAATCAGCCCACAATTTACTTGCCCCTATGCAGTTGTTCAATATTATCGATATGGCAGCAACCCACCTTCGAGCGACTTTTAGGCAAAATTGAATTTTTGGTTTTTTATGCACAAGGCGTTTTCCTCTATTAGTTTGTCATTTGGAAAGCCCCGCTATTGGCTTTCCTACCATCGCTTTGTCGAGACCACTCAACGCGCTCGACCAAATTGCGAGCCGCTGAGTTAATCCAAACTCTTTCTATGCGAGAAACCGGCCTTGTGCATGTGCATTGATTTTTATCAATTTTTGCTTATCGGCACTACGTCGGCTTTGTCAAAATCGTCTATTTTGCCTTTTGGATGCAATGCATCGCTAAAATTTTATGCTCATACTTTAGAACAGGGCATTCAATGACCATACCTCAATGGTCCATGTCTTTGGTTGAGGAATAAAAATGGAAAATATTTCAATATTTTTTTAAAGTACAATTTCGGCGTATTTTTTAAACTACCTTCGTGGTACTTTTGAAAAATTAATTTTTATGCCAAATTTCGACGCAGTTTTGAAAAATTAATCCTGCAAGTGAAATTTTGGCGTACTTTTGATAAATCGATTTTCAAGCCAAATTTCAACGCAGTTTTGAAAAATTAATCTGCAAGTGAAATTTTGGCGTCCTTTTGATAAATCGATTTTCAAGCCAAATTGAAAATTTTTAAAAACCCCCGATCAATGTATCTAATCGTACTAGTTTCATATGACCGAATCAAAATGAGGCCCAAATCATGTTTGGCTACCATAATTGTCTGCACATTTTAAATTTTACTTCAATCGGACAATTTCTAGAGAAGTTCAACATGGCGAATTCAAGATGGCGACCAAACATCAAAATCGGATCACCCGTTGAAGAGATATGAAGCCACAGACAGACAGACAAACATACAAACATACACGTCAAACTTATAACAGCCCTCTTTTGGGGTCGGGGGTTAAAAAAGAGTCTGTTTCAGAAACGCTAAATAAAGTTATCTATTCATTTTGATAATAACAGTAAAATTTTTCACACAATTGTAGCTATGATAGTTAACGAATACTCCATTTAACGTTTCAGAAAATGGCCATATATTCTACTCAAAAGTTGCGAGATTGCGCTCGAATTGTAGAAGTACCTGCCCGTGACTTCTTATAAACAACTGACTGTCCTCATTATTCACTAGTGAATGATTAAATCATTATTCACTGCAGGGAATAATAGATAGCATTATCCTTTGAGGAAACAGGTACATAATGAGTACATTAATTAATAGTCGTGGACAAAATATTTTATTTAATAAGACCTAAAACTAAAAATAAACAAAAATAATTAACTAAAGGTAGGGAAATAATACTAACTCATTGTTTATAAAAAAAATCTTTTTTCACGTTAATCGAATACGACAGAATTTCTCATATCTACAAGGAGCAGACAAACCCTTTATAATTCCATTATTGGGAATAAAACCTGTTTGTGTTCTTGACAGTAGGCCATACAAATTTGTCCGTTTTTTCTTAAAACTCTTAAAATAGTCACTACATTACTTTCCTGGCCAGACGCATTTAAAATTTAGGCTGCGAAATTATTTTCTAAAATTTATCTGGGATGAGTTTCAATTCTTCATTAGTTTATTCTTTGTCACTTTCCTCAAGTTCTTCACTATTATCAATTTTAACTGTCACTATCTTCTCTTGAAATTTTCTTTTACTTTTTATAATTTTTTTGGTGTTTCCCAAACTCCAGAATTTGTTTAATATTTTAACGACACATTTCAGAAGATGACCGGTGTCTCTCTATCTATAGATTTACTATTTCACAAACAGTCGTGTTCTCTAGTCCAGATGGCTGGGAATGCTGGCAAGTTCTGAGTCTTGGAGGCCTGAAATGGTACACAGCCGAATTAAACACAGGAGGGTATCGGTGCTGGTGCACATTGATGTAACCCAAGGGCTTGTATGTTGGTGCCACTTGAAAAGTACTCTAACATATTCCAAGCAGAGGTATATGCCATCTTATTTTGTGTAATCTAAAGTCTCAGAAGTGGTTTCTTTGACACGCATATTATATACAGCGACGGCCAGGCGACTTTTAGAGCTCTTACATCATGAAAGTGACCTCTAAACTGCCGGAATATCTTGAATGAGCTGTGTGAATGTTGTACAACTCTCCAAAATCGTCCTAAGTTGAAGACAGAATCAAAATTCGACTTAGGCAAAAATTTCATTTAAGGACATTTTTAAGAGTCTGCAGAGGCACAGGCACAGATCAGTCCATAAGGACCGTTAAAAGTTCTATAAGGCGTCAGAAATGACCAGGTGAAAATTCGGAGAAATACCGAATTTTCACTTAGGAAAATATGTTTTGGTTCAGGATATGAGAGTGAAAGTATATAATGGCAAGGATTTTTGAATAATATACTTTTTTCAGAGGTGCAACAAAGCTGGACTTTGAAAAATAATATTCTTAAAAGTGCGTCGAAATTTGGCTTGAAAATCGAGTTATCAAAAGTACGCCAAAATTTCACTTTTTCAATACTGCGTCTAAATTTGGCTTGAAAATCTATTTATCAAAAGTACGCCAAAATTTCATTTGCAGATTAATTTTTCAAAACTGCGTCGAAATTTGGCTTGAAAATCGATTTATCAAAAGTATGCCGAAATTTCACTTGCAGATTAATTTCTCAAAACTGCGCCAAAATTTGGCTTGAAAATTGATTTTTCGCCGAAGCTAGTTTAAAAAGTACTCCGAAAATGTACTTTAAAAAAATATTGAAATATTTTCCATTTTTATTCCTCAACCAAAGACATGGACCATTGAGGTATGGTCATTGAATGCCCTGTTCTAAAGTATGAGCATAAAATTTTAGCGATGCATTGCATCTAAAAGGCAAAATAGACGATTTTGACAAAGCCGGCGTAGTGCCGATAAGCAAAAATCGATAAAAATCAATGCACATGCACAAGGCCGGTTTCTCGCATAGGAAGAGTTTGGATTAACTCAGCGGCTCGCAATTTGGTCGAGCGCGTTGAGTGGTCTCGACAAAGCGATGGTAGGAAAACCAATAGCGGGGCTTTCCAAATGACAAAGTTATAGAGGAAAACGTCTTGTGCATAAAAAACCAAAAATTCAATTTTGCCTAAAAGTCGCTCGAAGGTGGGTTGCTACCATATCGATAATATTGAACAACTTCATACGAATGTGTTTGAGTGCGTGAACCGCCACGATACAAGAACTTTAAAGCTAAGTAGTCTCTAGCGAAACTAAATTCATTTAGTAAAACTTTTTTAAGTTAAAATCAGTCAGTCGTAATTTGAAATTACAAATAGTCTCAGACTTCTCTAAAAAGCTCGCATTTTTATTCTGAGAAGGTATGCATGAATCTTTTCTGCCTAATCGATCGTTAGCGTAAGCGCTCTCGCTTGTATGGTCTGAAAGCCATTACCTTGATTGGAGAAGGCACGATTCTTATCTTGAGAATTTTGTGTAACCATTTCTGTAAAATAAACGGAATCTTTGAACTATTGCATCTTAATTGATCTTGAGGCCTGTTGACGGTCTATAATCCCTGGAACTTTGGTATCGAAAACCGGATATGTCGAGTTAACTCACATTGACACTTGACCTTCTGGTTGCCTTACGGAGGTTCGATAGGGATTTTTTTATGCGTTTTTTGAGAAATCCTTAAGGTGTAGAGTCCGTTATTAACAGATAAAAACGTGGATACTACGTACAAAATTAATCCCTCCGAAGAGAAATTCTTCGGTTGGGATTTTTTTATGTAAAAATTCAGAATTTCAAAAGGTACCTAAACCCCTAACGAGGGAACTCACGTCCAGAGAGAGCGTTGTTACCGATCTGTGGTAGTGCAGCCTTGGTCCATTATTCGACTATCTTCAGTGCCCCCTGAGAAATAAATTGGTGTCGCATCTACATGAACACAATTCAGTCAAACTCATATAGGACACGTTGGTGTGGATGTTAATGAAGGAGCAGATCGTTTGGTGGAAGAAGAAACCAAAACTTTTTTCCTTAGCCTTAAGGTAACCTTCGGTTTGGTAAGACGTCTGATTCAATCAGAGCTACAAAACTAGGCTATGGTACACTACAATAACTATTAGACTCGAGTCCTCCGAATGAAGCAGTCAAGGCTAGATGTAAAGAGGCTTTCGGCTGACTCCACCCTAAAGTGGTTGCTTAGGCTCGATAAAGAAAGAATAATACGAATGGTAGACCTGCTAGCAGGACACTGTCCTCTGAATAAGCACCTAGATACAATAAGTTTGAAGTACGACCACGACTACGACTACAACTACGACTACAACTACGACTACGATAATAATAACGTCTCACCGACAAGACGAATCCCCAAGCTAAGGGCTGAGTCTTAACAGATCGCAGCGTGGAAACTGCTCTATCGAGCACAACACCCTCCTAGGTGCGTAAGTCGTCTACAGACAGTTCCGAGTTCCAACATCGAAACGTTTGTGCGACTCATGATTGGCGGTCAGAAGATCAGGTCGGACACGGCAAGGATCGATCCCACCGCTTACCGTCGATCTCGACGGCGGATAGGGCTAGTACGGACCGCGACCGCCTAGTAAAGTCCCATTGTTTTGAGCCTTTCGACTCTCTGAACTCCAAGAGATATCGTTGCCACCTTGGAGACGTTCGGGCATAATACCACGGATGGTAGCTTCGCACCACCGCACAGTGGTGCCTTTTTAGAAAACAGCCAATTTTCGATAAAAATTTACGAATCTTGGTAGAGTTAAGTATAGTATTTGGATATGCTAAATTCAGTTTTGCTGCAGATTTTTTTTTTAATATGGCGGCTTCAAAATTTGGTTCAGGAGAAGCAAAAAACATGAAAAATTCAATAAAACAACCCAGCAACAAAAAAAAGGTCCTGATTTTGGAACTTGACCCGAGTACTCGACGCTGAATTCGAATCCTACTTCTGAAAAGCCCAAACGCCCTCAAAATTTTGAGCTAGAGCGAAAACACACTCAGAATAGGGTAAAATCGATCCTCAGATATAGTGACATTAAGTAAATGAAAAAAGGTACTCCTAATGTACAATCCTAGGGTTTTTGAGGTTGTTAGTTTCAAATTTCAACATGCCAAAAGTCAAAAATTGATTCTTGGGGTGAGAATCGAGTAAAATGGGGGTTGAAAGGGGTAAGAAATGAGAATTTGACAAAATACGTAATTTTCATTCCAAGAGTATATTTCTAGGGGTATTTGAGGTTGCTGATTTCAAATTTCAGCACGGCAAAAGCCTAGAATTTATTCTTAGGTTGAAACTGGTTGAATGGGGTGGGGAAATAAAAAGTTGAAAAAACACGTAATTTAGAGAGAGAGAGAGATATATACTTTATTGTCCAAAGAAATAATTCTCATTGACAAAGTTTAAGTATAACACAAACAATATTTGTTTAGTCGGTTTACAAACAATATAAAACAAAAACAGAAAAAATACAAAGATACAAAAATCACGAACATACAAGTTGTATATTTTATAAACTAGTGAACTAAACACATTAAAATGTATCGTCATAGTACTCTTGTAAGTTATAATAGGGTTTATCAATTAAGAATTTTTTTACAGCCTTCCTAAATAGTTTGTCAGAGGAGATATTTTTCAATGCTACTGGGATACGATTGTAAATTTTCTTACTATTGTAAATTAGAGAATTTTTTGTGAAGTTGGTAGATGGTATAGGTAGAGTAATGTCATTTGCTTGGCGAGTAATGCGGCGATTTTCTGTACGTTCAAAAGTATTTCGTTTTTTATGAAATAAGCACACCGTTTCGTGGATAAAAATAGATACTACAGTTAATATCTGGTGAGCAACAAATAGAGGTTTGCAAGAGTCTCTAAAACGCGCTTTGCACATATATCTTACTGCTCGTTTTTGCAAAATGAGCACCCCATTTAATAGTTGTTGGCTGCACAATCCCCAAAATGGGATACCATATCTTAGGTGTGACTCTATTAAGGAAAAGTATGCTGTTTTTGCAGTAGAATATCCCAATTCGATAGAAATTGTGTGAATAGCATAACATCCAGAGGCTAATTTATTATTTAGATTCCTTATATGTTCTTGAAAATTTAATTTATTGTCGATATACAGTCCAAGAAACTTTGTATGAGTTTTATTTTCTAGAATGTGACTTCCCAGGTAAAGCTCTTCTAAGTTGCAACCGAACGCTATTACATTAGTTTTAGCAATATTGAATGTGAGAAGATTTGAATCGCACCATTCCTTTACTACAGATATATCGGAGGAGATATTCTCATGCAACATTCTCAAGTTTTTATTATGCCACAGAATGGTGGTGTCATCGGCAAAAAGCGTAAAACTTCCCGATATATTGATAGTTGCCAAGTCATTTATATATAACAAAAAGAGAACTGGTCCGAGAACAGACCCTTGTGGAACTCCGCTGCTTATCTTGACTTTATTAGAATATTTTCCTGATGATTTTGTCATTTGGAAGCGATCCTTAGATTCCGAAATTATATTTTTGAGTTAGTTTTGAACTTGTTGAGTTCAAGTTCGAATCCGATCCAGAAAAGCCTATGTGTCCTCAAAATTTTGAGCCTTTTTGCGTGTACTTATTGTCACCATATATGAGGGGCGATTTTACCCTATTCTAAGGGTGTTTTTTCGCTCTAGCTCAAAATTTTGAGGGTGTTTGGGCTTTTCTGAGGTCGGATTCGAATTCAGTGTCGAGTACTCGAGTCATGTTCCAGGATCAGGACTTTTTTGTGGCTGGGTTATTTTGTTGATTTTTTCATATTTTTTGCTTCTTCTGACCCAAATTTTGAAGCCGCCATATTGAAAAAAAAATTCTGCAGCAAAACTGAATTTAGCATATCCCAATACTTAACTCTACCAAGTTTCGTACATTTTAATCGAAAATCGATTTTTGACGCCTGTTTTCTAAAAAAGCACCACTGTGTACCGCACGCTCTAGCGAGTGTGTGAACCAAATGTCCGAACCTGCGGTTCCTCTCGTACTGAGCAGGATTACTATCGTAACGACGAGTCATCAGTAGGGTAAAATTAACTTGTCTTACGACGGTCTAAACCCAGCTCATGTTCCATTAGTGGAAGACCAGACCCTCTGAATTCGACACCCTCTATACAACTCTCGAACACCCACCTAAAAAATAGGTAATCTGATGTAAAATAACCTGCTAAACTTGATTTTTGAATTCGCCCATTGATTTGAGATTGCCAGAATTACCAAATTGGCAATTTTCTAAAAAAAATAAAAATTATGTGTTATTTTTTGTTTTTCATATAACACGTCATATATTTTTTATTTTACTTCAGAATTTTTTAATTTTTTTACATAATATTCTCTAACTATTCTTTGATATGTTGAAAGTAAAAAACTTTACCTAAAAAATAATTAGTTGGCAAAAAAAAATAACAACTTTTCTTTGACGCAAAATCTTTAAAATTTGCAGAGTAAAATGTCCGATCGAGGTATCTTTTTTATTTTTAAAGTTAGGTGCCTACTATAATCGAAGAAAATGTCCCGAATGAACTAAATAAAATCTTTTATAAGAAGTTTTTTTTTGAAATTTTGCTCCCTTATCGAAATATTCATTGATTGTTTCAGCGTCCGAACGAATCCGTGTTACTATGAATCGGCCGCAATCGCATCTAGAGCTAAACGCAGGCACGTGCCGGGTGATTATTATTTTCCAGTGTCCATTTATATTAAGTTGAAAGTGCTTTTTGTCTCAGTCCTTATATTTAGTGCGTTATAAACACATAGTTTGGCATAAATTATAATTACTCGGATAGGAAATCAAAGGAAACAAGCTAAAAACGTACTCTTCGCCTGTTCACTGGATTTTTATATAATTGTTATACATTCAATAGGATACTTTTCGCAGTTTTTTGTAAATAATGTTACTTTTAGACATTTTTAATTTTATAATACGATCTTAGTTGGTAAAAGACTTGGTAAAAAACCTATACCAAACCCCATTTGGGTTTCGATCCCGTCACCCTTGGATTCCGAGTCAAAAGAACTACACCACCACCTTACGCGTAAAAGAATGTAAATTTTTTCATTATAAGACACGAGCTAAAATCATATTTTACATTATGAAATGTATATTTATGAAATACATAAATATTTAGATATTAAAATGAAATATCATTTCACCAGATTTCTATTCAATTACAAAAACATAAAAATTAAAAAAATTTTTTTTCAAATTTACATCATTAATAACATTTTTATTTACCGATCGATTTTGTTCAAATGGGGTTCTTCCTCTAGCTAACACTAATTTACTGTCCAAATTTCAGTACAATCGGAATTTTCTTTCTTGAGTTATCGTGCTTACAAGAAACGTAACGGACGGACAGACGGACAGACGGACATTTTGAAAGTTGTTCAGAATTCCTTCACTAACACAATGCTATGAAATTTTTTTGTCTGCGAGCGATATTTACGGTTTTAGAAATGTACCGATCAAATGCAAAATCCGATGACATTTCTGTGGCTCTAAAACAATATTTAGAACAGAAAAATTTATTTTTATCACTAAATCCAGTTTACCATGCACAATGTAGAAGATCGTATACCCGAACTGCTTATAAAAAAAAATCAGAAATTGTAAATCCTAGTACAGAGAATACAAGTAAAAAGGGCATTTCTGCAATGTGCTATTTACAAGACAGCCTACCAAATTAAGCCCAGAATTCCAAATGTTTTAGATTTTGGATGGTACCTAAAGGAGGAAATCTTATTTCCAAAGATGATTTCAAAAAGCCCAAAACCCAATTTTATTGAGTTCTCCATTTTGTAAATGTAAATGATATAACTGTACTACAAGCTGCAAGTGTAGCAAAGCAAACGTGCAATGTAACATAAGTTGGTTATGCGAAGGAAAATGTAATCTTTAGTACCCACTTGCTGTTATAATTAATGAAAACATATTTTTTAATGTGTATGTTTCGAGATTATCTACATAATTTTATAACATTTAATTGCAAATAGAAACTAAATAATCCGTAGACTCACTTGATCGCTTAAACGACACCACAGATGGGCGACGTTAACAGAAGTTATGCTTTAAATTAATGGGGACGAGTTGCGCGGCCGCATTCAACAGCGTCATCTCGTTACATGAGCCGAATTTCAAAAAAATCTCTTTATAAAAAAGTTTGTTTAAAGTATATGGAACATTTTTCTCGTTTATACTATAACCCTCTCTTTAAAAATAAAAAAGTTACCTCGATCGGGTATTTTTCAATGCAAATTTTAAAAAACCGCGACAATAGAGGGTAATTATATTTTTTTTAGGCACTATATTATTAGTTACACTATATTCTTTGCCGTCAGCCTGTCCAAGAATATTGGAGGGATAATGTGTAAAATATTGGTCTAAATCGGCATTAAAATAAAAAAGATATGATGTGTTATGTGCAAAACAAAAATTAACACATAATTTTAAAATTTTTCAAAAAATTTGCGAATTGACCGATTTGGCAATCTCAAATTAACGGGCGAACTCAAAAATCAAATCTAGAAGGTCATTTTACATAATATCATCTGTTTTTTAGGTGGGTGTTCGCGAGTTGTATAGACTACTTTTAAAATGCTTCCTACAGATTGGCTGCTCTCCGACTACATTTGTCGGATGTGTAGAATGAAACCATCACTCATATTCTATGTAATTACGTACCACTAGGAGTATTAAGGCATATGTATCTCGAAATGCGATTTTTACAGCCGGAAGAATTACGGGATTTACCCTGAAACAGACTACTACTATCCTTCGTGGAATAAGGGAGAGAGAAAACAGTGACATAAATCAAACTAAAATAACAATATAACTTTTCTATGTACTTTACCCTTCTGAAAATAAAGTACACAACCAATAAATCAATTTATTACACGGTATCCTACCCGTCGGCGATTGAAATTTAAGTATTAACAATATTACGGCTCGGATTACCTGCGTTAATTAACGAATTACTTAAGTTTACATGAAGGACTCCTAACTTTTTAATTTGTCATACGAAAGGCGGCTACATCGGAAATTTATTAGAAAAACAGCGCTGTAGATGTTGATATTATCCGGTCGAAAATGAGCGTGTTTTAAATTAGCAGTGGCGCACTTAATTTAATTCTACCGGGTTTTTTTCCATATCATTAAATTTTTGTACACTTGATTTAAAAAAAGTAGTACAACTCTTAGATAAGAAAATAGCCCTTTTTTAGTTATCTAAGTTGTTCTTTTGACAGTAAATTATTGAAATTAATTTAATAATAGAAATATAGATGTCAGTCAGTTGTAATTACGTAAGTTGTTACTGATATGTTGATAACATTTTTGAAAACGTCTGGGAATAGACTGAAAAGAGAACCGACATAAGTTCAATGATGTCAAACGGACATTAGATGAGGTTACTAAATTTTTCTATTGAAGTTGTCCCTGTTTTTCTAGTGATTCTCTAATTATCCTTGGGTAATAGCGCATATTTCTATCCAATATTTTGATGTTCTCGTGGTTGATTTTATTGTTCTCATTCTGATGAACATGTTTTGCCACCGCCGGCTTATCTATATCTATATACCTGAGTCTTGTGTTTCTCTGCCGTTTCTTGATTCTGCACCGAGTACTACGCACTGTCTGTCCGATACAACTTTTACCACATGAGCACTTCAATTGGTAAACATCCTTAGCTAGTAGTCTAGGAATGAGGTCCTTGTTGGAGGCAGTGGCGACCTGTGTCCTATGAGACAGGTTAGGCAGTGCCTCATCAGTAAATTTACAGTGAATCTGTACCTAGTTCGTAAATTTTTCAACTATATTATTTTTTCAACAGAGTATACAATTTATATAACTTTGAATTGAAATTAATAAATTTTCGTTAGGTATTTTCATTTAGAAGAGCACTCCGCAGTCTGTGCGACGCGCCGTGCCACCTTCGCGATGGCTAATTATCACACACCTACAAATTTTAACTTTTATTTTGTATCGTTTACCAAAACCACTTATTTGCATTGTTTTGGTCCCAGCTACGTCTAACATAGTCATAAAAAAAATTTGTTGGCTCTAAAAATTGTAATAACTGACCTAACTCACATATTATGGTATTATTAAAAAAAAAGCAATTAATTACATCATGCGAAAAAATATTTGCCATTTTTATATATATTTCAAATACATATTATATAGTGTATATTTTATTAGAATATAAGCCCTTTAATCAGAAAATTAATTATTCTTCTTGCGCTTCTTAGCCCGTCTCTTATAAGTTACTTCTAGAGCATCTCTTATATATGTCCAACAGTAGTCTGCCAACATCGCAGAAGTCCATTTGCCCTGATATCTTTTTTCCATATTTTGAATATCCTGGTGGAATCTCTCTCCATGCTCATCACTTACTGCACCACAGTTTTCTGGGAAGTAAACTAGGTATGAATGTAGAAAATGTACTTTTAATGACATATTGCATCCTAATTTCTATTAGTAAGAAAGAAGATTCCCAACAAGGTCTCTATAGTTTTCTGCTCTTTTGTTACCGAGAAAGTGTGGCGCTACCATTTTAAAGGAATTCCAAGCAGCTTTTTCATTACCTTCTAGAATGTTGTCAAATTCAGCATATTTGAAAAGGTTCTTGATTTGAGGACCCAGAAAAATTCCCTCTTTAATTTTCGCATTACTAAGTCTGGGAAATTTTTGTTTTAAATAACTGAAAGCACGTCCTTCTTTGTCCATAGCTTTTACCAAGTTTTTCATAAGCCCCAGTTTTATGTGGAGTGGTGGCAGTATTACCTTTTGTGGATCAACTAATGGAATGTTAGCAACATTTTGTTTCTCCTGGTACAAAATCCAGTCTTGGTGGCCAAATTTTTCTTTTGTAATGTCCTAATCGCACTCGACTGTCCCACTCACAAAGAAAACAGCAATATTTGGTATACCCTTGCTGCATACCACTTTTAAGTCTGCACAAGTCTGCCACTTATACTTGTTATATTCTATGGCAATTTATTTCCATTGTGGAGTAACACAGCTTTTAGACTAAGTTTCGAGGCGTCAATAAAAAGTCTCCAATCACTAGGATCATGGGGAATCTGTAAAGCACTCATTAAACCGCCAATGTCCTTGCAGGCAATCAAGTCATTTTCCATTTTGAAAAAAAAAGTATAAGATCTTTTTGACGATTTCGATACATGGAAACTTTAACATTTTCTTGTAGTAAATTCCATTGTTGTAATCGAGATGCCAAAAGCTCCGTTTTTGCCTTGGGCAGATCAAGGTCTCTTATAAGATCACTTAATTCGCGTTGATTAATTTTGTCCACCGGACACTTCGGCAGAGAAATCGGGATCTTGTGATGTTGATGGCTGGACTAAGTCGTCATCTACATTACCATCTGATTCTTCGCCAGAATCAAGGCTGTATTCTTGTGGTGGATTAGGAATAGGTAGTTCATCACTATGGAGAACCGGGCGAATGGCAGATGGTAAATTGGGTTATTGTATTACCATCCTTTTTTTCTTGTTAATACCCTGTCTAATAGGAGGTATCACGCAAAAATAACAATCGGTAACATGATCTGTAGGTTCTCGCCAGATCATGGGCACAGCAAAAGTCATTGAACGTCCTCTTCCACTTAGCCAACTGCAAAGATTGTTCGCACAATTGCTGCAACATATATGAGGTGCCCATTTTTTGTCTTCATCTCCAATTGTACAACCAAAATACAACTGGTACGCTTTCTTAATTTTGGGAGGAAAATTACGTTTTTGATGCGCAAAAGTCACTTCACCACAAATATAACAAAAGTTGTTAGGTGTATTTACACAATCTCGTGGCATATTTTCAAAATAGCACTATTTACTTTCGAAAATGAACGCTTATCATGCACAAGGTACAAATACGACTACCTAAGAATGAATATTAGTTTTAGTGACAAATAAAGAGGTAAGTAGTTAGTATGTCTATTTTTCGTAGAATTCTAATTCTACCTGTTATTTGTGATAGGACCGCCCATAACCTAGGGTTTATAAGGGGTCTACACACGATCCAGCGGCAGGGAGCCAGCCTTGTCGGCATGCTTTGAACTCATTCGTAAAAGTGAACTGGTCCGTTGGAATTCCAATTATCTTCAAAGCGTACTGACAATGTCGGGTCCCAGCAGCTCGATAGTCTGTGGACCCCTACACCTGCGTTACACTTTATTACCTGTATTGGGAAAACCAGAGCCAACTTGAACTTTTGCTTTTTATATGTTATTTAGCATGAAGAAGTTACTAAGAATTTGCTATTTTTACTTCCAATACATGTAGGCAGTAGAATAGTGATTACCTACCGCAGACAGAGGCACATTCACACTCCTATCCTCAACGAGCGGAAAGTTGAAACAAAATGACGTCAAAAACAGAGTTCGAAGTTTCGTTTGCCATCTTGAAACATATAAAAATCCATGTCAATAAAAATCGAATTAGTAAGGATACTCGACTTATACCATTTTCCATTTTTTTCAGTTTTTTCTTTATTAATTGCGTGGATTACCCACCTTTTTTTTATCGCCTTATTTATATTAATGTCATGGCGGAGTTTAGCTGTAGGTTATTCTACCACTCAACCAGGACGGACACACACACATAAACAACATCACAACACCCAGACTCGAACTCAGGAGAGGAGGGTGACTAGACTGTGTTGTCTCTCACACAACCGCAGTCTAGCCCACTGCTACCGTCTCGGCAACATGTGAAAAACACCACTACACATCCATACTCTAGCCAGGATTTGAACCCGTGGTCGCAAGCCTAACACCTTAAGCACTGCGCCACCGCGCAGGTGGCGGTTTTTACCACTGTCTTTCTCACTATCTTATCATATCTCCTGCCATGTTACTTTTACGCCATACTACCTTACATTTCCACCACTTAACGTTATTTTTTCACCAAAGTATCACATTCTCACCACATTCTCCAACTTTCCCACCATTTTCTTACATTTTAACTACCTTCCCATGATATTTTCTCTCTGTTCCATAATCTTTCCTTAATCTTCTCCACCTCCTTTCCTTGCCTTCCTACCACCTTCATATACAGTACCCTATTTTCTAAGCTGAAGATGCCAGTACGTGTGTAAAAGTTTATCAAAATATGTCGAGGCGTATTCGTTTTTTGGTAGAGCAAGCATTCAGGCAAACAGACAGACAAAGCAAAATTTGAAATATACATTTTTTTAATTTGGTATCATTATACAAACCCGATAGTATGGGAGGTTGTTAATAATAGTAAACGAGATAATTATTCGAAAAGTTTATATCTTCTTAACCCACTTGCTTCAGTTATTTGTCAAGTTAGAAATAAACTTTAAAAAAATTATATAAAAAAGATATTTTTAAGAAAAAGCTTTTATTTGAAAAACTGTACTAAAAAGCAAAAATAATTTTTTGAAAATTCGTACACATGGAAACCAAACGCTTTGGGGACGGTCATATAGCGCTATTGCATAGTTACTTTGCTCAATTGACCGCCCCCAAAGCTTTTGGTTTCCAGGTGTATGAATTTAAAAAAAAAAATTTTTACTTTTTAGTAGTTTTTTCAAATAAAAGCTTTTTCTTAAAAATATTTTTTTTATATAATTTTATTTTTTACTTTTTAGTCTACTTATTTTACAGACAAACAGACAGACAAAACCCTTTCATTTGATACCCATGGCAAGGGAATCGTGAAGAAAAAGATAATTTGCTATCCTAGGGCGTCCGCCATATTGGATTTAAAATGACGTCACATAGTTTATCGTATTTTACTCGTCAGACCCTTTCATGTGATATCCATATCAAGGGGGTTGTCAAGAAAAACATACTTCGCCATCTTGGGGCGTCCGCCATATTGAATTTAGAATGACGTCACATGGTTTATCGTATTTTACTCATCAAACCTTTTCATTTGATACCCATATCAAGGGGGTTGTGAAGTAAAAGATACTCCGCGATCTTAGGGTGTCCGCCATATTGAATTTAGAATGACGTCACATAGTTTATCATATTTTACTCGTCATTTGATACCCATATCAAGGGGGTTGTAAAGAGAAAGGCGATCCGCCATCTTGGGACGTCCGCCACATTGAATTTAGACCGATAATGGCTATACTATGTTGCATTGTCATCGGACTTATACACGTGTACCAAATTTCAAAGCTCTAGCTTAGTTAGAAATAGCCGAAATTTTGATTGCAAGATTTGACCTAAACAAACAAACATACAAACATTGCAAGTTAAATAAAAGCTTTTAAAAACAGTTTTTTCCAAAGCTCACAAAATGTTGCTTTCAGCGAAAAATAATAAATACCAAATATTTTACTTTACAAAAGTTTACTAATTGTTCTCTCGCATCGAGTTCCTTAAAAAAACCTTCTTGCTAAAGAGATAAGTATTTGCTAAGACAGATAATATCGAAGCCTGGATTTCATTATAAAAACTGATTAAAAATTAATGTGTGCAATAACTTCGTAATTTTGTTCTTTGCGATTAACATCTTAAAAGTTATTCGGTTACTTAAAGGTGTTGTAATATTAATATATATAAAACCAAGTTTAAAACATTAAGTCCTTTATAAAAGTAACATCCTGAGTAAAAAAATATCGTTAATAATGAAACTAATCAGCAAAGTTTAAATGGAAATCTTTTAGACGAAAACCAAATTCTGCGTCAGATATAATGGACATAAATATTCATTATCAAAATATTAATGGTCTGCAAACAAAAATCTCAAAATTTATACAAACTGTTGCTACTAATACCTATGACATCATTGTTATTACAGCAAATTCATCAACTCTAGATATTCATAGTTTAGAACTACTGTATTGAAATTACCAGGTTTTTAGAAAAAATAGAGCCTTAAAGCATCAGAAAAATCTCATAGACATAACTATTTTTTGGAAAATAAGGGGCTCAAACCTGGTATGGTGCATTGGCTATATACCAGTGTAATAAAACCCACCATCACATAGCAACTAACAGGCTGCATAGACTGGCTTGCCAGGAAATCACAGGTGTTATGAAAAGCACCACCACAGCAGCCATGGAAACCTTATTACACCTACCTCCACCCAACTTGGTGATTCAGAGGGAGGTCAGAATGGAAGCACACAGGGTACAAAACTCTCAGAACTCGACTCCTTTTGGAGGAAATTCGGAACATATGTGGATAATTAACATATGTAGAAGTAGATCCTCTATTAAGCATGAGATCAGACTAAATGGTACCAAATATTACATTCAACGAGCCTTTCACTATCACTAAAAAAAAAATATACGACGATATGTGAACCAGCAGATCTCAGATGCATCAGACAGTCAGGCGGCACTAAAGGCACTAGCCTCTAATAAAGTGTCTTCCGTACTGGTATGGGACTACCACGAAGAGCCCAAAATTCTGAGTGAGTGGAACAGAGTCAGACTACTCTGGGTGAAGGGACATACCAGTATAGATGCCAACGAAAAAGCTGGTGAGTTTGAAACAAGGGGCAGCTAATATATTCTATGGCCCAGAACCCACCCTGGGCATGACTAAAGGCTCAGCCAGAAGGGGGATCAAGGACTGAGTCAGTAATAAACATTCCCATCACTGAAGAGACATTTCAAGAAATTGAAATGGAAAAATACTTATTACCAAAACAATCTGAAGAACTGCTCACAAAGAACAGAATGCAGCCGAAAATTATAACAGGTCTTCTGACAGGACACTTTCCTGTTAAGAAGCGCCTGTGTATAATAAGAAAATTTGCTCCAGACTTTAACTGCAGATTGTGCGGCAAGGCACCAGAAACTGCGAGGCGCTGGACCTCAGAAGATACAATATCTACTGGCAAACATAAACAGATCCGAACTCTATCAAAACTCGCCCATTGTCAGACCTGTATTACCTTGTCAGTCCCACAGGAATACTAAAATGGGTGGAGTAAATTAAAACAGAGAGAGTACAACAAGCCTAGGAGGTTTCAGGTTTCGAAGTACTTTACAGGCGAGCATTGGGAGAAAAAAAAAGCATAGCTATAATGTATAGTCGGCTAAAGAAGTCATGCAAAAAACCTCCAATGATGCTGCGCTCTGCTTAGTCGGAGAGATATCAAGACGGAAGGCTTTAGTTTTTACTAAATATTGACGATTAATTTTGAACCAAACTTAGTAGTTCAATAACGCAAGCATACAAAAAAAAATTTGTTTTCCAAAGGTGAAAGACACCTTATGTTTTTTGAGCCACTGATTCCAAATATTACGTCAAAAATATACGTTTCACTGGTCAATTTTGAAATGAAACTTCAGAATCGTTTAAAATGGCTCTAGTCACATACTCCCAACGTTCTATCATACCACGGAAATTATGGTGGTGTACCCCCCCCCCCCCCCCAAAGAAAAAACTACTACTACCCTTCTTCCGTAATATGCTTGTGAGGGCTTGACGGATAGAGGTTATTACAGGGAATATTGATAAGTCGAACATCTTTTGACCAGGATACGCCAAAACAACGCCGGGGGTTATAACCACTCCCAAAATACTGCGAAAGGGCTGAAGAATGGTTTCCCCCCGTTATCGGGGCGAGGAACATAATAGTTGCAATATATTTTGTAATTTAGGGAGGTGGTGGTTCCAACCACCGGAGGTTGTTTTGGTGTCTAAAGATACTCGACTTATCAATATTCCCTGTAATAGCCCCGATCTGTCAAGCCCTCACAAGAACAAGGGGTAGTAGTAGTACACCACCATCATTTCCGTGGTACGATAGAACGTTGGGAGTATGTGACTAGCGCCATTTTAAATGATTCTGAAGTTTCATTTGAACGCGTATCGTTCTATTAGATAATTAGATTAATTATCATGCCGGGGCGCTTAAATTATACGCAGGAGGATTATTTAAAGTTTATAATCTATGGAGAATGTAACAAAGTTTCATCAAGAACATGTGAAATATTTGGTAATAGATATCCAGAGAAACGAAAACCGTCTCCTTTTTAAAATTTTCCATTATTCGTTTAATACTGTTAGGAGACGGTTTTCGTTTCTCTGGATATCTATTACCAAATATTTCACATGTTCTTGATAAAACTTTGTTACATTCTCCATAGATTATAAACAAATTTAAATAACCCTCGTGCGTATAATTTAAGCTCCCCGGCATGATAATTAATACTTGTCAAATGGTAAGTGACAGCTACATACATTTGTTTAGCACCCAACGTCGTCATAGCCAACTAAAAGTATTTGAACTTAAAATCCCATAGCAAAATCCCCATATAAAAATATTGAATTGGCAATATTTGGAAAACTAAAAATTTTCGGAATAGACATCCATACACGAATAGGGTCATTTAGTGATATGGCAGTTTCTTACTTTTTCTTCCTCATTTTAAAGTATAACAAACCAATAGCCTCTGAAAAAATTTCAGCTCAATTGAATCAATAGCCACAGAGATATTCGCATTTGAATAGAAACACGCTCGGCCGGCCAACAGTCCGTAGAGTGACGTCACTTGGCGTGCGCCGATACCTATATTAGAGCAGCGATTTTGTAAGTCTATCGTGTCGTTTTTTTTTTTGGCGTAAAACCAGGTCAAACATGTTAGGTTCCTTTGAGTATGTCACCGGGCATATGAAATCATATTTTACGACATTTTTTTTGTGGTCTCGAACTTTTTATATCAATAAAAAGTGAAAAAAACGTATTTTTAAATAAAATTGTTTTTTTTTGTTTCCACCGCCATATTTTTAAAACTATTAAAGGTGCCGAAATTTGTTTTGTGTCAAATTAAAGCACACACTGTAGCGCTTTTACCAATATAAACGGTTTGGGCACAATTCGCACTTTCATTTCTCTAAAAACAGATAAACTAAAAATATATATTTTATGTATTGAAATCTCCACCAATCGATAAACTTTTTTATTTTTGAAAATATTTACATACATGCAGCGAACAAAATAAAGCCTAATAATCACAAAAGTTTTTGAAACAATATATTTTTTCCTAAAATGTACCGTGTGGCAACAGCGATTTTTTTATCAGCGCTAAATGCGACATTGGGACGCAATTAATACACCTCGCATGCAGGGTTGGTCAGATTAGTCGCGTAGAAGTGGCGGTTGTCGAAAATCATTAAGTATTCATTGTTCGGATAAAAATTGTGACAATCCAAAATGTGCTTATTTTAAGGAAGGCCTAAAATGTTGCAACGAGTGCAAATGTCGTTCCTGTAACAATATTATTAAAGATTGCGAGGCAGATATGAACGAATTAGAATGCTATTAATGTAGGGCCTACATAAACTACATACCACATATTTATCTATCCAAATAGAAAATTTATTTCAACAATAAAACTCATTTTATGCGTACGTTTTTACTTTCATTCATTTAAAAATATCTAATAAACTTACTAATTAGGTGGGTAGTTAGTAACACTGATTGATATTTATAGATTAGGTATTTATATATACCTACCTGTCTTTTCATTATTAAAAGGAGACTATTTTATATTTATTGTACAATTTCTTAATATTAACAACATATGATCAATACTACTGTACAATACATGAAATATTGAACAATAATATTGATCCCCTAGATGCTTTTGATCACTACTGGTTTTGTATCTATTGATATAAGTTAAACCACTACATACACCCCGACCGGGACCGTCAGATCGTTGCAATCGGCAGACTTGCTATAGCCGAGCGCGCAAGAATATGACTTTAACCCGTTAAAAAAAATCGCTGACTAAATACTATGAACGGGACATGAAAAATTTTTATCCTAAAAACTTTTTTCAACTATTGGCTTCAATTTGTATGCAGCATGTATATACAAATTTTCATAAATAAATTTTTTTCTCGATTGTCTAAAATTACGCTACTGAAAACAACAAGTTTGAGTTTCCTATTATTCTTCCAACTTAAAAAAAAAATAAATCGGGTTCACGTGGGACGTTGTTCGAAGCGCTATTGTGTCTACTTTAATCTAAAAAAAAATAGCTTGATAGCACAAATATATTCAGAGATATAGCGGTGGAGACGTTAAAAACATATTTCATTAAAAATCTATTTTTTTGAGTTTTTCCGAAATAAAAAAGTTCTCGACCACCAAAAAATGTAAAAAATGATTTCGTGTACACGATTATCTTACTAAAGAATCCCACTAAGTCTGGTTTGGTTCTACGCCGGTTTTTTCTCGAAAACTAAGCGACTTTACTTCCAGATTTTACTCTACTAACTTGCATTCGCAGCCGTGTTCACTGGGCGGTTCAGCCATCTGACGTCACAACTCGACTACATGTTATCCCGAGCGTTTTTAAGCGCGCCGACTTTAATAATTTTTTTATACATGAAGGCGACGTCAGAAAATTCTAATTTTTGGCATACTTACTGTACTCACCAAGCTCTTTCAGAATATGTAATAATAAAAAAATGTTAAATGAGCCTATTTACCCTTATTTTTAATGGTAAATAAAATAAGATTATAAAAATTGGGGGTTCCATTTGAAAAAATTGATTGTTGACAGTTTTCTCAATTTCATTTTTATTCTTATTTTTTGAACACTCTCTATTAATACTTATCAAAATATTATAAAAACACTATTAAAGTAGGTCTTTCTCAACAAAGAATCCAACCCAAATTAGATAATAAAGGCTTCCTTATAGGAAAAATGGATAATTCTTTTAGGGCCTGCAAACGTCTTTTTTTATATAAAAATTGAAATATTTCAAAAACGGAGAGACTTAGGTAAAATACATCATATACAAAATCAGCCAAGAATTTTACGTAGAATCCAAAAATGTAATAATATATAGGGTGTCCCATTTAAAATAAGCAAGTATAACCGGAAGTGCCATCATCTTCAGAATATTTTAGCCGAGTTGCCCTCATCTACATCTACAGTAATTTACTACCAAATTTTCAAAATTTTACAATGTCTACTTTTCGAGATATCGATCGCCCCAGTTCATCTTGGGACACCCTGTATAGATAGGCAAAACTGATTTCAAAATTTGAAATATTTAAATTGCCCCATTTAGCCAACATCATTATTTATTTGCAGATACCCAGATACCCATATTATTAAAGTGTAATATTTTACAGTGCAATACTAGTAAAAATAGTATAAAGTTATAGTACGTCGGATGGCTGGCTCTAGCGTTCACTAACCCAATACCGAGGTATAACCAAATAAAACCTATTTCATTTTATTCAGCAGGTATTTTTACATAGGAAATCACTTTTGACGACACTCTCCATTGGTCGAGACTGAAGATACTAGAAAAAAACTTAAAAAAATGAAAATAACAAAATTCAAATTCAACCACCAATAACTTTCAAACGCAAAAAGATAGAATTATATATTTTTTTTAGTTTTATAGTACAAACGATTCTCTTTAATTTGATGTATAATTTATTACAAAAATAATAACTTTAACATTAGAGAATTGACGTTAATTTAGATGGTACACAAATTGTCAATTTTTTTGAAAGCTCTAACTCGTTGTAACTCGCTTATGTATTGAGCTATTCGAATGTTTTTTTCACCAAAAACTGCCAAATTTCATAGACTTCATTTTGTCTCAATTAATGCTGGATCTAGCTCTGTAAATAAAAGCGGTACAGCCTTTTAAACGCAACGAAGCGCACTACGGCGGCGGAGTCGTGAGGCTTCCCCTCTCGTTCCCGGTACATCCCGCGTTCGCCATAAATCGTGCAATGTTTCCATCAGTGGCCGTAACAAAAGCTTTAGAATAATTTTCCTTTATTGTAAGATGATAAAATTAACAAATCAAATTGAATAATATGATATTAGTTGTAATAATCCATTATATATGGTGTCGTACAACGCGGGTGGTGCGTTAATAAATGGAAAATAATAGGTATCAGACAGAGATTAACTGATTTTCAGATATGTCATTGTTAAACTTATGCCAGCTAGTAAAGTTTTTACTTTGTCTCGTATATTTTAATATTTTCCGTGTCAGAGGTAACCACATAATCAAAACAATTATTTGCCATGCTTTCACTAACTCGTAGAGGCTCTGAACGATTAGTTGGATTTTTGTACATAACTATATTTTTGTTTTCATGTAAACTGGAAGGGTTAAAATTGGTTAAAATTGGATAGACCATCTAAATATGCGTATGTAAATAGGCTGTTCTCTTTTTTAAGTAATACTATTCCAAGTGGGATTTTTTCCATCTAGCATGTCTTCGTTTTAATCAAAATTATCGATTCTATGAATGTAAATGTTTTCTTCAAAACTTACTGGAGGAACTCCAGGTGGTATAAAAATGTCGTCACTAGTTTTTACTAACACGTGACTAGCTAAAGACGTTAAAAATGTCCGTATTTCATCGTAGGGATAACCATAGCCAAAAGAATAAAGCATATCATTAAGTTTTTTTTCTTCTGACGACACAATACACATGTAGTAATATGTAAAGGATTAAAAAAATGGCCTAAGGTGATTTTTTTTTCATACCAATTATTAATATAAATTGCATTACTATAGGAATAACGTTTAAATCAAATTTGTCTGTCCTGGCATATTTAGTATCCACGACATAAATGTTTATAACAAATCTGAAACTTCTTGTTTACATTTATGTTCATTCAGATTAGTAGTCGCGTTTTTTTTTACCCTCGACCTCAAAAGAGGGGTGTTATAAGTTTGACACTTATGTTTGTATGTTTGTTTGTTTTTTTGTCTGTCTGTCTGTGGCTTCATAACTCTTCAACGGGTGATCCGATTTTGATGTAGTTTTTTTTTTATTTGAAAGAGTATTTTGTCGAGATGGTTATAGGCCATATTAGATTTCGATGTTTGGTCGCCATCTTGAATTCGTCATGTTGAACTTCTCTAGAAATTGTCCGATTGAAGTAAAATTGAAAATGTGCAGACAATTATGGTAGCCGAACATGATTTATGCCTCATTTTGATTCGGTCATATAAAACTGGTACGATTAGATATATTGATCGGGGGTTTTTAAAAATTTTCAATTTTACTTGTTATAGCTTTAACCCTTTCGCGGCGGAAACCGGATATCTACGAACGACAAGAGGTGCACTTAATTACTGAAAACATACGTATCCGCCCATTACACATTGTTGGTTTAACCCTCTTCTTACTCCTCCCACCGTTAGTTCAATTTTTTTTTAATTGCTAGTGTACATGTTTATATTTTATGTGTGGTAAATAAAAGTCTTATTTCTATTATGAGCATTTTTTATTGATATTTCCCCTAAATTCATAAAAATGTTGAGTTTGTTAAGCCGTACGTATTTGAAAAAGCTACAGTCGCGGCTGCAGACAGACAAATTCGCAAGCGCAGTCCGCTGCCGTCCCGAAAGGGTTTTAAAATATCCAGCTGCAGCTTCACTTAAGATACCGGCAGCTTTATCAAGAATTGTCAATTCATTCTCATGAACCAAGTTTTCTTCGCCTGATTCAGTTGTGACTGACAACAAAAATCCTTTTAGCTTTATTATCACTTGAATGAACTGTTGTATTTTCTTTGTGTTCGCAAAACACTTTGTTTGCTTTGATCTTTCTTATATTTCCGCTGCTATAATAATCTAATTTTTCTTCCGTCATTTCTTCAAATATATCATTAAGGCGTGTTTTTAGAAAAGTTAAAGTTAAGAATTATTTTTTTGCAAAACAGCAAGGTAAACCTCCCTAAATAAGATGTTTAACACTACTTTAAATTCATTTTTTTCTTTCAGTTGTTTAGTTTGTATACATTTAATTTTTTTTTGCTAATATATTTTGCGTAACAAATTTTATAATAATTTTCATCAGCCCAAATAAATCTGAATGTACTGTATCACAATGCGACACTGCAGCTTTCTAGTTTCCGCACCCGTTCCTGTGCAAATTGCTACTTAAAAATGTTCTTAATTTATTCTTAATTTTTCTGGATTTTCCACAAATCAGACAATGACATTTTATTTTAAACTAATTTTTTTCTTCTTTATTATAACTACATGAAGGCTCACTTGCATTTTTTATCATGTTACAAATATCACAGACAATACATATTGCCTCTGCTAATATTATTATTATTACAAAAAGATGTCCTACAAGAATAATGAAATCGGTATCGATGGGTGTGCAAATAAGTGCCACCACTTTTATAAAATTTTAATGAAACAGCATATATTCTTTCACTTGCACAATTTATAATAGACTTGATGCAGGTAACAGTTGGTTTTTTATCATTAGATTTTTTTTCGCTGTTTTCAGCAGTTTCGCAAAACAAACATGTAGTTTTTCTCCACTGATAAAAATGAATCTATCCTATACATAAACTGTAATAGTGTAAATGTAAATAATATAGTATATACACTTATTAACACTTATCCAGACAATAATGAGGAGAGCAGCCGATACGTTTCTTGATGGGTCGAGAGAGTAGCGGGAGCGAGAGAGGAAGCCTCCCGTCTTCGTCGCCGTAGTGTGCTTCGTTGTGTTTAAAGGGCTGTAGCGCTTTTAGTTAAAAAATTAAATCTAGCATTAATCGAGACAAAATGAAGCCTATTAAATTTGGCAGTTTTTGGTGAAAGAAAAAATTGAATAGCTTATTAATAAGCGAGTTATGATGAGTTAAGCATTAGAAAAATGCTGCTGATTTGTGTATCCTTTTGAATTTTGCCAGTTTTTTTATGTTAATTTTTTTATTATTGCAATAAATTATACTTCAAATTAAAAAGCAAGGTTTACTTGTCAAAATCAAACAAAAATTTTATTTTTATCTGCTTTAGTTTTAAAGTTATATTTGATTGAAAATTAAATTTCTAAATTTCTTTTTTTTTAGTTTTTTTCTTATATCTTCGGTCTAGACCAATGGAAAGTGTCGTCAATTTTGATTTCCTATGTAAAATAACATCCTTTAATAAGTAGTGAAGGTCCCATCTGGTTATACTTCAGTATTGGGTAGGTCAAGAAAGAGAAGGCTTTTCGCGCTCTGCCCGACGGGCTATTAATATTGTTACGAAATGGGGGCGATTCTTCATTGTGCTAGCACCCGTTTACTACATTAAGAACTGCTGGGTGCGACCTGTGCATTATTATTTAATTGTACTGTCGTGCGCAAAAAAGAAATGGGACAAGTCTTATAACGTATTTTTGCTAAAATCTAGTTGTGTACATCTAACTTTAATATTTGTGACATTGTCAGTTATTTGTCAAAATTCATTGCAAGTGTGCAAAAACTAATATGCCCCATATAAGCGATTTAGTTAAAGCTGGAGTTATTGCTAAAGCAAAAGATGGATGGTCAATGAGACAAATTGCACTGCGTTATAATATTAACAATATTAACAAAAATTCGGTGTGTAACATTTTAAAAAAGTGGAGAATAAACGGTACGATTAGTAGAAATCCTGGGACAGGGCGACGAAGGATATCAGCTCAACAACAAGATTTGCAATTGTTAAATACATTAGTAGAAAATTCATTTTACTCAGTTATTCAGGCTGCCGAAGAAACGAATTTTCCTGGATCGAGTAGTACTGGTCACCGGCGAGTAAGAGAATCGGAGCTACGCTGTCATCCAGCAGCACAGAAACACTTACTTAAAGCTGAGCATAAAGAAACTCGACTAGGATTTGCGCTTGAATTTTTAGTGCATGATGTAAATTTTTGGAAAAATGTAGTTTTTACAGACGAAAAACTTTCCAGTCAACACACAGCGGTCGTTTACCGATCTCCGAATATTCGATTCGATGAGAAATATATATCTAACAATGACAAAAGTGATAGATTTTCCGTTAATATGTGGGCTTGGATATCTGCACGTGGTCCTGGTGTTTTGTGGCATATCGAGGAACGATTTAATAGTGAAACGTATATTAGGATTTTAGGCAATATTATGCTCCCTTCTGTGTCACAATTATTTCCTAGTAATGAATTCATATTTCAACAAGATAATTGTTCCGTTCATACTGCTCATACCGTAACTAACTGGTTTGAAGATAACAACATTAATGTTCTTAACTGGCCCAGTCATAGTCCAGATCTTAACCCTGTGGAAGACTTATGGGGACTACTCGTAAGAAGTATCCAAAAACTAAATGTGAGACCACGGAATGCCCTAAATAATGCATGGCAAAATATTATTACTGATGATTATTATATAAGGTTATTTAATTCTATGCCAAACAGACTTATAGAAGTTATAAATAGAAATGGCGCAAGAGCGAAATATTAATAGTTAGTTTCTTATTAAGTTGAATATCCTTTGTCCCCTGTTCCAGGATTTATACTTATTGTGCCGTTTGTTCTCCACTTTTTAAAATGTTAAACACCAAATTTTTGTTAATGTTATAATGCAGTGCAACTTGTCTCATTGAGCATCCATCAATTGCTATGGCAATAACTACAGCATTACAATAAGAAATAAAATAAAAGTGCTAACTGTTTTATTTCGGCTACTCATTACATATTCAAATAGAAACAGATTTACATTAGAAAAAAATAGTTATCCTATTTTTTTTTGCTCACGGCAGTACATACATACTGTAGAAATATAACAACGAATTAGCCGAGTATTTCGTTCTGTAGAGATAACGTACAATGTAATTATTATTTTTGAAACAATAATATGGCCATTTATAATATTTCTTAGGGAAATTAAGGTGTCAAGACACTTTTCCTGTTTCAAATTTCATATGCTTATGACTCCACTCGACCTTCATTCAAAGCGAGAGGTGGAGTGTCGGCCTTCTAGATGTGGAGAAATATAACTTCCTACTTAATTATGGAAAAGTAGAAATGGTCTTAGGTGCAATGTATTTACCTCCCACATGCAACAAAAATAGTTATTCGATATACTGTGATTCAACTGCATATATGCCCTCAAATTATAATGACTTTCTAGAAACTAGTTGGTTCAATTAGTGGAGTAAAAAACAGGGGAAAAGTCGCTTCCTTCTCGAGTTTTTTTTTTATTCTTAGAACAAACCTAGATATATACCATTTCGTTAAGTAGGTCGATGTTCATTAGAAATCATGAAATACGACATTTTTTTAGTGGTCACGGACATTGTTAT
The DNA here is from genome assembly GCA_936432065.2 of Rutpela maculata. Classification (NCBI taxonomy): domain Eukaryota; kingdom Metazoa; phylum Arthropoda; class Insecta; order Coleoptera; family Cerambycidae; genus Rutpela; species Rutpela maculata. The sequence goes on from OW386294.2 coordinate 10,071,981, forward strand.
TTTTAAAATGGTGACATTTTTTTTTTTAAATCATGTTTTTTTGAACATCTAATGCCATAACTCAAAAGCGAATGGAGCTATCCACATGAACTTTTTTTTGTTATAAAACACACACTTAAGCGCTTTTATCTGTGTATAGTATTGTTAACTAAAACATTTTTAAGTTTGTTAAAAACTTAGATAACCTTGAAAGTTCAGAAAATACGCAGTCAAATTTTCACTAAGCTACAAACTTTTTTGTTTTTGGAAATTTTGTATAACATGCTGCGAAGAAAATAAAGCCAAAAGGTCAAAAAAGTTTTTGATAGCATAAATTTTATTGTGTCTTTTACAGTTTAGGTACAGTGATTTTTTTAGAGCGCGCGAATTGCAGAAATTGAATATTAATATGCCCGCGTCCACTAAAACTAACTAGTCTCAGGGCGGTGTACTATCAACGTTATTCGTTTTCGTCGAAGGTCAAATTATAAAACCGCTGCGCAAGGAATCACTACTTCCACATCCAGATCTTCTATCCAAGTTTCTCAGAAAGAAAAAATTTGAATGTGGAAATCATTTTTTATGGAACTTTAATAATATAATATTTGAAATCGTCTACCCCAAAAACCTATAAAACGATATGCCACATCGGTAGTGAGGCTGAGGGTGGTGGAAGGGGGGTGGTAGTAGTAGTGGTGGATAAAGTAAAAAAAAAAATTGAGGCCTTTGGTTCTTGTACACACACTAAATGACAATTTTATTTTTTTCGCCCCCTTGAATAACGGGGTGGGAGTTGGTAATGTGGGTGGTTAATGCCAAAAAAAAATTTTGAGAGCTTAGCTTCTCTTATATAAACTAAATACCAGTTTTATGGACTCTTACTTGCTTGATTTGTCTATTTACCTCCATTTACCCCCAACCCCTTTCCAGATCTCGTTAAAATACATGGTACGTGTACCAAATTTCAAGTCAATAACTTAAACGGTTCCAGAGTAATCGTGCGCACAAAAAAGTTACAGACAGACCGACAGACAGAATTTTTTTTGCTCAAACATAAAATCTCGACGTTTCATGACATTCTAAGCCTATTTGGATAATACAAATTTTCAAAAATATTTTTGTCCATACTATATTTCCACTGAATGTGGAAGTAAAATGTGTAACGATATTATTTCTCTTATTACCACTTGTATTATATTGTAGAACGTATGGTCATTGTGCGAATTGTGCGTGGATTATCTACTTAAAAAATATTTAAGATAAATAAGCAATCTAAGTTTCATTGTAAAATGGAATGAATTTTATGTGGCGTAGTAATAGAGGAAAACGATAAACTTGTGCAGAAGCCATGGAAACAGAGTTTAGAGACTATAATTAGGAAATTAAAAAAGACTTAATTTAGAATGTTTTTTCTTTTTTGTTACCTAATTTAGGCGAAAATAACACGTTTACTCAATTCACAGGTCTACAAAAAAAAAAAATTCTTCTCCGAGAACTAAACCTATCATGCCTTAAGTATTTTTGTGTGCTGAATCCGAATTTTCAATTAAAAAAATTTTCTACCGCGTAGATTTCGAGTAAATTCCGGTTTTTATTGTCAAAAAAACCGTATTTTGACGATAAAAACCGGAATTTACTCGAAATCTACGCGGTAAAAATTTTTTTTAATTGAAAATTCGGATTCAGCATACAAAAATACATAAGAAATGATAGATTTAGTCATTGGAACAGAATTTCTTTTTTTGTAGACCTGTGTACAAAGTACACCTGTGCCACAGATCTACAAGAAAAAAGTTCTGTTCCAAGGACTAAACTTATCATTCCTTATGTATTTTTGTGAGCTGAATCCGAATTTTCAATTTAAAATTTTTTTTACCGCGTAGATTTCGAGTAAATCCCGGTTTTTATCGTCAAAATACGATTTTTTGATAATGTTTGACGTTTGCTCGAAATCTAAGTGGAAAATTCGGATTCAGCATACAAAAATACTTAAGGCATGATAGATTTAGTCCTTGGAGTAGATTTTTTTTGTCGAGCTGTGTTATTGTGTGGATCTAGGGTAAAATGCAATGCATGGGAGTTTCGGATAGGGACTCTGACAGAGGAAATGTCGGATCCAAATATTAAGATTGCCACGTGCTTTAAGAAACTGTCTTTTTTATTTAGCTCCAATAATAACGCAAAAAAAAGAAAACTCGATAGTTTACTTTTTATCAAAACACTCCAAAATTGTTACTTTTCCTAAACTTCTGTTTATGGGATTTTATTAACCCCCTAGTTGCGCAACATTTTTTCCATTTTACTATAATATTATTTTTCACCGTTTCCGAGATCCCAATGCAATGCATACTCCATTTAAGATTTTTAATTCCTTTTTGCCTTCAACCTTAGTCCTTAATGTATCACTGGAAAAAATAAGTTATCCTTTCAGATCCTAAAACGTGATAAAACAGTCCTAAACATAAAAAAATAATAATGAAAAGTTCCGTTACACACAATACATAATCATTATTATTCTAAGTACGGCGCGCGTACGCTTCGAAAATTCCTCCATACTAAAAAATTCGTAACTAGCAAACTATTGCTAATAATGAAAATATTTTTTTCTAAAAACTTTTTTAGTCTATTGACTTCACTTTCTTCACAGCATGTTACACAAAATTTACAAAAACAAAATATTTCCTCGCTTAGTGAAAATTTGATTTCGTATTCTCTAAACTCTCAGGGTCATCTACGTTTTTGGCATGTTTACATTTTTTTTTATTAGCAATTCTATGAATAGAGAGAAGCGCTTAAGTGTGTGTTTTATAACAAAAAAAAGTTCACATCGATAGCTCAATTCATTTTTGAGATATGGCAATGGATGTACAAAAAAACATGATTTAAAAAAAAAATAAATTTTGCACTTTTTTTTTAAATAAGAATATCTGTGACCACTAAAAAATGTCGTATTTTGTGTTTTTATATGTAAAATGATGTTGTTGGTAATACCCACTGAGTCTGATCTTGTTCTAAGCTCATAAAAAAAAACGACACAATTTTACCTCTTTTTCGCTCCACTAAATGATGATCTCAGTTTGCTCACTTATGGTCTCAATTCGTCGACAGACCGTCTAATAGAAGCACATCCATATTTAAATCTGTTCCAACTCAATTCGGTAACAAATGCTAATAATATGAAATTAATTAATTTAAACTCAAATGTAATAATTTGGCAAAAGAAAACAATTCAATTGCACAAAGAAGCCTCTTAATTCTGAAAAATCTTATGAAATGGAAAAACTTAGATTACACAGGACCGCAAAATATTTTTGCGAGGTGCGCCGGATCAAACCCAGTGTAGCATATGTTTTTGGGGCCGCTGAAACCGAACCTGAAGCTTATTTTGCCCCATTACGTCAGGATTTTTTTTAACCGACATTCTACAAGATTATTCGAAGTTTTGGCGGAGTCGCCGGTAACATAAATTGTAATAATTCACATGGTGCCCAACATAAAGAGAATTTCACAATAGTTTCCCTTACTATGTAGAACTTAAATAAACAGAAGAAGCTACTAAAAAGGTTAAAAAATGTTTTAAAAAAATCGAACCACCTGTCTGTCTATTATTACTTCCACATCCAGTGGAAGTATAGTAACGACAAAAAAATTTAAAAAAATTTTTATTGTTCAAATAGGCTTAGAATGTCACGAAACATCGAGATTTTAAGTTTGAGCGAAAAAAAAATTTCTGTCTGTCGATCAATCTGTCTGTCGGTCTGTCTGTAACTTTTTTTTGTGCGCACGTTTACTCTGGAACCGCTTGAGATATTGACTTGAAACTTGGTACACATATGTACTTTAACGAGATCTAGAAATAGATTATATTTTCATCTTTTTCCGTCGAAGGGTTGGGGCGTAAATTGGGGTAAATTTGGGGAAAATAGGTAAATCAAGCAGGTAAGAGTCCATAAAATTGGTATTTAGTATATACAAGAGAAGCTAAGGTCTCAAAAAAAAAATTGGCATTAGCCACCCCCATTACCACCCCCACCCCATTATTAAAGGGGATGAAAAAAAATGTGATTTAGTATGTGTACAAGAACCAGAAACCTCAAAATGTTTTTTTTACTTCATCCACCCTCACTACCACCCCCTATCACCACCCCCACCCCGCTACCGATGTGGGGTATCGTTTTATGGGTTTTTGGGGTAGAGGATTTCAAATATTATGTTATTAAAGTTCCATAAACAATTATTTCCACATACAAAATGTTTTCGTTGTGAGTGACTTGGATAAAAAATCTGGATATGGAAGTAGTGATTCCTTGGGCAGCGGTTTTTTACAAAGTTGGTATAATTTGGGGGGCGTGATAATATTTGGAGGGATTTTAAATTAGGTGTTAAGGTTCACTAAACGGCTGCGTATCTGCCTCCAAAGTTGAGGGTTTACATATGGCGGCTATTCAAAATGGCGGATCAACAAAGTATTAAATTCACTATATCTTCCAAACCATTCATCATAACAAAGATATAGACTAAGAAATAAAAATAAGTTTATTTTTTTTCCACAATGTGACCTTTATTTTTTGTTTTTTAATTTTTGAAAAAAATTCTTTATATAAAATATGTAGCATAATGTATATTGCACAATCTGTTTTTTGAGTAAATGTAATATAGGGATTGCAATTTACCGGAAGTTTTAATAACCGGTAAATCGGTAAATAAAAATGTAAATAACCGGTTAACCGGTATTTACCGGTAATTTTTAGAATGGATGATTAGGGTGGCGAAAATGGAAATTGTCTTTTTCCATGTACAAAATTATCTAAATTTAACAAAAAACATTTTTATATACGTATATTTGATATAATGAACAAAAAAAAAAAAAGGTTTTTTATCAACAGTAAAATCACAAGAGCTTTTTTTATTGGATAAATTTCTCTTTGTAACGAAATAATTTTGCCAATCAGTGATTTTATAAGAAAAACTGACATGAAAAAATCGCGAGACCGGAGGTCGAGCGATTTTGTCAAATGTCAGTTTTTCGAGCAAAATTACTGATTGGCAAAATTTTGAGTTAAAAAGAAATTTATCCATAAAAGAAAAGCTCGAGTGTTTCTTGGCAAGATAAATTAACGACAGAATATGAATGTGAACGAACAATAACAATAATTTATTAAAAATAATTATAATTTTCCCAAAACGACTCATATCATACAGTATAGTTTCCACAATACTTAAAAATTATAGCTGACAGTACAGATTTCAAAGTAACGTGCGACTACTAGGTGTACTCTGCTTTTGAGGAACGGGCATTTTTATCCGTGATAAAAAACGATGCACCTTTTTTTATCGCTGTCAAAGTGACAAAAATGTGACTGTCAAATAGACTTTCTTATATAGGAATTCATTTATCAAAAGAAAAAAATATACACGAAATAAATTTAAATAAATAATTATTCTGTAAATAACAAAAATATCCACTTAAATAACAAAAATTATAAACATAAACTCAAATAGGGCATTTACTGAATACCTAATCTAAAAATACAATATTTTTTAAAAATAGCCTGTTAAAAGGGTTAGTTTTTCAAAGCTATATATGTTAGTCGTCTGATATTTGTGCATCTGAAGATGCCCTTCCTCAATCGATATTGGTGGGTCGATAAGTTAATAAGAATTGGTACTAACATACTTCTAAATGTATTCCACGGATATTTGCGGCAGTGAAATATTCAATTTTCTGTCGTAAGATATTGTCAATGTCTCTCTTGTATTTCTTAGGGCTTGGTGTTTGGAGTTTACTTTTTATAATATTATTTATTTATTGTTAAAAGTGCTCGGTGTTGGGACAGTCACTCTATATTTAGTGAATACTAGTCAGTGACACAAATAGAAACGTTCAATACGTGACATATCGTAAGTTCAGAATTTACCGAAATAACCGGTAAAAAATTAAAATAACCGGTAATTATCGTCATGTGTTTTTTGTCCTAATAACCGGTTAACCGGTAATGCAATCCCTAATGTAATATCTTTATTTCTAAGCGAGTTATGATCAATTATTTGTCAGAAACATGTTTCTAATTGGCAATCTTCATTATTGCGTATTGAAATAAATCAAATTTTAGATTTCATAACATGATACTTTTAACCATTTTATGTTATGTTTGAGATCGCTTTTATTTTGAAGCTCAATCGAAAGCTTTTTAAGAAATAAGAATAAAAAAAATTACTAAATATTTATTAAACACAACAAAACAATAACTCATAACAAATAACACACCAAAACCATATTCTAAAACGAAAAAAAAAAAACCGCTGCCCAAGAAATCACTACTTCCACATCCAGATTTTCTATCCAAGTCACTCACAACGAAAAAACTTTGTATGTGGAAATAATTGTTTATGGAACTTTAATAATATAATATTTGAAATCCTCTACACCAAAAACCCATAAAACGATACCCCACATCGGTAGTGGGGTGGGGGTGGTGATAGGAGGGTGGTAGCGGGGGTGGATGAAGCAACTGTGCGCAGAGCCGAATTGTGTATAGAAAAAAATGGTGGACATTTTGAACAATATATCTATAAATGTCAATTTAGGGTTTAATTATATTAATTATTTTAATATGGATACCTATTGTTACCTAGTTTAAGTTTAATTATTCAAACGGAATTGATTTTTGTTTATTTATAGGCCCGATATTTATGTTCATTTAAATAAAACTCTGAAAACCGTACTGATGTCGCATTCTATTGCTAATTTCTTTGTGGATGTAACTGTGTTTACCTCAACATACCTATGCTAAACTTACTTGTAACGTTCTTTGCGCTCACAATTATTAAATGTTTGATAGCTCAAGATTGCCTATAACTACACGAGTCTGTCTGGCAGCTGATATTGTTTTATTACATTCAATGGCTACTATGATGTTTCCAATGTTATTAGGTTACCAGATTTACACAGAAATGTGTCATTTTAGTTTCCAAAGCCCACTAATCTATTATCTATTAGCCGCATGTTTCTGAAAACTTGGTTGCATTGTATTTTGGCTGAAATCTCAAATATTTCTGAGTGGATTTTCAAAATTTTGGTATCATTAGATTCGTATGAAAATGAGGTATTTAAAATTGTTGGTGAACGATTAATTTCCCATTTAAAAAAACCGAGTTAGTGGGTAAAAATCACATTTGAAAATTTTAAACGCCTCTAGACAATTAAGTAATGCAATCATATTGCTCTTTGTACTTTTATAGTAACGTAGCACACAAACTAAAATATGTTTTGGGCACCACAGCACTCTGGATTCAGAAATAGATTTTTTAATAAACTTTTTAATGTTTATCAAAAAGTGACCAAAATGGATGTATTGTATTCAAAATTTCCTCTAGATTCCAAAAATGTAAAAATATATAGGGTATTCCATTTAAAAATCGAAAGTTGTGGGCATTTCCGGTCAAACCGGATGTGCACCAAACTTGATTTTTTATTGAAAAGATGGCATTTTAGTCGTGTAATAAGCCCTCCACATTTCAATTTTCTATTCCAAATATTTTAGGAGATATCGGGGCGAGCGCAATTCGTGACTCACCCGGTATACTAAATGCCAATTTTTTGGACTGTTACCTACTTGATTTACCCATTTACCCCAAATTTACCCCAATATACCCCCCAACCCTTCGTCGGAACAACATGAAAATATAATATAGTTCCAGATATCGTTAAGTCCATACGTGTACCAAATTTCAAGTCAATATCTTACGCGGTTCCAGAGTAAAGGTGCGCACAAAAAAAAGTTACAGACAGACAGACAGGCATTTTTTTTCGCTCCAACTTAAAATCTCGACGTTTCATGACATTTTAAGCCTATTTGAACAATAAAAATTTATAAAAATTTTTTTGTCGTTACTGTACTTCCACTGGATGTGGAAGTAATATTAGATATTGCTGGTACGCGAATCGTCGCTATCGAATTCTTCGAAATTTTCTGCTTTTTCTTCGTCGAGGGTGGCGGGTATTCTATTGTCACAGCCTGCCTAGTACTTGAAACCAATTGTACACTTAAAGTGATTCTTTAAACAAGAGCAGGCTGGAAGTTGACATTTTTTATTGCACTTGCAACAAAGTTCTGACAAAACTGATTCTGGAGCCGTATCCACTGAATAGAAGGTTCAGTGGATACAAGTAGACAAGAGACAAGTATCCACTGAATGGAAAGTTCATTTTTACTGTCAAGCCTCTATCCAAACCTGGTAGGTTCTGGCACTTCAAAAATGTTTTCAAGACATCGTTTCCAAATGGTTGCTTGGTAGTTTGCTCTAAGTGTATGTTGCATTAAACAATCTTCGCATGGATGCAGCTGAGTGCTATCTACTTGCCCCTTTTAGCTCGAAATATTTGATAATAAAGTTCATTATTTTTTCAATAAGTGAATGAACTTCGAACAGGTACAATTGACAAGTAAATCTTTGTATATTATTAAACTCCTCCTGCGAAACATTCCATGTTTTGCGGTAATTAGTGTACCACGAGAAATTCCATACATTATATCCTGAGCCACAGACCAAATCTGAAGTTGTTGACGAGATGTCGCGTTACCAAACAGAGATGTTAGAAACGTTGTTAAAAGATATGGTATACTTAGATAATTTAAGCCTAAAGTACTTGGGACTGGTGGCTACTTCTGTGTTTGTGGAAGGGCGGAAAGAATTTCTTTTTTTTAAAATGATTGCAAGCACACTCTACGTTCTCTTGTGGTTTTGCATTTTCTTCATACTGTTTCAGCCTATTCTGTATTTTTATGTAGTCAGTTGCCAATTCTTCAAAATTATAACTATCTGGAGCTATATAGACTCTAATATCTACAGTAATAAATCGTAACAAAGAAGAAAATTCATTATCTAAATGGTAACGAAATTTTTTTTTGTTGATTCTCTTATTTCACATGCCCCGTTTAATTTCATGAAATCTTCCAGTTTATGAAATAATTTCGTCATTTCCAAAAACTGGTGAGAAGACAATAAATCACTTCGGATAAACTGATAAAGAAGTTCATAAGCGATTTTTTCTATTGTTTTATAAATGTAATTAACACAGATTTTCTCAGGTCTTTTTCTTGTATATCTTCTATAACAGGATCTGTGATGATGAGTTTCCGCTTCTACAATATCTCTAGAGGTTATAGCCAACATTTTTGTATCCATTTTTTCAGTAGCAATAGACAATCAAAGTTTCATCTGCTCTAAGGTCTATAGCTTTAGTTAGTGCTTCCTTACTTCGTGAACCGCTAAGAGTTATATTTTTGGATATTTTATTGCAAAAAATGCATACGTGGTTATATAATGTTGGGTTGGTATTTATATTCCGAGAGCTTTTTGTTCCAACTTCATCAATACTTGTTCCTTCTTCAGACGTTGATGGAAAATTTTCTAAATTTTTCTCAATTTTTTCCAGGTTTTTCTTGAGTGTAAAGACCAATCTACATTTATGATGGTATGACAATTTGGGGATTTCGTTTTCAACCAAACTTTCGGATATTTTCAGTAATGGTACAAACTGACGAATTTTCGCCGCATTCCATAAAACTTTCCATGAGCTGACATCTGTAGGATGATGCAATCCTGTATCAAAGATTTACTTCCATAAATTATACACTGTTCCATCATCCAGTTTATAGCACTTTCACAACAGTTTATTGTTTATTTCAAAAATTATAAATCTAATTTATTTAAATACTGAATTATGTCCAAAACCTGAAAAAAAAAATTTGTTGAAGATTATTTTATTTTGGGAGGTCAAAATACAAAGTCTTAATCTATTGATATTCTTGTTTTACTATTGAAGACTTTGTATTTTGTATAAAACCTGAAAGTAAAATGTACGGGAATCCAATATAGTGTTAGGATGACTTCGATTAAATGGAAATATTTCACTTATAAAAACAAATTTTTGATTTATTGAAAAAACTTTTTGTAGACATAGTATTAAGCTACATATTCTATTCAATTTTTTTTTTCAAAATTTAAAAACCAAATAGATACAGACCACTGTATCGAAAAAAATTAAGGTGCTCTTTACATTTTAGTATCTATCTTCTTTATTTTCAATGTTTCGGAATAATATTTGGACATCTTTTTTAATCTAGTGGATAATTGTGATTTTAACTTAAAAAAAAATATTCAAATCGGATAATTGGTTTGGAAGATCTAGCGAATTTAATAATTTGTCAATCCGCCATTTTGAATTAGCCGCCATATTGAAACCCTCAACTTTAGAAACAAATATGTAGGATTTTAGTGATTACAAAGACTTAGTTGATAATCCCTCTAAATAGAATTTTGCCCCCCCAAATTATACCAACATATTGACTGGCACACAGACTATGTAGCGTATTACCTAATATCAATTTGAAATCGGTGCAAAAGTATCTGATTTCAAAACTTGTTGCTTATAGTTCATAGGTGCTCAAAAAATAGGTCTTTCATTAGAATTTTCAGTTACGAAACTGATATTATACAGGAGCAATACTTGCACCGAATGCAGCAGACAATAACCACATAACTCAGAGGCCAATACAGAAGACAGCTAGAGCTCTAGTTGAAGCTCCTGGACATATTTTGATTCGAATTCAAGCAGGCTGCATGCAGGAGTGCTGGTTCATAGCTTTTTCGAAAAAACAGGCCTTAGACTTGACTGTGGTTAGGGGATGTCCAGTCATTGTGTTTTTATGGAGGTGGACTCACTCTGTTCGATAAAAAAAACAGACCATTGTATTGGCCTGTCTGTGGCTCGAGGGTGTCAGATATTTAGGGTTTTCGGGGATTAATTCATGTAGCCCAGGAATTTTAGTTTTTGACCCGGAATTAACTATTGTAAAGCTGAAAATTTGCAGGATTGTAGTTGTGGTCCAGGACAACACGTGCCAATAGTCCCCTACTCTTCCCCGTCGGCTTCCCTGTTTTCGTGGATCAAAAAGGGCCTAAGTCGCAGAAATTGCGGAGCTGGCTGAAAAGTGCAGCAGAAAAGTTGTTATTGGTCCGATTTGGGTCGAAATGATCATAAAAGTTTCGGAGAAGTATATCCATTCGTATTTCAGGTGTTCCATGCATATTTTGTTTATATTTTCCCTTCTAGTGCTTTCAAAATTTCAAAAATTGAAACAATTCCGAAATTTCGCCATTGCGTCTTGTGCCCGGTAGAACTGCCCTGGCTGCGCTGATAAGACTTGTTGCGAATTCCTGTTTATATATTATTGAAATGACAAATTGTATTTATTGAAAAGTGTGCTTTGGTGACGTCTTAGTTCTGTCAAAATGTCAAACCAATGAAACTGTACGTAAATGACAGAACGTCACAAAATCACACTCCGATAAATACAATTTGTCCTTTTCAAATTGAGTTTGTTTTCAAAGGATTCTTAAGATCTATGCGGCAGCTTTCTCGAAAACGGTTGGAATTATCAAGCTCTATCTTTTTTTACGTAGAAATGACTCCTGCATGAGATTTTCTAATCAAAAGTGCCACTATGTTTCGTGAAAAAAAAGTGAAAAAATATTCATCATCAGGTATAGCTCATGAGGCACCCTCCACGAGCTAGCGTGATATAAATGTTATATAAAATTATACGCTATATCATCAAGATATAAAGCGACATCACAGATAGTATCATATTACAGTATTAGACTACAGCTTCCTTTGAGAATTGCTTATCTAGATATTAAGTTGCATTTTAACTTCTCACAGTATTATGCTGATTTGCTATCTTGCATTTCCTTTGTTAACGTTTTGCTGACATCAATGTAAGATATTATAAATATAGGTAACAGACGCTTTTATATTGAGTTATCATACTCACTTCGTATTAAATGTTTTAAACTTACAATTGTATTTTCTTAAGTGTTGGCTCCCCAAAAAAAATGAATAAAATAATTAATACAAATTGTTAAAAAAAAAATAATATATTTTGCTAACGAAAAAAAACTAATTATTGTTAACAAAAAATAATTGGCTGATTAGTTAGTAATTTAATGAGTGGTGGATAGCTAAGTATGAGCAAGGCAAATCTAAAAGAAAATGCGAATGTTATAAAAAAAGAATTACAAGCAAAATTTAGGAGAAATGAATCGGTTATTTAAACCAAACATCAAAGGTCCAAGACACGTTGCTGCTACTCTAAATTTTAAGGGGGCCCACAAAAATTTATAAACCTGGCTAACTCAGTTAAGGTTGGGGTGAGGTCGTGGTTTCAGTGATAATGATCACCTGGAATTAAACTACACAAATATCTTAACAAGCGTATATTTCACGAGTTTAACAATTATTCAAGGATTATAGTAATAATTATTCAAGCAAAGGTTGACGATTATTCAAAAGTTATAGTAATAATTATTCAAGCAAGGTTACAGTACACCTTACCAAAAAAAAGGATATGATTTAGCTACAATGAGTGTCCAGTGACCTAAATGTACCTGGTGGTCTCCCTCGAGGATAGTCGAGCGATATCAAATAGGGAGGTTATTTTAGAACAAACAGCACCTAGAGTCGAATAGCTCTCGAACTATACACTCAATGATAACGCAGAAAAGGCCTTTCCCTTGCTGTACAGGGGAAGAGTGTGTACAATTATATTATACAAAGCAGACTGAATGTCTAAATGTGGACCTCCATCATGACCAACATACTAATATTTAAAATGGCACTCGCCTAACAGTACAAAATGCCAATAATTATTTAAAAGGAAATTCCGTATTAATATGACCTACACTACTTACAAAGGTACTAAAATCATGGCCTCTAAGCCGACTTACACTACTTTACATGTAAAAGATTGATACGAATAAATATATATAACTTATCACGTACAAATTAAAAATTCAGATGAAAGGTGGCCAGTGACTACCACACGAACAAGATTAATAAACTAATAAACCGACGAGTCTTAATTACACATGAAAGAATAATAAAAAAAAAGTAACACACACAAGGGGTGAGTGGTGGTTGGGCTTCGGCTTCAACTTCCAGCGGGGCAGCGAAAGTAAAAGGTGTAAAAATTACTTACAGTCGGGGGCCTCTCAGGCTTATGTAACACTCCAAGGGTTCCGATCCGTCTTTTTGGCCACTTGAAGTGGGTCGTGCGATTGCAGGTCGCCGACGATGGGGTAGCAGCACCCCAGCTCTGCCTCTACAGCGATGTCTCCCAAGACTACCTCTCGCCGTCTAGGTTCCCATATTCCATAGAACCAGCACACATCATAACAAGGCCGAACACACCAGACACAAGTCCTCACAGCTATCGAGGGGAGGCTTCCAGAGGGTAAGAACCTCCAAGGGTGAGACGTCTCCAGCGAAAATCCGCCAGGGAGAAAAAAAGAACAGAAAAGAAAAGAAGAGAAAAGAACCCTGAAATATAATAAAAGCAGAACTTAGTTCCTTGTTAAAATAACAAACCATTAAGTAGTACTCACGGATGTCTCCAATTCTTTTCACCACAAATTAAAATAAGACAAAATGGCGGGGCCACGCCAGCTTCGTTTCCCAATAATTTGGTTTCGTTGAAGGTTTCCACATCAACACGATAATATCCAAAATCCCAACTGATATCACACAATAAACAATCAGGAAACCTCTCGAAATTAGGGCTGCGTTTTACAAATCCGTGATTTCCACGTCTTCTAATATTCACACAAACTTCCACGCTCCCCAGCTGACGTTCTGCCTTGACCCCGAAAAAAATGACCACTGTCGCCGTCTCGTACCCGGTAACCACACTTCCTTCAACGATCGAAATCGAAATCGATGCCACCGATATGCAACCAAATATACTCGTCGTCTAACGATAGAATGACCCATGCAGTGCACACGGTTGTTACCTTTGAGTCAGTGTACGCAGTGTACCAAGAAAAAGGCGTTCTAATAGAGCTTTGAGTTACAGCCACCAAGGAGGCTGTAACAAAGGAATCAACGGTGATTTCTATTATGTCAAAATAAATATTTTTAAAAAGCCAAAAACGTAAAGGCTAAATTATTGTTTCTTAGCTTAAAAAATGTTTCCTTACCAAACTGGGAGAAGATCGGTCAAGAGGTAGTTGAGATATTGCAAAAAAGAAAAAAAAATACAATTTTGACACCCTGTACCTTTTTCTACAGCAACAATTTACTAAAGCATGTTTGGTTATATCCTCATATTTTGGTCCAAAGAATCTACCCTTGAATTATGACCCTGTATAGTTTTTGTAAATGCAAATGTATGTTATTGTAATGGACATGAGTCCGTAAATAAATCATTATTATTATTATTACACTCTTCACAAAAACGAAGAGTGTATTGCATTTTATCGGCACATTCCTAAAACCGTAAATATCGCTTCCAGAGAAAAGTTCATATCATTGTGTTAGTGAACGAATTCTGAACAACTTTCAAAATGTCTGTCTGTCCGTCCATCTTGTTTCTTGTAAGTACGATAACTTAATAAAGAAAAGTCCGATTGTATTGAAATTTGGAAAGTAAGTTAGTGTTAGCTAGATGAAGAACCCCATTGTTTTTGAAGAAAGTCAATTATTAAATAAGAAAGTTATTAATCATTTAATTTAAAAAAAAGTATTTTCCTAATTTTTGTCGCTTGTACATAAATAGAAATCTTGTGAAATGTTATCTCTACAATTTTGTTTATACATTTTACTAATATATATTTCATAATAATATATCTAATGCGTTGAAATATGATTCTCGAAAGATATATATTACAGACATTCCACTTTTGAAGTAATGTGTGATAGTATAGTGGCTAAGTTTTACCTTGCAATCCAAAGATTATGTGTTCGAATCCCAAACAGGTCGGATGTTTTTTTTTTTTCATATATTTTTTTTTTCACAACAAAGTTGGTATCACAAAATTTAGGATGTCCAAAAATTAACATTATTTACAAGAAAACTGCGAAGACTATCCTATATAATGTGTAACAATTATATAAAAAGCTCAGTAAATTGGCGAAGAGTACGTTTTTAGCTTGTTATTATTATAACGTACAGAATCATCGCCGCAGCAAAGGGTCCCTTATATATTAAATAAAAACCTACTCTAGGGCTCGCTTTCGTGGGGCCCTAGCTACCTTAGAAAGCATTTGCGGACATATGTTTATATGAACTTTGTTTCATATTTTTGCATGTAGAATCTGCACCAGAAGTTTGTAACCGATATTTCCGGATACTCTGTATACGTTAAAAGAGAGTTTGTGATATCATTATGTCTTATAATTTCTTGTCTTCATTTTAACCGAATTTATTTGTTATTTGTGAGGTTATTTGTTCTATTACGCTCTGTTCATATATGTCTACCAAATGTTACAGGTTATTTTTATAACGTATTTTTGTTTGTGTGCATTGCTATCAAAGAAATAAATAAATTAACCAATACATTGTAAGTCATCTTTGGTGTTACCCGAGAAGGGTATTGCCGAGGGGGCAACCGCTGAGGGGAAATAGTGTACAAATCGGAGGAATTAGGAAGGAATTAGAAAGGAATTGAAGGTATTTCGGAAGGAATTATTAGGTATTAAGGGAATTACAGGGGAATTTGGAGGAAATAAATATTATTACGAGGTATTAGAAGGGAATTAAGAGGGAGTAAAAGATATTAGGAGGGAATTACAGCGTAAAAATATTGAAATGGAATGTTTATCTTGAAGAATTACATACCAATTCTTATAAAGGACGTCAATGTTGTAAAAACATTAGCGCAGAGATTAGCGCTAAAAATATCTAGTAAAGAAAAAATATTTAATTTAATTAAACTACCGATGATACCGATGATGACTTCTAGTTTAGTAATATAACGATTTATATCGGACAAAATTCATAAAGTTTTGAAAATTGGTAGAAATGTTAAGGATAGCATAAGAATTACTAAACCGAAAAGTTCCCACCCCCCAAATAGTGTGTTTCATCCCCTAGGACGCCGTTCCCACCCCCATTTTGAGGTTTTCTAGATTATCTCGGGAACGGTGCACTTTTTGATCAATTATTCCTTATAAAATTCTCTATAAAAAACGTCTCTACACTTCTTTTCCTAAAATTAATAGTACCGTAGGAAATAAGGCGCACACGTAAGGGTTGGTTCCGGTCAACACAATAAATTGTAATCTTTACTATAATCTACTTTAAAGTTCAATGCTTAACGCTAAAGCAGTAGCTACTAAACTCCACCTAAAATTATAATAAATGTACCACTTCCACCCTCTCACCTCTATAAAATAACGCGATTTTTAAAGAAGCGAAAATATTGTATATTGTACTTGTTTCCACGCCACCCTAGAGGTAAAGTACTAGGCGTGTGGTGTCCCCTGTGGGCCGAATCCATTAATTATCAAAAGGTTTCCTACGTTAATTACTCTTCATCCTCTTCCATAGATTCGACATTCATGCATGCTTGTCCGTGGTAATGGTAACACATTGTGGAGCAACGTAAGCCTGCTCTTCTGCAACTGCACCTGGTTTCGCACCCTAATTTGCATGAACAAGAAATTAGTGTTATAACAGATTCGGAAGCTGGTTCTTTTGTTGTCATAGTTCGGGTTAATATACCGCCAAATTTTTTCCATCCCCAATCAGTAGCTTCTAGAGCAACGTTTTTCCATGTTTGAATTTGGTAAAAAACGCGATATGAGTGTTGTCGAGCAGCAGCAGAAATTGTTGGTAGTTTTGATAATATTACAGTATTGTTCGCTTTACCAACAAGTTTGTTAAAAGTCATGAATCTGTATCTGTAATATAACAGTTAAAATTGTAATATATTGGACAAAATTCATAAAGTTTCAAAAATTGCGTGCTTCATCCCCTAGAGGACGTCGTTTCCACCCCTATTTTGAGGTTTTCTAGATTATTTCTGGAACGGTGCATTTTTCCATAAAAAACCTATATACAGAATTATTCCTTATAAAATTCTCTATAAAAAATTTCTCTAAACTTTTTTCCTAAAATTAATAGTTCTTTGGTAAATGAGGCGCAAATGTAATCAGCGCAGGTCATATAATTCGCTGAATATCCGTATGGCTATTTCCAAAGCTGTCTTTACGCGAAAAAAGTATAAATATCTGTAAACTACCACAATGTAAAAAATTTCAATTTCTCCCACTACATCTCAGACGACCCAAGGTCACTGCATTATTTTAGAGCTTGCTGTAAACGCTGTTACTGTTCAGGGCTGCCGATATGCGGGATTTTACGCAAAAACCTGGTATTTTAAACCCACTTTCGGGTAAAATCGAAACCGGAAGTCGGCCATTTTGGTTCTTTACATTATATAATTGGAAATTATATCCCATATCACTACACCAAATTTGAAAAAAATCCATTCGCCTATTCAAAAGTTACAACAGTGTCCCTATCGGCTGAGCGACCCGGTATACAATATTCTCGCTTCATCAAATATCGCGTTATTTTATAGGGGTGAGAGGAATTTATTATAATTTTAGGCGGACTTTAGTAGCTACTGCTTTAGCGGTAAGTATCGAACTTTAAAGTAGATTATAGTAAAGATTACAATTTATTGTGTTGACCGGAACCAACCCCTATGTGTGCGCCTTATTTCCCACGGTACTATTAATTTTAGGAAAAAAGTGTAGATACATTTTTGATAGAGAATTTTATAAGGAACAATTTTGTACATAGGTATTTTTATCAAAAAGTGCACCGTTCCCGAGATAATCTAGAAAATATTAAGGTATTAGGAATTAGGGGAATTACAAGGAATTAAAGGGGAAATAAAGGGTATTTTTCTAGAATGGGTATTAGGTGTACAAAATTTCGCCAGCGGTTGCCCCCTCGGGTATTGCTAATTAATAATTAAGTTTGAGAATATTATTTAGGTATTAAGCAAATCACAACTTTATTATTTATTATGAAATTACCTACTTTCTGTATATTGTTGCCCTAATCTGGGCACGCTAATATACTAGTTAGGTAAATACTTTAAACACTCTTTATTGGAGAACCAATTAAAACAACTACTCTTCTAGCTAATAATGACGAAGTATTGAATTACATGATAGGATTCCAAGTTTTAAAGCAACAAAAAAATATATTGAAAATACTTAAATCATTCGAGGAGGTGGTGTTCGAGGAGGTGGTGTAGGTTTGTATTTAAAGAACACTTTAAATTATACCATTTTATTAAGTGAAACCCACAATTATATAGAGATTATTATAATTAAAATTTTAATAGAAAATCAGGCACTTGTCATTGCTAATGCATATAGGCCGCCAAATTCCGATTATGATTCATTTCTAAACTACTTTGAGGACACGTTTTTCAATGTTTTTGCAAGTTATGATAATATAGTGTGTTTAGGTGATTTTAACATTAATATGTTAAACTTAGATACTAATTATTCTTCGCAATTTAAAAATATATATCAAACTTTCAATTTTGTGCAAATAATAAACGAACCCACTCGAATTACAGATACTACCTTGTCATTGTTAGATTTAATTGGTAAATTTTGAAAATATTTGAGACGCTGGGGTAGTTGATGCACAAATATCCGATCACTTAGTTCATTGTACTATAACGTTTAATGTCTTGGAAGAACCGGAAAGAATATTTAATTATAGAGCTTTAAGGCATATAAATTTTGAACATTTTCAAATGAATTTAGAAAACATACCTTGGAATAATATTTTCTACATGAATAATATTGACGATAAGATTGAATTTGTTACCGACAATATTTTGCAGTTATTCAATACGCATGCGCCTGTCAAATCTATAAAATGTTCCAAAAGAAGTTATGCTCCGTGGATAAATTAATGCAGAAACTACGTAATAAAGCTTTGGCAAAATTCAAACAAACAGGGCAAAATGACCACTGGGTCTACTACAAACAACTTAGGAATTTAACTAATGCAGCTATTAAGGCTGAAAAGAAGGCTTATTTAAGATATAAATTTAATAATTGTAATATTAAAGAGAAATGGGGTGAGTTGAAAAAATTAAATGTTGCTAAAAACCGAAAGATTAATATACCTGAATACTTATATGATGTGGGTGTTATTAACAATTTTTTTATCAATTCCTCTAATAATAATAATGTACCTAAAGATGAGTTGATAAATTTTTATAATACCAATGTTAAAGAAGGCTTAGATGATTTATTTTCTTTTGAATTGATTTCTGATTTAGACGTAATTAAAATCATTCAAAACATAAAATCCAAAGCTTATGGATTTGAAAATTAAATATAACTTTAATACATTTATGCTGTCCTTATATAGTTGCATTAACACACACATATATATGAGTGTATAAATACACACTACTTTCCTAAAGCTTGGAAAACAGCTTTAATATTTCCTCTACCTAAAATCAATCAACCTAGCCAGTTGAGTCACCTGAGATCCATTAGTGTTTTACCAGTCTTATCCAAAATTTGTGAAAAAATCTTAGAATTGCAAATTAGAGAATTTGTGAGTCTCAATAATATTCTACCATTAAAACAGTCGGGATTTAGATCTGGCTTCTCTTGTGCAACAGCCCTTGCTGACGTAACTGATGACATCATTGGAGCTACCGATAATAATAAAATCAGTGTATTAGTATTATTAGATTATACGAAAACTTTTGATATGATAAATCACCAATTACTTTTTTCAATTCTACACTTCTGTGGCTTTGAACGAAATTCCTCCAATATAATTTTGTCATTCTTGTCGGATAGAATTCAACAAACGGTACTTAGTAATAATATTTCACAACCACTAACGGTAGTTTCAGGTGTCCCGCAAGGAAGTATACTTGGACCGTTATTGTTTACAATTTTTACATCAATTTGCACAAATCCTTGCAATATTGCAATTACCATTTATATGCTGATGATACACAGATTTATTGTTCATTTCATATTGAAGATCTACAGGAATATAGGAATTTAATTAACAACGATATAAAGAATTTGGTGTCAGTCTCTACAGACCATCTACTTAAAATTAACCCTAGTAAATCATCGGCTATAATATTTTGCAATGACAATGCACGTGAATTTGTGTCGAGAGAAATTAATATACAGATCGGAAATGATACAATCGCCTATAATAACAGCTCTAAAAGTCTTGGTCTTATTATTGATCATAAATTAAGATTTAAACAGCATATTACGAGTAAATTAAGAACAGCATTATGCTGCACTAAAAATGATATATACTCAGAGATGTTTTTTAAGCATGGAAGTAAAAAAAATGTTATGTGATTCTCTAGTTTTGTCTCATTTTAACCATTGTGATGTGGTTTATGGCCCTTGTATTGACAGCATCGAGACCCGGCGTATACAAAAAGTACAAAATTCTTGTCTTCGTTTAATTTTTGGAATACAACGCCGTCAAAGAATATCTCACAAATTGAAAACTGCAGGATGGCTGAATATGTACAATCGCCGCAAATTTCACATGGCTTGTTTTTTTCATAAAATATTAAAGTTTACCCTACCTCCTCAACAAGCTCTCTTTTAGAAATGATGTTCATAACATTAACATTAGACGAAGAGATATTCTCACCATACCACAACACCGTAAGGAGATATTCAAAAGGTCATTCTCTTATAACATTGCTGCTTGTATAATATAAATAAGCTACCCTTTAATGGGCTCGCCCTTTCATGTGTAAGTTTTAAAAAGACATTTAAAAAATATTTAATGCGAAACCAGTAAAGTAAAATCTTACTTTTTCCTGTAAATTCTCTATCTTTTTTATTTTTGTTCCTTCCTTTATTCTTTTTTCCTCTTATTTCCTAGTCTCCTCTCTCCTTCAGCTCTAGTCTGCCTCTTTTTCGCTCTGCTTTGATGTATTTTTTTTTTTAATTTGCTTATGTATTATGTTTTGAATATATACATATATGAATATAAAGCCATTCTATGTACTAATATTTTCTACTTCTGACATTATTTATAGGCGGTAGTGGAAGAACAGTTTGCTGGCTTCGACAGTAAACTGAACTACTCGCCTTTTATTTACCTCTAGTGTAAATGTAATAATTTATTTATTACTTCCACGTCCAGTGGAAGTATAGTAACGACAAAAAAATTAAAAAAAATTTGTATTGTCCAAATAGGCTTAAAATGTCATGAAACGTCGAGATTTTAAGTTTGAGCGAAAAAAAAAATTTCTGTCTGTCTGTCGGTCTGTCTGTCTGTAACTTTTTTTTGTGCGCACGTTTACTCTGGAACCGTTTGAGATATTGACTTGAAATTTGGTACACATATGTACTTTAACGAGATCTAGAACTAGATTACATTTTCATCTTGTTCCGTCGAAGGGTTGGGGTGTAAATTGGGGTAAATTTGGGGTAAATGGGTAAATCAAGCAGGTAAGAGTCCACGAAATCGGTATTTAGTATATACAAGAGAAGCTAATTTCTCAAAAAAAAATTTTGTCATTAGCCACCCCCATTACCACCCCCACCCCCTTATTAAAGGGGATGAAAAAAAATTGTGATTTAGTGTATGTACAGGAACCAGAAACTTCAAAATATTTTTTAATTCATCCACCCCCCCACTACCACCCCCTATCACCACCCCCACCCCACTACCGATGTGGGGTATCGTTTTATGGGTTTTTGGGGTAGAAGATTTCAAATATTATATTATTAAAGTTCCATAAACAATTATTTTCACATACAAAGTTTTTTCGTTGTGAGTGACTTGGATAGAGAATCTGGATGTGGAAGTAGTGATTCCTTGGGCAGCGGTTTTTTTTTGTTAACTTTGTCAAATTTGGTAAATAGTAAATGCTTTATTATTATTATTTATTTAAATTTAGACATTCACACTTTTTTAATTAATATGACATTATCTACTTTCTGTATATTGATACCTTAATCTGGTCTCGCTACTTTAAAACATTAATCATTGGAGAACCAATCAAAACAGCAACTCTTCTAGCTAATACTGACGAAGTATTCAATAGGATTCTTAGCATTTTAAGACAAAAAAATATATTGAAAATACTTAAATCATTTATTGAAATTCAGTCATTCACAATTATTGAACCTCACATTCTATTTCAACTCTAAAAAAATTGTACAAATTTTTTCGAACTTGTTAGTTCTCATCAGTAGAGTATAGAAACATTCATTCGTTATTTACAAGCTTATATAAATACATAAAAAATAATTAATTGTAAAAATAAATCAAGAATAGGCTTGTAAATAATGAATGAATGTTTCTATACTCTACTGATGAGAACTAACGAGTTCAAAAAAATTTGTACAACATTTCTAGAGTTGAAATAGAATGTAAGGTTCAATAATTGTGAAAGACAGCAGTAATACAGCCCATATTTAAAAATGGAGACAAAAGTGAACCGTCTAATTATAGACCTATATCCATTATTAATAGCATAGCCAAAATATTTGAAAAAATTTTAAGATCCAGAATTAATAACTATAATAAAAATATAATAAAAAGAATAATTTAATTTCAGACAGGCAATATGGCTTTCAAGAGAAAAAATCTACGCAAGACGCAATTGCATTCTTAACATCAAAAATATGCAAATCGTTGGATGAAAGCAAACCAAATCTGTGCGTGTTCTTAGATCTTGCCAAGGCATTTGACACCGTTAGCCACCCACAATTATTAGAAGTTTTAGAAGATCTCGGATTTAGAGGCCCAATATTAAAATTATTAAAAAGTTATTTATGTAATAGGAAACAAGTCGTTAAAATAAATTCTGTATTGAGCAAGGAATGCGTTGTTGAATACGGTGTACCACAAGATACAGTATTAGGTCCAATACTTTTTATATTATATTTAAATAACTTATTTAGCTTAAAAACTAAAGGAACTGTGATCAGTTTTGCGGATGATATAGTAATCTTCTACGAGGACAGAACTTGGCAGGACCTAAAAATACACGCAGAGGAGGATTTAAAAAAAATTAAAAACTGGTTTGACTCTAAATTGCTTACCATAAACTTTACTAAAACGAAATACGTACCATTCAGCTGCTATGAGAGAAATATGGATCATTTTAGATCTCTTGAAATTGACACTGACACCGAAATAGAAGTAGTCGATTCAGTAAAGTACCTAGGTATTACTATAGATAAACATATGAAATGGGACCAACACCTTTACAAAGTATGCAATACTCTAAGAAGTATACTATACAAATTTAAATATCTAAAAACTATTCTTGACATTCCCGAGTTAAGAGCAATATATTACTCTCTAGTAGAATCAAGACTCTCCTATGGGATTGTCGGCTGGGGAGGTGCTGTACAGGTTCATATAAAAATACTTGAAATAATCCAAAAGAGGTTCCTAAAAATTATGCTCAATAAACCTAACACCTATCCTTCCGATAATCTTTATAAGGACGCTAATCTACTTGATATAAGACAGTTATTTTATTACAGTGTGATTATGAATACATATAAGAGGAAACATTTATTAAGACCTGTTGATCACACTTATCAGACAAGAAGTAAAGCAACATCCTACAGAACTCCATTCTCTATAAAATCAATCGGACAAAGAAATTTTGCGTATTTCTCTCCCAGATTTTACAATCTTCTTCCAGACGAGGTAAAAAACATAAATTCTATTAATTTATTCAAAAAAAAAGGTCAAACAATTTATTTTAAAAACCAATAGAATAGAATTGCACAAGCTCATCGACATGAATGAACATTAGTAAATCTTGTTTTAGGTATAATTGCTATATTTAATTTTAACATATTAGGATATAGTTGTTAAAAATATTACAAAATATGAAGTTAGGTGTATGTGTATGCATGTGTGTGTATGTCTATTTTATGTGTATGTATCAAAATACCCATATAGATAATTAATTGTTTTCTTGAAATTAATTGGAATAAGTTCTCATACTCTGATGATTACTTAGTTCCACGAGGCTACTTTATATAATGTGTATGATCATAAATAAAACTTATTAACTATTTCACTCACAGACAGTCTAAACTTTGTGAGTTATTTTGTTTATTTGACATAAATTATATAAATTATATTTGTTATTTTTCTATTATATATTTTATTATAAATACTCTACATATATACTATGTGATTATGAATTATTCTGCAAATAAACATATATTATTATTATTATTATTATTTCAATAAATGATTTAAGAATTTTCTATATATTTTTTTAACTTAAAATGCTAAGAATCCTATCATGTAGTTCAATACGTCGTCAGTATTAGCTAGAAGAGTAGTTGTTTTGATTGGTTGTCCAATGACGAGTGTTTTAAAGTATTTTCCTAAGTGGTATATTAGCATGGCCAGATTAAGGTACAATATACAGAAAGTAGATAATGCCATATTAAATAAAAAGTGTGAATGACTTAAATAAATGATTTAAGTATTTTCAATATATTTTTTTGCTTTAAAATGCTAGGAATCCCACCATATAATTCAATACGTCGTCAGTGTTAGCTAGAAGAGTAGTTGTTTGGGTTGGTTCTCCAATAAAGAGTGTTTAAAGTATTTACCTAACTAGTATATTAGCGTGCCCAGATTAGGGCAACAATATACAGAAAGTAGGTAATTCCATAATAAATAATAAAGTGTGAAAGTTGTGATTTGCTTAATACCTAAATAATATTCTTTAATCATGGTGAAAGCAAATAAATAAAAAATAATTAATTGTAATAATAATTAAGTTATTATTTATTTTCAGGCAGTTCAGACTCAGATCTGAAATTGAAGCTAAGGCTTGGAAAGTGAACTACAACGATATTCTGTTTCTCCCAGCAAAGGCTCGTAGCAGTTTCCAGTCTACAGCGTCTATAAGGGTATGAATAATTTGCAAGTGTCATTATTAGTATTAGGTTGTTTGTATTTAAATACCAGTTTTTCAACTTTTATATTTTTGACAGCAACAAAATTTAATTTACTAATTTTTTAGCAAAATATATTTTGAGTCGGTAAGTAATCACAAGAGCTTCAAATTGGTACACTTGTTCAACTCTGGCGATAGTACACTTTATTAAAGTCTGACTCTTATCACCACCATATGGGGGTAACTGGGGCTCTCCTTTACTTCCGATATACGTGCAATATTGTACAGGGTGGACCAAATTGGAAGGGATTTGGGGTTTTCTCTAAAAATATGGCAGATGGACAAAAACCAATATAGGTGTCCTGAGCTCGATTTTCGAGAAACAAACATGGCGCAAACCGCGATCGTCTATATATTTCGACTACCGAGCTACAGAGCGCTTTTGGAAAATTGGAAAGGCTAATAAAAAAAAAAAAAAAATTACATTTTTGGATGACCTCTATTCTCAGTTACCAAATATCGAATCGAAAATCGAGTAACACAGGCACTTTTTTAAGTAGAATCCGTTGCTGATAAGAAGAACATTATGCATGCCTTTGAGATATAGACATAACTTGTGTTTGTTTACATGGAACACCCTATAAATTATTTTATTACTCGATTACAACTTAAACTAGCTATCCAACGATATATCATATGTCATATTTATCTCTAGTAAAAGTGGTTAATTTTCGAAAAATGTATTTGTGAGGAGGCCATGGAAAACTGTTAACAACAACAAAACTTTATATAATATAAAATAATTTTGCCAAAAATAGGAAAAACTAAACATCAACAAATGTTCGAATTGTCTTCCATCGACATCTATGCATTTTTGACACCTTTTTCTTACAGCATTTGTTGCATTTCCAATCATGCCAGGAGTTATTGCCCAAAACGCAGCTAATGTTTTGTTTTCCAATTCTTCGATGTTATTAGAACGTTCTCTATATAAAATATTTTTTAAATAACCTCAAAGAAAAAAGACGGCAGGGGTTATATCGGGAGATCTAGCTGGCACAAAATAGGACTATTATTTCCTAAAAATTAAACAATATCTAAACTACTTCGTTGTTTATTAATGTCCAGTTAGCTAAATTAATTGTTAGTTATGAATTTAGTTAACCTAGCTAACTAGACATTAATAAACTAGCCCTGATTGATATATCCAATCCTGCCCAAATTGAGTATTTAAATAATTTCGTGTTTCATTTAATGTATGGCCTAAGGCGCCATCGTGTTGGTAAATTAATCTATGAAATTGTCTTACAGGCATATTGTCTACAAAGAGCTCTATTCTTATCGTAGAATGTTAATAAAATGAGGACCTATTATTTGGTATCCATGCATCAAATTCAAATCATCCTTGACGATTAACTGTAGCGGTTACGTGCGAATTTTCATGAGCCCAATGGTGGTTATTATGTTGATTAAAGATACCGGCCTCGTCTGTCCATATAACTGATCTTTCAAATCCTGGCACTTCATTGCACTGACGCAAACACCACTGGCAAAAATCGAGACGCTTTTGAAAGTCATTTGGGCATAGATGGTGACTAATCCTAATTTTGTAAGATTTGCATTAATTTTTTTTAAGCAATGCAACGCAGTTGTTTTTGGGATTCCTGAATTTTTCTGTATTTCACGAGACGATATATCAGGCTTTTCTCTTTCAGTTTCTAAAACAATATTTTCTATAGCTTCTCTACCTGCTTTATTATATATTTTTACTCGAGGTTTTACAAATGATCCAAACTCTTTTAAGTTTTATTGTAGCCTTTTGAATATTTTTATGTCTGGCTGTCTCTCTTCTGGATATCTAAAAATATTATTTAGGCGGCACTTTTGGCTCAAAGTTTTGCTGTCTATAACTTATCTATTGAAATGAAGCTCGAAAGCTAAATTTGAATCTTCTCTGCATTCTATAAAACATTTAATCATATCATATTTTTCACCATTACTAAATTGAACCATTTTTAACAATGCTCACTCACAATTAACTCACAAATAGTTTTTGACATTTAGGATTATTTCGATTTTCTTTTTTTTTACCATGGCCTTCTCAATAAATATTAGAGATGGGATAAATATGTCAATGGAAAACAATTCGAACATTTATCAGAGCTGGGCAGTACTCGAGTACAAGTACTTGACTTTGGTACTTAGAGTACATTTTATGTACTCTGTACTCTGTACTCGAATACTGTCTTAAGTCAGTACTTGGTACTTGTACTCGTAAAGTTAAATACAAGTTCTTGTACTCGAACTTTCAAAATTCAAGTACACGAGTACATAGTACATATAAAGACAGTTTCAGCCAGTCTTTGTATCCGACGAGGAAATTAATTTTGAAGATATTGGGCATACAGAGTGTAGACTTTACTTATCAAAACATGTTCGTTGATACAGCCACACGCTGAATTTAATTGTAACAGACTGCAGAATTGCCATCCGTCTAAATGTGGCAGTAAGAACTAGACATGATCGCGTATTTTCCAAATGTCAGGCGTTATGGAGAAAAGGTGGTAAACCCAAAAGTGCTGAAGTAATTAAGGAGGTGTTGGGATACACGCTAAGTTACCCTGGATAGACACGCTGAAATTCATAATATGATGCTGTTTCAAAAATATTGAATGATAAACCGAAACTGCCTTTACTCTTCCAGCGATTAAATTTGACATACTTCAAGGAAACTGAGTTGCAATACTTAGAGGAGTATTGTTTAGTTCTAAAACCACAGGCTATCACACTTGATATACTGCAAGGTGAAGAATGTGTTTATTGCGGATACCTTTGAAAAGGCTTCTGTCCATGAGAAATAAATGGGAAAAATTAAAACTGCAGACGTTAAGTTATGGAGGATCACTACTATTAAAGACTTGTCTGGAGAGTTTAGATAAAATATTTTCAGATATACTGAATATATCTTGCGAGGATGCCATCGTTGCAGCTGTTACACAAATTCAAATTAAGGTGGTACAAGGTAATAAAAAATCTAGATGTTACCGTTGAATCCAACGTAAAATTGTGATATTAGCTGCAGAAAACCATACAGTGGCTGACAATAGCAATGAATTAACAACAGATCCTGGTTCTAGCAGTGACACAGATGGATTTTTTGATTTTGAGAAAATAGGAGATATGATTAATCCTGTAACACCTAGCTGCAACATTGAGGAATACTTAAAAACACCTAAAATTGAATTAGAACTTTACAAACTCCTAGATGTTAAGAGGAGCAATTTGAACATGCTCGAAGATTACCCTCTAATTAGAAAACTCTTCATTCGCTGCAACACCTGTCTCTCTTCATCAGCTCCAGTTGAGCATCTTTTTTCCTAAATTTTCCCCGACGCCATGCTCTAAGTAATGAAAACTTCCAAAAATTGGTAATCATGAAAGCCAATAAGCTAGACCAATATCAAATAGCAAGTCGGTAAGCACGACTGAATTTAACTGTATTAATTTAATTTTTTTTCTTAACCAAAGCAGAACCCATTTTTCAAAAACGAGACAGAAGACTGAACAGAAGTACATTTTATTTTAATGACTTAATTGATATTAAACATTAACATAACATTATAACATTAATATAATAAAAAGTATAAATATCTTACTACCTCTGTTTACCATCAATAAAATTTTAAGTATTAATGTATTTGTGTGAAGTACTTGGATGGTTCAAGTACTTGTACTCGAATACTTGTAATTAAGTACACAAAAAATTATGGTAGTACTCGGTACTTTGTACTTTGTGGAAAATCATTTCTAGTAATTGGTACTTGGTACTCAAGTACATTTTTTGTCTACTTGGCCCAGCTCTGACATTTATTATAGTTTAGTTTTCCTATTTTTAGCAAAATTAATTTTATATTATAAGAAGTATTGTTAATAGTTTTCCATGGCCTCCTCACAAATATATTAAACTTTTCGAAAATTAACCACTTTTTCTAGAGATAAATATAACATATGGTACACCGTTGGATAGCTTATTTAAGTTGTGATCGAATAGTGACATAATTTACAGGGTGTTCCATTTTAAAAAAATACAGGTTATGTCTATATCTCGAAAACTGAGGCATGTGTATAATATTATTCTTATTAGCAACGCATTCTACTCAAAAAACTGTCTCAAGACTATGTTACTCGATTTTCGATTCGACACTTGGTAATTGAGTTAGAGGTCATCCAAAAATGCCAATTTTCCAAAAACGCTCTGTAGCTCGGTAGTCGAAAAAAATAGACGATCGCGGTTTGCGCCATTGTTTGTTTCTCGAAAATCGAGCTCAGGACGCCTATATTGGTTTTTGTCTATCTGCCATAGTTTTAGAGAAAACCTCAAATCCCATCTAACTTGGTCAACCCTGTACAGGGTGATTGCGCGAACATTAGAACCTGTTTTAACTTCGTTATTTTTGGTTTTAAGAAACTTCAAAAATAAGAGTTATAGAAAATCACAAATATTTTTCAAAAAACAATTCTGATATGAACTTTACTTTGGTTTTTTTTAAATGGAACACCCCATATATTTTTACACTACCCGAAAGGCCATAAAAAAGCTTTTTAATCATATATAAAACATTATTTTTCTTAAAGACTATACTAGATATTAAATTTTATGTTTTGGTGCTTTTATTGAAAACAAGCGTCAAAAATCGGTAATCTAGCCAATTTTTGATGAAAATTTACGAAACTTCGTAGAGTTGAGTATTTGGATATGCTAAATTCAGTTTTGCTGCAGAATTTTTTTTTTTCAATATGGGTCAGAAGAAGCAAAAAAGATGAAAAATTCAATAAAATAACCCAGCCTGGAACTTGACCCGAGAAGTCCTATGTATTTTTCGACGCTGAATTTGAATCCGACCTCAGAAAAGCTCAAACACCCTCAAAATTTTGAGCTGGAGCGAAAAACACCCTTGAATAGGGTAAAGTCGCCCCTCGTATATACATTGTGTCCACGGATGGACTTAACTATACTTATAAAAATGGTTATTTTCAATTTTTCGAAAAAAACTTATTCTTCATAATTTCTTTTGCTTGTTATATAAATACGATTCACGTTGAGAAAATTTGATTTTGTTTTACAGGGCGCGCAGAAATTACAAAAATTTGGATTTTCAAAATAAAAAATTTTAAAATCAAACTTTTTGAGGCATTGGGATTAAGTAGCTTAAAAGCAGTAATCGCAAAGCCAATTTTTTTTTTCATGGGAGTTATTGTTACTAAGTTATTTGATATTAAAAATAGACAACAAATTTTTTTTTAATTAAATGTGAGAAAATAATTAATAAAGTATTTATTTAACTTAAGTATTTATACAGTAACGTCCTTACTCAACATGAAACCCTCCTACGTCAACGCATTTCTCCATCCTTTTTCGAAATTCGTTAGAAACATTGTGAAGAATATCTGGTGTCACTGTAGCAATGGCATCAGTGATTCTGTTTTTTAAAATCTCAATATTATCTTGCATGTCAGTTGCATACACTTTTGGCTTATGATACCCCCACAGAAAATAATCCAGTGCAGTGAGGTCCGGAGACCGCGCTGGCCAGTTTATCTGTCCATGGCGCCCAATCCATTTTTCGGGGAAATGTTCATTTAGCCAATCGGTGACAATCATTGCACTATGCGCTGGGCAGCCGTCCTGTTAGAATATCATATTTCTTCTAAATTCCAAACTTACTTCATCCATTTGTGGCAAAAATTATTCACTAAGAATTTCTAAATAATAATTTGCATTAAGCCTTCCTTCCAAGAAAAATGGACAAATTACTTTATTGAACGTTAACGCACACCATACGTTAAGTTTCTTAAATTTGTGGCTGTTTGTATGACTCCTGAAGTGTGGATTTTCTTTTGCCCAAAAGCGGCAATTTTGATTGTAGATTATCCCATTGTATATGTAGATTCGTCACTGAATATTATATGATGGTGAAAATTACGGCTTTCCATTATGCGTTCACCCATTAGTAAAGAGAATTCAAATCGATATGAATCATCATCTTCTAGAAGTTTATGGATAAAGGTTGGTTTGAATGCGTGAAATTTATTTGCGGACAGAATATTGTGTACGTGACTCATAGATACACCACCCACCTGACTCGCTCTTACTCTCAAAGGAAGTCGGGGATTATTGCGAACTGATTCTAACACTGAAATTGTTGTAGCATTATTTTCATCATGTCATTTTTTTGTTTTTTTCACATCTTTAACGTCACCATAAACATCGAATTTACGAACCATATTTCTTAAAGCATTTACAGAAACTTGTACACCTGGAAACTTCCTGTGGAAAACTTCAATCGCGTATTTATAGGACACTTCTCCAATACCATAACACTTGATCAAGTAAATGCGCTGCTCTAGGGTCAACATTTTTCTAAAGATATTAATTGACAAATGTTAACAAATAACAATGTCACATTATTTCACAGCGGCAATCTTGATTGATAATCACAAAATGAAATAGCGGTCCACTTCTACTAAAAGTTAATTCAATGAAGTAGGACCTGAGTTGAAAAACTATGAAACAAGATTTACACCCAAACTTATTAATAATAGTTACAAACAACGTTTTATTACAAGTAATACATAGTCTTTAAAACATATTAATCGATAACAAGATATGGGGAAAAATCGATTCAATTTTTAATATCAAATAACTTAGTAACAATAACTCCCATGAAAAAAATTTATTTGACTTTGCGATTATTGCTTTTAAGCTCCTTTATCCCGTTGCCTCAAAAAGTTTGATTTTAAAATTTTTTATTTTGAAAATCCAAATTTTTATAATTTTTGCGCGCCCTGTACAACAAAATCAAATTTTCTCAACGTGAATCGTATTTATATAACAAGCAAAAGAAATTATGAAGAATAAGTTTTTTTCGAAAAATTGAAAATAACCATTTTTATAAGTATAGTTAAGTCCATCCTTGGACACACTGTAGTGACAATAAGTACATGCAAAAAGTACTCCAAATGTACAATCCTATGATTTTTGAGGTTGCTGATTTTAAATTTCATTTTTAGGGTGAAAATCGAGTAAAATGGGGGTTGAAAGGAGTGTAAAAATGAAAATATGACAAAATACATAATTTTAATTCTAAAGTTATATTTCTAGGGGTTTTGAGGTTGATGATTTGAAATTTCAACATGCTAGAAGCAAAAAAATATTTTTAGGGTGAAAATCGAGTAAAATAAGGGTTGAAAGGGGTGAAAAATGAATATTTGATAAAATACGTAATTTTCATTCCAAAAGTATATTTCTAGGGGTTTTTGAGGTCGCTGATTTCAAATTTCAGCATGCCAAAAGCCTAGAATTTATTCTTAGGTTGAAAATAGAGTAAATTAGTGGTTGAAAGAGGTGTAGAAATAAAAAGTTGCAAAAATGTGTAATACTCGTCTGAAATTAAGATTGCGGCGCCTGTGCGGTTGACATCGGAACTAATTCCTGTGTGATAGGTGTTTCGTTTACATTCAAATCTTTGTATTTTCGGTGATTTAAGAGGTATTTTATAAATAAATTTCAATGAAAATATATATATAGCAATTGATTTTATTAAAGCGACATAAATAATAAAAAAAAAATTGCATAATTCAGCTTAAATACCAAAAAGAAGAGTTAGTGTAACATAAGACAAATTACATTTTAATTTAGTAAATAGTAGGACGATTCTCTCTAAAAATAGACTGCACAACCTCCACTATTGTGTCCAGGAGTTTAAAACTGTTAAGTCCAGTAAAATAGTTCAGCTTATTTGTTGTTAACAGAGTACACAACGTAAATACTTCCGGAGTATTTACTTGAACTTGGAAGTCACAAAAACTTTTTGGTCCGACATAATCAGGTTGTGCCTGTAGTACTTGCAATAAATTCTCATCTTCTTGGGTATTTTCATTTTCTCCACAATCACACTGATCGTCAAATGGTCGTTTCGGGGACCGTTTCTGCCAACACAAGCCTTCTTTGAAACCGTTCAGACCTATTGGATGGTTCAGGAATGGCATCATTATCACTTAGGTACAGTAAATTTCTTGGTGGGATTGCTGTTTTTTTCAAGATTTTATTTTTTTTACTGTGGTCTAAAAATAAGACAATGTCTATTTAACCTTAACCTCAACATACAATAAATACCTCCTTGATAAAAAAAAATCATCTTCTGTGAAATGAAGTGAACAAACCTTCATGTATTTTGTCACTGGCTTTCCAATTTTTAATTTTATTATCCAGGCTTTTAGCCTGTCCACAAAATCCTTCCCCCAAAACTGTTATCCATCTTCACGCGGTGTTTGCCGGCTTCGGGAAACAAATGTTGGGTTTTTTTTTGCCCAAGACGAACACTGAGGAACTGAACAATATTGATTCATATTGTTTTCAATTTTAATTGAATACAATCGACAATAAAAACAACGCAAAGCAATTATGACACAAGCAAAAAATGAAAGTTTTCACTTGTCATCTCACACAATGTAGTTCGTAATCGGCACCGTAGGTGGCGTATAGCTTATTTTGAATCGCGAATTTAGATTCTAGAATTATATTTTTAGAGGTTTTGAACTTGTTGAGTTCAAGTTCGAATCCTATCTCAGAATAGTCCATGTTCCCTCAAAATGTTGAGCCTTTAGCGAATAAACAACCCTAGAATAGGGTAAATCATCCCTGATTTGTGGTAACAATAAATACATGCAAAAAGTAGTTAACAAGCGCAATCATATTATATTTAAATATAGATTATTGTTATATGGCAAAGGATTTCCTACTTTGAGGTGATTAAGCAACCCCTAGATAGAGAAAAACCACCCTAATATAAAAATAAAGTTCATTAACCCCTCTTATGAATTTTCTTTCTATTCGTCACTTTAGTCACTTTAGTTTCTATCAAAAGTTTATAAAGCAAAAACTTCCACATTTTTATATAAGGATAGTTTTACACCCATACGTACTTTGATAAATCGAGTGAACCTTAAGTCAATCTAATTCTACATAATTACAAATTTTTAGCATTTATATACTCTATCTTGGTATGATGATGTATATACTTTGCAAGAACAGGGGTATTTTTTAGCCTAATCTAAGAGTAGTTGTTCCGCCATTATTTAAGGAGATGGCTGCTAAATATAAAACATAACCCTCTCCCTTGTTTTAATAT
Source organism: Rutpela maculata (assembly GCA_936432065.2). Classification (NCBI taxonomy): domain Eukaryota; kingdom Metazoa; phylum Arthropoda; class Insecta; order Coleoptera; family Cerambycidae; genus Rutpela; species Rutpela maculata. The sequence continues at coordinate 10,105,925 of OW386294.2, forward strand.
TCTTTACCATTAATTCTCATCAATCAATAAATCCTGAAATGTGAGTTAGTTTTGCCTCGTTTTAGGGTGGCTTTCTTCTATTTTGGAGGTTGCTTAACCACCTCAGAGTAGAAAATCCTTTACGATATACCAAAAATCTATATTTAAATACAATACGTTTGCACTTGTATTTATTGTTACCATAAATCAGGGATGATTTACCCTAAAAATATGATTTCAGAATCTTAATTACGTATTTTTTCAACTTTTTATTTCATCACCCCTTTCAACCACTAATTTACTCTATTTTCAACTTAAAAATAAATTCAAGGCTTTTGGCTGAAATTTGAAATCAGCAACCTCAAAAACTCCTTGAAATATACTTTTGGAATGGAAATTACATATTTTGTGAAATTTTCTTTATTCACCCCTTTCAACCCCAATTTTACTTGATTTTCACACTAGGAATAAATTTTAGGCTTCTGGCATGTTGAATTTTGAAATCATCAACCTCAAAAACAACTAGACTATAAGTCTAGAATGAAAATTACGTATTTTGTTAAATTTTAATTTTTACACCTCTTTCAACCCCCATTTTACTTGATTTTCACCCTAAGAATGAAATTTGAAATCAGCAACCTCAAAAACCCTAGGATTGTACATTAGGAGTACTTTTTGCATGTACTTATTGTCACCATATATTAGAGGCGATTTTACCCTATTCTAAGGGTGTTTTTTTCGCCCCAGCTCAAAATTTTGAGGGTGTTTTTGGGCTTTTCTGATGTCGGATTTGAAATCAGTGTCAAAAAATACATTGGACTACTCGGGTCAAGTTTCAGGATCAGGACTTTTATTTGTGGCTGGATTATTTTATTCGATTTTTAATCTTTCTAGCTTCTTCTGACCCAAACTCTGAACCCGCCAATTTTCTGCAGCAAAATTGAATTTACTTTACTCTACCAAGTTTCATAATTTTTTATCGAAAACTAGCTAGGCTACCAGTTAAGGCGTATTGTGTGGCAAATGTGCTGATCGACTGCTTATCGCGTTCTGTGCATGGATCAGCTCCTTTATTACAACAGCCCACCATTTTGTAGGGCGTCCTCTTCGCAAGAGGCAAAGTGGACGCCCTCCAAAAAAACTTTAGCTACCTAAAATAGAATTTATTTATCTTCATTTTTTCAGACAGACATTGATGGTTTCAGCATAACTGGGGATAAACAGCTATACGCCACTGTGGGATTCTATAAATCAATCAGAGTAGCGGTGAAGTTTTTGCAAGATGTCAAAGTAGACTTAACTCGCAGCGAGTTATATGAACTTAAAATAATGAAAGACTTGTCAAATGACAATCTAGTTAAGTTTTATGGTGCGTGTTTAGATATACCTAACTGCATATTGACTGAGTATTGCCCTAAGGGCAGTTTACAAGACATTTTAGAAAATGAACAAGTGAAACTAGACTGGACTTTTCGAATGTCGTTAATAATGGACATAGTGCGCGGTATGCATTACCTTCATCGTAGTCCGATTAAATCTCATGGTGCCTTAAAGTCGTCAAATTGTTTAGTGGACAGTAGATTTGTGCTGAAAATTGCCGACTTCGGGATCAACTTTTTGCGAATCCATTCAAATGATGATCTGTATGACGTTGAGTCGCATTCGTATTGGGAACGTAAGTACATGTGTTTAACTATATTTAAAAATTGGGAAACAAAAACATAAAAAAATATATACCTAAGTAATGGTACCTACTTCAGGTGTGTATATTCCAGAGATTAAAAATATGAAGATTTACGAAATATGAACTAGTAAAATATTACTAGTGAATTAGATGCGTGTTTAATATAATGTAGTTTAGGAAAGGAAGGCTCTGACACTTAGGCGTTGAGACACAGCATAGAAAGAGAGACAGCAGGGAAACTTGAATGGCGGGATCGGTTTGCGCAGATCGTCGCGCACGAACCATTTGGGCTTAAAACCTTGAAAAACAGTGCGGGCGACGTAGGTACAATTTGGGTACAATTAATTTAGTTCATAGACGTACTTAGTGCAGTGTGTTATTTATTGTTTAACATTTTTTCTATTATTTTCAAGTATGGGCTCTGTTTGTGCTGCAAAATATTGCCAGAACACATTTGTGCAAAAAGTCATTTTTTAAGCCTTAAATTTTAATTATTATTATTTTATGTTAAACTAATAAAGAAATACCAGCATAGAAACACGCCAAACACAGCGTATGCAATGACAATATTGGAGATGCAGGTAAACGAAAATATAGATATGGAGAAGAAAATATAAATGCTCTGAACATATTATGATTTAAAAAACAGCTAAAAATCAATACATAAAGCGGATGGCTCAAGATTTCTACAAAAATATTCAACTCAACTCTAGCAGCCCTTCAATTTTAAACTCGGTATGCGGAAAATCGAAAATATACACACGGAGAAGAAATTCGAAAAAATTTAAATATATTATGATTAAAAAGCAACTAAGAAGTGTATACATAAAATCGATGACTCAACTTCAACAATATTCAACTACATTAGCGGTTGCGTTGCGATTTTATTATCTGCTACTGCTGTTTTCTGAATAACAGTTTAACAGCAGTCAGCAAGAACATTTTGGGCAGATTTCTAAATTCACCGGTGGATCGCACCGGTAAGCAATAACATTATTTGATTGGCTATTTTGAAAAACATAGCCAATCAGCTTCGTATTTTGTCCACCGGGTGCGTCCACCGGTGAATTTAGAAAAGTGCGGTTTTACTACGTCGTGTTTCTTATCTGTTATTTTCTCACCTGTTATTTTCGTACAGAAATAACAGTCTGCAAATGCTATTTACAAATAACAGTTATAAAATAACAGGTTGTTAAATAGCAACTCATCTCTACTGTTTAGTTTGCAAGATGCCTAAACGTAGTTAACAAGTCATATAACGGTTATATCTGTTTGTTTGGGCTTTTCCAGGCGTGCTAAGAACATGAAATTTTGCAGGTAGATGTACTAAACTCTCAAGAAAATTAATAAAATTGGAAAGTCGAAATGGCCGGTCCAATATAGCGGCCTAAATTTGAGTCAACTTTTTTAGAAACTTCCTATGTTGGATAATTTATAGATTGTCATATTATTTGATAGTCTGATTTTTATAAAAAAAATTGGATGGAGGGTGTTATATTACTCATTATTTTTAGTTATATATTAATGAACCCGTATAGTATAGTAGTGGAACGCAGGCATTCTACTATTTGATATAGTATAATTATCATCACTTAACTCAAGTAACTAAGGCCCTTCTGTTATAAAAAAAACCCCAAATGAAGCTATGAAGAAACTATTGTTCTATTTTTTTGAGCTATTTTTATTTGAAAATACTGAAAAAAAAAAATTATATCAATGTATTTAAAAGAAAATTCTGTTTCATATGCTTTTACTTCCTATTTTTACAAGTTGGAAAAAAAATTACATATATATGACTTTTTTAGCTATCTAAAATTATTGTTTTTAAAGAAATCAATAGAATTGTCTGTTACTTTGTGATATTCCATTATAACGAACACAAACTTTTCTTGTTAAATATCACAATATTTTTTCAGTTTATGACTACAGTTTCGTAGTTTCTAGTCTTCATTTTCAAGCAACACACACTGTGCAAGAAAATATATTGTTTAATTTAAATAGGAGAATACGGTCCTGTCGGAAACATTTAAATTCTTTGGAATCCAACTCTGACTTTTAAGCCGAAATGGCGACTTCAAGATGAAAGATTTTAGTCATGCCAACACAAAGGAGTTGACGAGAGTTACTTTGCTGTCTCTCTATCTATGCTGTGGTTGAGATATGGCAAAGAAGTATCTACACTGTAAAAAGTCAGGGTAAATTCACAATGCATTTACATTAAATATTGATGTAAATTTGATGGACATTTTTACATAAAATCTGTAAATACAGGGTGTTTCGAAAAGATTGGGACAACGCTTAGCCGTAGATACTTGACATCAAAGCAAGTCGATTTAACTCAAGAAGTAGTGGTCTAACTTTTTTCGTTTTCAAGATACAGGGTGGCAAAGTAAAAAAATTGTATTCGTAATTTGTCTCTATCTTGGAGATTATGATACGTATGTACTTCAAAGTTGGTAACGACATGTTTTTCAGGCCGCTAATTACAATGGTGATATTGCCGATGCCATATTTTATAGATGGCGCTAGTTACAGGACTTTTACGTGACACATTAAGCCATAACTTTTTTGAGGTTAGGTTTTGGATATCGTCTTCTAGCATAGCACTATTGTAATTTGCCACCTGAAAAACATGTCGTTACCAACTTTGAAGCAGATACGTATAATAGTCTCTAAGATAGAGACAAATTACGAATAAATTTTTTTTACTTTGCCACCCTTTATCTTGAAAACGAAAAGAGTTAGACCACTACTTTTTGAGTTAAATCGACTTGTTTTAATGTCAAGAATCTACGGCTAAGCGTTGTCCCAATCTTTTCAAAACACCCTGTATAATAATTTTGGAAAACATAGTGTAAGAACACTGTAATGTGTATTTTTACATACCTATTACAAAAATAAATGTGATTATATTTATTTATACGTATAAAATTCACATAATTCCTTAAATTGACAGCTAATTTTACATTAATCATGCTATTTTACAGTACTTCTCCACTTCACTTGTAACTTTACAACCTATATTGCTGGCAACAAGTAACCCATTTTAACAACCGGAATTTTGTAGTATTCCTTTTACTTCCACATCCAGTGGAACTATAGTATCGACAAAAATTTTTTTTTAATTTTTATTGTTCAAATAGGTTTAGAATGTCATGAAACGTCGAGATTTTAAGTTTGAGCGAAAAAAAAAAATTTCTGTCTGTCGGTCTGTCGGTCTGTCTGTCTGTAACTTTTTTTTTGTGCGCACGTTTACTGTGGAGACGATTAAGATATTGACTTGAAAGGACCCCGCACACCATATAGGGGAATTTCTGCCTCCAGTCAAATTTAATCTAACCCACGTAAAAATGTTCTTTTGAACAAATGTTCAAATACAGTCAGGTCCGAAAAGGTCTTAGTTTCGAGAAATGGAAGCCCTAAAGATCGTTCCAAATCCAAAATCGCCCAAAGTTACCTTGTCTTAATGACTAAATTCTATTGCTGTTTCCATAGAAATCAATAGTAAAACAACGAAATATTAAGTTTTATTTCACACTTTTTCATTTATTTTTCACTTCTCAATAATGACATTGTTTTGATTCATTAAATTTCCTACTATCCAAGAACGAGTGTGTTATTTTTTAAAAAATATCGGCATTTTTTGAGTACGTGGACACGAATTACTGATCGAAATTGTTTAGGTAAAATTACCACAGAAAATTCCATAATCATAGTTCAAATAAAAATCAAAGGACCTGATTAAATTGCCATTTAATGGGCATTTAAAATAAAAAACCTGATACACTCTGAAAGTTCAGATAAAAAAAGAACAATTCTAATTTTAGGAAGTTCGGAGAACAATAATTCATCATAAGATTTTGAGTCACAGAACTTTTCATTTCACATAAAAAGAATCGCGTAGTTGCTCCCAGTAAACCATAATAAATTACAGTTAACACGGCTTTCTTTCAGAATCATGGCGAATAGGATAAATTGTTATGTTTGTACCACGTCTTATAAATATGAATGAAAATAGACGAGAAATCGCTGTTCGAAGAAGTAATTTTAGGCGGCCGCCAGAAGATATTCAGGAAGACGATCGGATTTGCGTTAATTGCAATATTTCAATTTTGGAAGAGATTATACTATTGCCCAAGATCCAAATTGTCCATACCTCAACGTCTTAAGGCAAGCGCGTAATCACCCTTGTATATTTTGCGGTAGTGATGATTATACTCAACTTTTATCCTTTGAATTTAGAGCAAAAATTTTTGTTATGAAAAATATTTTTGTTCCCGATACCGCTAGAACATGTGTCACGCATATTAACGACAACGGCTTCGTACCGTGATTATTATTGGATGGATTAACTTTCTTTAATAGACCTTATAAATTCCAAGCTAATGAATTATCTGAACTTCTACAATCTCTTAGAGAATCGCTTTTAGAAAACCAACAAGACTACAACGACGAAACTTCATTTACCGAGGAAGATTTTAACGTTTTGTGCGGCATAACTCGAGAGCAATCCAAGGATTTGTTTACCTATTGCGATCCTGTGACAGAACCTCTTAGAAATAAGCATCGCATCGTAAGAAAAAAAGATTTGATTATGTTTCTGTGCAAACTTCGTCAAGGTTTGTCAGATGAGTTTTTGAGGGCCATGTTTAAGTATTCTATGCGTCAAGCAGTGAGTATGTCAATTCAAAAAACACGGAAATCCTTGATGACGCGTTTTGTTTCTTTAAATGTTGGTCTTACTGCATTGACTAGAGAAGAATACATCGATCGACATGTTACCGACTTTGCAAATGCACTTTATAATGAAAATCCGGAAAATCGCATCGCAATAATATACGTTGACGGGACATATCTATATCTTAAAAAAACCAGCAATTTTAGAGGGTTGAAGCAAACATTTTCGGTTCACAAATATCGTCATCTTGAAAAGCCTGCTCTTCTGGTTGCTCCAAATGGTTATATATTAGATATCCATGGTCTTTATTTCAGCGACTCGAGAAATAATGATGCTGCAGTACTGCAAAGTGAACTTCATGCATTAAATGAATGGGCTGAAGAGGGAGATATCATTATCGCTGACCGAGGTTATGACGATATAAAGAAGCAACTACGAGATCTCGGATATTCCTACAGAATTCCACCGACTCTAGGACGTAGAGAGAAACAACTTTCCAGTGAAGATGCAAACGAAGCGCGGGTTATTACGAAAACTCGTTGGATCGTAGAATCGAGAAATGGACACATCAAGTCAATTTTTAAGTTTCTAGACAAAGTCATGTCGATCACTCATGCAGTAAACATACGTGACTTCTACAGAATTTCTGCAGCAATTATAAATAAATACAAGGCAAAAATATACATGGAGGGAGCAAATGCCGACCTCGCTCGAGAAATTCTAAGAAACGCAGAAGAACCTAATGTTATGCAAGCAAAGATTGAGGGAGATCCAATGTATAAAAATATAAGACACGCAAATTGGCGAAAATTGAACGAGAACCACGCTCCTTTTTTTCCGATTCTGAGTTTGGAATTTCTGCGAGAGTTGACGGTTAGAGTGTACCAAGTGAATCTAGCACCTGCTTATGTTCAAGATAAATTAGAAAGAGACGGCACAGAAGAATTTCAGTTTGATGAACTCATAGAAGAAGAAGGTTTTATGAGAGTTCGAGTATATTCGCGGTTTCGACGTGATACAAAATACCAACTGTGGGTTGCTTAATCATTCAATCAAGAAAATGGTCAAGTCATTCCAGATCAAGAAAAAATCCTGGCATATTATTGCACTTGCAAAACGGGTGCGAGTTCACTTGGTATGTGCGCACACGTAACGGCCGTGTTATGGTTCTTGGGTTATGCAAGGCATCAAGAACTGGTCAAATATCACGTTGCTTTTAGATAATATTATTGATGCTGGACCACCACAGGCACTTGAACTTCCAGTTGCATAAAAATCAGAAATACATTGTAAACGATTTTAACAGAAGTTTTTTATTATTTATTTAAAAAAAAAGTATCACAACTTTATTCTTGAATTGAAAAAACTGCAGCGAAGCCCTTGAAGACCCACGGTGTCATTAACACGAGTAAGAAATATGGTGTTATTTAAGAATTAATTATGGAGTTCTGAATTTCCATAAAATCAAAGCCAACTTTAATTTAATTTTTTCAATTTTAAAACGTATTTGGAACGATCTTTAGGGCTCCATATCTCAAAGCGAAGACCTTTTCGGACCTGGCTGCATTTGAATATTTGTTCAGGGGGTTCAAAAGAACATTTTTACGTGGGTTAGATTAAATTTGACTGGAGGCAGAAATCCCCCTATATGGTGTGCGGGGTCCTTTTGTACACGTATGTACTTTAACGAGATCTGGAATTAGATTATATTTTCATCTTGTTCCATCGAAGGGTTGGGGGGTAAATTGGGGTAATATGAAAACTAAACTTAGGAGATATGGAATATTATTTCAATTTCACTTTCACTATCACACATGCTCACTGATTCCAATGGCAAGAAGCACGAGGTTTGAAAACTTGCTAGGTAAACAATAAGTACGGCTTGTCAAAACTGATAAATTTTAGATCTGTCAAATGTTCTAGGCAATAGTTGATACTGACGGAATATTGCTGTGTATCGCATTTCTATTGGTTATAAACTTGTATCTTAATGGAAAATTTGTATCTTAATGAATGTCATTAAAGTGCAGGTGGGGGAATGTCTAACAAACGAGTTAAAGTATGGTAGTATGGTGGAAAAACTATATTATGCAACTTCTGACTGTCTGAAAACATATGAAGAGTTTGTATTTAAGCAAGTAGTTATGTAATATTTTATTTTTATATCTAGGGCAACTATGGACCGCTCCAGAACTACTAAATGCCGATCCCTTTCCTCCGGGTGGCACCCAAAAAGGAGACGTGTATTCTTTTGGAATAATAATGCACGAGATTATCATGAGGCAGGGTGTTTTTTACTTGGGGGAGCAGTACTTGGAGGCCAAACGTAAGTTTTTATTAATACATTTCAATATTTTAATACTTCACAAAGCGACCACATAGATGATATAATATTTGTATTTAGGAATTACTTTCATAGAGCGCAATGCCTAAGGGCATTAAGAAGATAACTCTGTTTTGGACAAAAAAGGTGTCTTCAGAAACTTTCAACAACAAGTCTGTCAAATAGATCTGCCCTTCTAATGAACTATTTTTCTATATATCTGTAATCGGTCGAGATTTTTGCCAGAAAAACTATAAGGAGTGGTTTATTTTATAACCTTAATGGGAGGTTGGGTAGATGAGGATATCTTCAGAACATCTTGTCAAACTAATGAGAAAAATTTAGAAATTGAAAAATTTATGCGGGGGTATAGCGTTAAATTAAAGCTATAATAATAAATATAAAAATATCGATCTAAAGATTTGTATTTCAACTTTCAAAATATAATTTCAATAATGATTTTTTGTTATTTTATAACCATAGTAATTATACATATATTCTCATATATGTAAGTGAGTACGTTACATATACTTCCCCCCTGCAAAGGAGAAAACAACTTACCAAAATGAGTTTTAAAAAGAAAAGTCAAACTTGACTGATAGATGACAAGATAGCATGTTGTTCAAGAAGGAAAACTCATTTTGTGCGATAAAATATCTGCAATGATATTTTCTTTAGCGTGAGCATGTTACTTGTTATTAGTGAATTGATATAATTAAAATAGCATGTATATGACCGATGCTAAGTGAAATGAAAGTTCACAATCTATAAATTGAGCGTATTTAGTCGGTAACTGATAAAAATAGCATGCATTTGATTGATGCTAAGTGAATGAAAGTTCACAATCAATCACAGGGGTTTTGATGTCTCAGAGTTTAGATACCCTATAGTTCTAAGTACAATTTTAAAGTTTGTGACACTCAAACTAAGTATAATAGGATCGAAAAATTGGAAAATCCAATTAGGAGGGAATTGGAGGTAGGCTCAAAGATTTTTGCGTGTCACAGCTGAAATATCATAGTTCCACATATGGTACAATTTTGAGCTTTGATACTCTAAATACGTGGTTAGGGTGCTATAAATTTATTTAAATATTCCTGTATATTTTATTTGCATTTCCATTTGCATTTTTAGAAAAAAAAAAAATCAATCCGACTATGCTAGTATATCAAGAAGAAGTTTTCCCTACGAAACGTCTTGTCAACTTTTTTCATACACTTGTATCCAAAATTCAGTATTCTTGTTTTTCGTACTGAATGTTAGTAAGTGTGTGAAAGAAGTTGACAAGAAGTTTCGTAGGGGGAACTTCTTGTTGATGTACTAGCATGGTCGGATTTAGATCAATGGTATATGAAAGGAACGAATGGCTTCTTTGAAAGTTATCTGGTGAATACCCAAATTAATATGTTAATATTAATTTCTGTAAATATTAAGAGAAAAGTGGTACCCCTTGGCCGATCATTATCTGAGTGATTTGTTACTCTGTGTCTTTACTAAATAGCATATAATGAGGAAAATCCAAAAACTGAAAAATTTAAATGGGTATATTAAGAGACGGAGTTGGAATATTCTAATATCAAAGTTTAAATAGTATGTATACTGGTTGCTCTAAAATTTGATACACTATTAGACGATGGTATCAAACTAAATATAAAATAAATTCAAAAAGTACGAAAATAAGTGAAAATCGGTTTGACAATATATACAAAGTAGAAATAATTTGAAAACTTTAAGCAGAGCAGGTCAAAATAGCCCCAATTTTTTCTTGTGTATTTTTTTCCAGTTGTTGACAATATAATAAGACATTTTAGGGCATTACAGGTAAAAAAGGTACTCATATTGAAAATCAACAGGGCGCACCATTTTTGAGCATCGATTTGCAAATTTTATTACATATTCTTGAACAAACACCAACATCCTATACTTAACAAATTGAAACAGATAATATTGAATTTATACATATTTTGTTATTGCATTGCAATAATTATTCAAACGCATTTTGATGTTGGATACATATACTTGACGTCTGAAATCTCGAGAAGCCGATAGTTTGGAATCTATTTCCTGTTAATTCAATAATTCGTCGATTTATTCTTCGAACGATTTATATATTGAATTCAACGATGTATACTAAGCTGTTCGTGTGATTTTACAAATAAAAAGTTTGGTAAACGAGATGGCTAAGTGATGGTACCACCTAAACCTATCTACCAACCTGAAAAATTTTGGCCTAGTCAAGTTCAAACATTGAGCCCATAATGAGTAGGCGCACAGTGGGAAATTATGGGGTTTTTTGGACAAAATTTGCCCGACTACTGAATTCGCAACGAAATCTAACATTTTTTTAAATTACCTAGAAAGGTGATTACTAATACAATAGACATTTTGTCCTAATTTTTTCATTGGATTTTGTAATAAATATATGTTCTATTTGAAATAATTTGATAAAAACATCAGAAAATACCCAAAATTGACTAGACTGAATGGGTTAATAGGAATTGTTTTAAGATTTTGCAGGTCAGATTTAATTTTAGTCACTTTATAGCAGTACCATGTTGTAGCGACAACCTATGTTAATGAAAAAAAAAACGTTAGCTTTTGTTGCGAATTCAATTGTTGGGCGAATTTTGTCCAAAAAAGTCCACAATTTCCCACTGTGAGGCGTGTCATCATGTTAAAAGTATACATTTTTCCAAAACTCAAAGATATGTATAATTACATCTTTGAGATAGTGAAAATATTGATCGAAAGATATGAGAACACAAATGAAAGTGGTTATTAGAAAAAAGGCGCCCAAACGTTTTTTTTTCGATACGCGTTTTTAGCTTGATCCGCTTTTTACATCACGTGCAAGCCTGATATGAACAATATTTTATAACATAAAATAACAACGTAAATTTTACAACAGTGTTTCCATGAAAATGTAGATAAATAAAAATTTGTTAATACTACTGTCAAATAAAAAACTTAAAAACGTCGAATCTTAATTTTATATAAAAAAGATCACACAATTAGAGAAAACTCACGTAACAAACAGTGTTAGCATTAGGTTCGTCAACTAATGAAATTGTTCAAAATGGCCACAGCTATAATAAATACAAAGCTCATATCTTTTTATTAAATTATTTAAACAATTAGAAACAGAACTATTATTGTCCCTGTTTAATTCGTAAATTGTTTCCATAATTTTAGTTTTAATTATTTCAACATTCTGATTAATATCATTATTCACTTTGTCGTCCACAAAACTGTATCCAAAGGCGTTAAATCAGGGCCGTTTCATGGCCATGAAATTGGTCCGCCATTATCAATCCAAATGTCAAATTGGCCATTTAAATGCTAACTTCTAAAACACTGTGTGAGATCGTTCCGTACTGCTGCCAAACTTTATTAAGTTCCTCATCATAAAAGTCTTCCTCTAAAAGTACTGCTACCTCTGGTAGAATTATTTCTAGATATGTTTCCCGTGGTAGTGTAAAACTGAATAAAATTGGCTATAATGCTATATATTCTCTTCGTGCAGCTTTTCTATTTTTATTATTTTTAATATAAAGGCAAAATATACCAAACTTTTCTGCTTCTGTGTAACCCGTTTTAATGATATAAGAATACGAAATGTCAAACAATAACAATGTTGTGATAGTATCATCAGTCACAGCCTGCTACGTAAGAGTAATTACTGCGCTTCCTTCAATAACCATAAAATACCTACATGCATGTTTCTAGCATATTTAATGTCCGATATATCAAGGAATATTACAGCTAGACCCATCAACCCTTATATATTTGAAATCAGGATAAAAAGATCTAAAACAATATGTAAATGTACAGTTTTTCATTTAAAAAAACAAACCTTCATTGTTATATCACGTGACCTATGCAAGCAATTGTTTTTTTAATTGCATTAAAAATATATATATATATACATATATATATATATATATATATATTATATATATATATATATATATATATATATATATATATATATATATATTATATATATATATATATATTATATATATATATATATATATATATATATATGAAATCGGATTTGAAGGAAACAACTACTCAGCGGGCAAATACCCCGACCTGCATTGAATTACACCTTCAAATCGTGATCAGTAACCAACTATCATTTGTCTGTTCCCTAACCTATGGCATACTGATGAGAACATAATAAGTTCGAAACCGGTCTATGTCTGGTTAGGGAACAGACAAATGATAGTTGGTTACTGATCACGATTTGAAGGTGTAATTCAATGCAGGTCGGGGTATTTGCCCGCTGAGTAGTTGTTTCCTTCAAATCCGATTTCATAAACAGTGAGTAAAGCCCACTAAGGCTAGAGGTCGCCGCTCTTGGTACTTGCAAAAAAGCAAGTCGCTATACGTCAGTGACATTTGTCCGACGTATAGCAGCATCTGACCATATGAGAGTTTACCTCTCACCGTCACTTCATTTGATTCAGTTTGTATAAGACTAGCAAGTTGACCACTATCATTTGTCTGTTCCATGACCTATGGCATACTGATGAGAACATAATAAGTTCGAAACCGGTCTATGTCTGGTTAGGGAACAGACAAATGATAGTTGGTTACTGATCACGATTTGAAGGTGTAATTCAATGCAGGTCGGGGTATTTGCCCGCTGAGTAGTTGTTTCCTTCAAATCCGATTTCATAAACAGTGAGTATAGCCCACTAAGGCTAGAGGTCGCCGCTCTTGGTACTTGCAAAAAAGCAAGTCGCTATACGTCAGTGACATTTGTCCGACGTATAGCAGCATCTGACCATATGAGAGTTTACCTCTCACCGTCACTTTATATATATATATATATATATATATATATATATATATATATATATATATATATATATATATATATATATATATATATATTATACCGGGTGACAGGAGATATGTAACACCCCGTAGCATGTTTATTTAAAAAGATATTATTTTGAAATTTGGTAGACTTATGTAATGCGTGACTGTCCTTTTTTGGTACAAACAAGAAATTTTTTCCACTTCCGGTTTCACCGGAAGTGACATCTACTTCGTTATTTTAAATGGCACCCTGTATATATTTTTTTCCTATCTGATTCTACTTAAATTTCTCTTTTCAACTATGTATACCAAGATGACATTCGTTTTTAAAATGGCTGCTGAAAACCATTTTATTGCACTAAGTCAAGTTGGCTATGGAATGAAATGTGGCGGTAATTAATGCTTAATGTGCTGCGATATCAAAAGAACCCTGGTACACAATTTTGTGTTTCATATTTGTTTTGTTCTAATCAGTAGCCGAAGAGACTTTGTAGAATTTTTATATTAAATAAAAATCTGTAGACTAAATCCCCGAAATCATAAAAAATAAGATAGAAACACTAATTTTAAATTTGACCCTTTTGTAATATATTTATTCATCTTTCACTTTTACCCAATACAATTCATTGCTATGTGTGATTTTGCTTGCTTTTAAATAAAATTGTTTTCGAAGAATCTCAAAATGCTGGCCATTATTTTCCCTGCAGCGTCGAATTCTTGTAACCAGTACCTCTAAGCACATTTTCTAACTGCAATTCAGTAAACTAATTTATTGCTAACCTAACTTTCATTTTTAAGTCTTCCCTATTTTGCAGTGGAGTTTTATAAACCATTTCCTTGAGATGGCCCCATATGAAAAAATCAAGTGGCGTAAAATCCGGACACCTCGTGGGCCATCTAATTGGTAAAAGTGAAATATGAATAAATATTTTACAAATGGATAAAATTTAAAATTAGTGTTTCTATCTTAGTTTTTGTGATTTCGTGGATTTTGTCTAGAGATTTTTCTTTAATCTAAAAATTGTACAAAGTCTCTTCGGCTACTGATTAGAACAAAACAAATATGAAACATAAAATTGTGTACCACGGTTCTTTTGATATTGCAGCACACTAAGCATTAATTACCGCTACATTTTATACCATAGCCAACTTGACTTAATGCAATAAAATGGTTTTCAGTAGCCATTTTAAAAATAAATGCCACCTTGCTATACATAGCTGAAAAGAGGAATTTAAGGAGAACCAGATAGGAAAAAATATATACAGGGTGCCGTTTAAAATAACAAAGTAGATGTCACTTCCGGTGAAACCGGAAGAGGAAAAGATTTCTTGTTTATACTAAAAAAAGGACAACCACACATTATATAGGTCTACTAAATTTCAAAATAATATCTTTTTAAATAAACATGCTACGGGGTGTTACATATCTCCTGTGTCACCCGGTATATAATATATATAACCCTCCAACTTCAAGTCAATATATAATGAATAACCCTGTACAAGAACCAAAGGCCGCATTTTTTTTTTATTTATCCACCCCCATTACCGATGTGATACATCGTTTTATGAGTTTTTGGGCTAGGCAATTTCAAACATTATATTATTAAAGTTCCATAAACAATTATCTCCACACACATTTTTTTTTCGTTGTGAGAGACTTTGATAGAAAATCTGAATGTGGAAGTAGTTATTCCTTGGGCAGCGATTTTTAGAAATGTTTTAATAAACATTGCGACGGCAAAAAATGATTTCGTAAAGGCACAAAGTAACAGTTTACCTAATTTTTATTTGTTTATGTTGTGAAGTTTATCCACTCAAATTATTGCTTTAACGCCACTTATATTCCAGAAGTTGGGGCTCAATCGCAAGTAAAATTATTCAAATGTCTCATTTATTTGATAATTCAAATAAAGCAAGAGATAAATGAACACACACAAAATTAATACATATTTTATTTATTGTTAGTTAATAGTTACATTGAAATGATGTTGACAAGCAAATACTATAGTAATTTCGAAAATGTTTATTTATTTCGTCTCACAGCTCGCAACCATAAGTTTCACTTTTTTTTAAGTTTAGCGCTTGTTCCCACTGGCAATGAAATATATATCTTTCTGTCGTTTTAATAGACGTTGGGTCATAAGCAATCTTTAGAATATTTAATTACAGATTTATCTAACCTGAATAAAAATTAGGAGAAATTTACGAAAGAATAAATATTGAAAACACTAATATTATCACACCGCTGCCTGCGTTAATAAATAACACATCCCCACAAAAAAAAGATCGTGATCTAGATGACTGACCGAATCCGAATGATGACTGACTGAATCCGAATCCGAGCTCAAAAAAATTCGTATACCCCTTAAATTTATGTGCAGAGCAAAAAATATCCCTTAAATGGGGGTACAGTTATGAATATGAATGGGCACTTTGCAACCCTCGTGTTCCCATTTATTATTGCCAAGGGCGTAATAACCCCCCCCCCCCCCCGAAAGTGTTGATACGCCTTCTACAACCCTTCCGGACATAGATCTGCGTCATGAAAGTTTCTAGCTTACAAGCTCTTGTGAATGCAATAGAGACATGGTGGAGGGTGAACACAGCCAAAGAACCAAATCCTTAGAGGAATGAAAACTACCCTCTTCTGTACGGGGGTCGAGGAAGATGTGGGAGAGCAAATTTTTCTTGTTTTTACTGTGCAATGGTCCCAGTGCACTGTACAGAACAGCTCTACTTTGTCCGTACCCGTCTAAGAGGTGGAAACCACCCCCAAATTCACAAGAAGTATTCCAGAAACTTTTAAGACCGGAAAGATGCACTTTGGAGTTTTTCAATCTGAGAGAAGAAAAATCTGCCAACAGTATTGAGTTTTCACTGCAAGACCAACCCTTAAAGCAGGTAGGTAAAGAACATCCCTCGATGAGTGGGAAACAGGAAGGCGCAGAAGGATGTGGGAAGATTAATTTTTATCAGTGCGGAATTTATCGAGCTCTCATACACCTTCTGTTATCCCTTCTCCAAACCTCGAACATTTGCTCCACCTTGTCTGGCTTAACCTTTACCCGACCCCTGCGTTCTCTACTTTAATTGAACAAACAGTTTTTCTAACACACTCCTTCAAAATTTTCCCCACTTATTTTCTTTACCTTCTTGTCTTCGCCGCATACTCTTGCATTCGCCGACACCCTGTCTCTTAGTCTCCATTGTTCGACCTCATACTCCCTGTACTCTTTGTCTATTTCATGAATTATCTCATGATATCACCAGTATATCATGTCTTTTTCGTCCATACACACCATTTTATCTTCAATCATACTTGGTTCTCTAAAATTCTTGTCTCTCTCTTCAGGGCTTCCTCTTACACTCTATATACTCTATCACTTTCTTACAAACTTACTAATGTTCGAGGGTTGGAGAAGGGATAACAGAAGGTGTATTAGAACTCGATAAATTCCGCACTGAAAAAAATCTTCCCACAACCTTCTGCGTCATCCTGTCTCCCACTCACCGTGGGATGTTCTTTACCTGCTTGCCCTTTCGTGGCAAGCCAGGGAATGATACTCCCGTTTGTGCCGGCCGAGCGCGGGAAAATGCGCGTCTCGCGGAGTTTGACTTTCGGAATGTCCCCCTCATCGGATCCACCTGTATTTCATGTTTTTAGGGTCGCTGATCACGGAAATCGGGGTCCCGCGGCTCTAACAATAATGCGTCATCCCTAAAAATGCCAAAAACTACCCCTTTCAGGTTTCTTTTTGAGGTAATGTGAATAATACTGTAAAATAATGTTATGAATGTGCTAATTGTAATGATATTTTGCCAGTTTAGTA